>CAJHQQ010000179.1:0-309550 GCA_905132885.1 Moricandia moricandioides
ACCTTCATTTGGTCCCTAGCTCCAACGGCTCCTTCCTCTGATTTAAATCTTCCATATCCATTGGAGATTTCCCAAAGAATATTCCTAAGGCAGAAGCTTGCTTGGCTTGCACACTAAGTTTGGGTTAGGTCATTCGTACATATTTTACGAACCATCTTGTCTTGGTCAATCCAGAATCACTCTCTTGATCTCCTTCTGTTGTTTATGTCTTTGCCTTCTTTATTGTCCAGGTCAATAGTTAGTGTGTTTGGATTGGTCCTTCGTGATAGTCCGTGGTGCGAGGGCGTGGTTCATCTGGGATGCACCTTATCAGGTTTGATCTTAGAAGATTGAAATGGACCTGTTAGGGATGGCGGTAACCCCAAAAAGTGTGGTTTGTTTTGATTTCCAGTTTCAGTCGGACGGTTGAAGAAGGAAGTATCCATTAAACCTCGGTTATGTGTGTTGGCGTTTCGTTTGAAAAGGAAATGGAGAGGATGTGGTCGTCTTGACTTCGATTAAGTCGGCATCGTTGTCCCGTATCTCTAGTGAGGATTGGTGACCGGTTCCGGTTCCTTGACCTGGGATTCTTGTCCTCCCGCTGTTTTTTTTTTACTTTTCCTTGTACTTAGCGATAAGCCGAGTCTATGAGGTCATATACAATTCTAGTAAGTGAGCAGCAACGAGGTCATATTATTCCACAAAGGGGCCCAAGACATGAAGATCCACTTTCACTATACATTTTTATCTTTGCACAAAAGCCCTTATTGCAAACATTCAGAAACAAGAACGGCGAAAACTTTTAACAGGTTTAAAAATTTCTCGAGGGATTCCGACAATTCACATCTTCTGTTTGCTGATGATAGTTTGTTCTTTTGCAAAGCACATAAAGAGGAATGTGAGGTTATTTTAAAAATCCTTAAAGATTACGAGCCAGCGTCAGGCCAACAAATAAATTTTGTAAATCAGCTCTACAGTTTGGGCACAAGGTAATGACCACTACACGGGAGGAAATACACAATATACTTGGGATTACCGCGATCGTGGGAATGGGAAACTATCTAGGAATCCCAGAAAATCTAGGGGCTACAAAGTCTAAATTTTTGGTTTCATGAACAAGAGAATAAATACTAAGATTAATGGGTGGACAGTCTGGTATCTTAAAAATAGTGGCAAAGAGGTTTTACTTAAGTCAATTGCATCTGCAATTCCTACTCATGTCATGTTGTGCTATCGATTACCCAAGACGGTGACGAGGAAGATGACGAGTGCGATAGCTCATTTTTGGTGGAGTAGTAGTGGAAACGTAAAAGGCCTACACTGGTAATCCAAAGATAAAATGTGTCAGGAAAAAGGAGCAGGGAGGTATAGGTTTTCTTGATTTACAGAATTTTACCACTGCTTTATTGGCCAAACAACTTTGGGAGTTAATTTAAAAGCCCGATTTGCTATTTTGCTCAAGTATTTAAAGAGCAATATTATAGGAAAACAGATTTTTTGGATTCCATTAAATTATATTCACCATCATATGGATGGAACAATATGATTTCAGCTCGATCTTTAGTTAACAAAGGGCTAATAAAAAGAGTGGGTATAGGTAGTTCCATTTAGTATGGACCGATCCCTGGATTCCTGCTCATCGCCCGCGATCAACACTCCCAAAATCTCAAAATAAATTTATTATTTTTTCACTGACTGTGGACAACCTTATCAGTACGGTGGATCGTACTTGGAACGTGGATCTGTTAAAGGCTTACATCCATCTAGTTGATGTTAAAATTATTCAAAGTATGCCGGTGAGTCGCTCTTTGCGATCCGATACCAAGAGATGGCATTTTATAATCCCAGGGAAATATACAGTGAAGTCGGGATATAATACTGAAAGTCTATACCCATATAGGGATCTGGCTCATGAGGTTTATAGACCTAACATTCCGCTTATGTTGGCTTTTTCTTGGAAACTAAAGTGCTCTCCAAAGCTAAAACATTTCATCTGGCAAATAAATTCGGGAAGTTTACGAGTAACAAAGAATTTAAAAGCAAGAGGTATACAGTGTGATACATGTTGTACTATATGTGGTGCAGAGAAGCAGTCAGTCAACCATGTTCTTTTTGAATGTCCACTTGCTCTATAAACATGTGCATTATCTAAAATTCCGTCGAGGCCGGTTGGATTCCCCACATATTCGTATGGACTATCTTTTTTGGAGACTTCCAAAAAACTTAGACTTTAATTATTTTTCCTTGAATTTTATGATATATATGGAAATATCGGAATGCAAAAGTTTTTAGGAATACAAATGAGAACCCACAACAGATTTTGCGGGTTGCAGAAGTTGAGGTAACTTTATGGGTTGAGGTGCAAATGAATGATTCGAGGACTTCCGGAGATGCTCATCCTGCGGAACTTGATCACCAACATACTTCTGTTCGTTGGTGCTATCTCGATGGCTCATGGAAAGAAAAATGACAACTTTTCAGGTCAAGGACGTTTTCCTTCACAAGGGAGGCATCTAGAAAGGTCATGGGATCAATGCCAATTCGACACAAACTATCACCTTTACATGCTGAATGTGAAGTTTTGATATGGGTTATGGAGTGCATGAAGATCCTACAGTTTTCAGAGGTGAAGTTTGCAACAGACTGTTCTCAATTGGTGAAGATTGTGTCTACACCGACAAAGTTATCGGCTTTCACACCCCTTTTGGAGAAAATTTAACGATGTAAGATGCTCTTTCCTCATTTCTCTCTCCAGCATATTCCAAGGGCAAAGAATAAAATGGCAGACAAACTTGCACGGGGTGCTCGAAACTCCCCTTCAGTTGTGTACTATGTTGGTCCTTCGTCACCAACTTGGGTCTCTGATCTAGCGTCAAATCTAGGATAGGAATTTATATGTTTTTTGTTTTAAAAAAAAAAGAAATTAAATTCTAATTAATAATGATTTTAAAATATTTTTTTCTCCAAAGGCCTTAAATTTTTTTTGAACCAATGATGGTTGAATGTTTGAGGGCACTTTTAGTGATGGTTTCTCATCTAGTTTTTTAGAAAATAAATAAAAGAAAAAATAGGAAAATTAAAAGAGAAATGGAGAAATTGAGGTGAGAGTAAAGAAAAATCTTTTTATAAAGAGATTATGGCAAGAAAATTCTACACTTGTCATGTAGCAAATGGCTGAATTCTATTTTGATTTATGTAGTTATTTATATTATTATTATATTATGAGAAAATTATGGGAAGAAATGTTTTCATTGCCGAAGCTTTTATATTTCAAAACTCATAAAGAAAAAAAGGTGGAAATTTAAAAGTTGCAGATTGTCCAAAATATAGGGGTGGGACGGATCGGTATCCGGGAAATTTTAAGGTATCTGAATCTGAATTCTTATCCCGTGAATCAATGTTTTTACTATTCTTATCATGTTCCACGGTTCCCTAATGTCCGGGTATCAAATATTTTTCTAAAAATTGCAATATCCGGATATCCAGATTTGAATCCTTAAAATAAATAAAAATAATATTAAAATATTAGTAATAATTTAAAAATAAAAATGTATATAATATTATTTTTACGTATACTATTACAAATTTATATAAATTTCTATTTACTATTATAAAATGAAAATATAATAAATAAAATATTTTTATATAGATATTACTATTTTTGAAAGAATTATTAATAAAAAATACGGATTTAGATATCCATACTAAAAATTTATGATATCTGGACCTGGAGTCAGTCGAGGGATTAAATATTTTACTATCCGGATTCGGATCCGGCCACTCTAGATATCTAAATTTTGAAACAAATATAGATTGGAACTCGGATCGAATCCGGATCTCGGATAATAATTCCAACCTTACAGAGTACCATGTAATAAAATATAAATAATGTGAGAATTTACAAGACGCCTTCTTTGCAATTTCCGAAGTTGTCCTCAACCAAAAGACTTCCACTTAGAGGTTAGTTTAAATTGTCAAATAGTTTGGCTCTAAAAACCTTGTGAAAATATTTTCTATTTTCAGATCTGTCGTGTTACTTGTTACTTATTGGTGCTCGTCCAAATTGTTTTATTTATTTACTAATTAATTGGTTTTTGGTTTTTGTTTTTTGTTTTTTTTTGTTTTTCTTTGAACACAATCGTTTCTTCCAAATTGTTATATTATTAATAAACCCCATAGGTGACGCTTCTTATCTCGACGAGACACATTTTTTCAACATTGACCAAAATAAGACCTTTCGGCGCAGTTTCGTCTGTCCTTTGCTTAACAATTTCCTTGCTTTGACCTCTTTTCTTTTAAAATAAAATAAAAAAATAAAATAAATACATTTACGCATCGAGATATGAGTGTGTATACAATACTATCCAAAAGAAGAGAAGAACGTTAAAGCGGAAAGAAGGGTAAAGAAATAATAGCAACAAGAGAAGCACAAGTACTCTGCTCTCTTCTCAGATTTTGTTTGGGTCCTCTTGTTTTGTTTTCTTCAGGTGATTTTCCTTATTTTCAATCTCCCCTCAAATTTGCTCCTCTTCATTTTCTGTAAGCTAAAAAAAAAAAAACTCAGATCTTCTCCTGTCGTGTTGTTTTCTATTTGTGTCTTTTAGGATTAGGATTTTGTAGATTAATCAGTTGCTGTTTAATTTCCTTTTAGGCAGTGATCCTATCTTCGGTTATTGAGATTGACCATCTAACTTCTTTAGATATTTTCCTGAAGAAATTGGTTAGGTTCTTTAGATTCGGACTTAAATTGACCATCTAACTTCTTTAGAACTCTTCCTGAAGAAATCAGTTAGATTATATAGATTCGAAGTTAACTTCTATTGTTTTTCTTATTCTTGGATCTCTAGTCCAACAAATTGTTTTTTTTTTTTGATGATTAAAAGGGATTCATAAGCATTTTCAGTTAGTAAGTAAGCACTGTCCTGCTACGAAAGGCAACTGTATCAAGAAGCTGAAGTGTAATTGTTTTTAGCTGTGGGGCTTGATACTTTTTCGACTTCCATGCTCTCTGTGGGATTATAAAAAAAAAGAAGAGAATATATCATGGGCTTACTCTGCAGTAGAAGTCGACGTCATACAGAAGATACGGACGAGAATGCACAGGTTCATTCCATATATGCATAAGATTAGAGCTGATACTTAGTCATCAAAGAGTTTAACCTTGTTTTCTTATGAATCGTACAGGCTGCTGAAATCGAAAGACGGATAGAGCAAGAAGCAAAGGCTGAAAAACATATTCGGAAGCTTCTGCTACTTGGTATGTGGACCTTGATTGGTTCATTATTCTTCCTATGTCAATCAGAGACAAACCCAGGAGACTGATCTACTGTTGCATTAGCCTTTCTTTCCAAATAGTTCTTGTTCTGTTTCTAGTAGTCAATTAGCTTTGCAGATGTAATGTCCTTGTGATCATAGTTATCTTCTGACTTTCCTCTAACTGACTGATCTTTGTAAAGGTGCTGGAGAATCTGGGAAATCTACTATTTTTAAGCAGGCAAGTGACAAGGAAACTTGTTTCTAGTATAGGCTTTACTTACAACTATTTGCAACTTGTGTTGATTGAAGGAGACAAGTTTGCTGCTAACTTGCAGATAAAACTCCTCTTCCAAACTGGATTCGATGAAGGAGAACTAAAGAGCTATGTTCCGGTCATCCATGCCAATGTCTATCAAACTATAAAAGTATGTAATAGACACAATGTTTATATTCATATGCTGTACATGTAGCTTAATAGCTATTCTCTCTATCCTTGAACAGCTATTGCATGACGGAACGAAGGAGTTTGCTCAAAATGAAACTGATCCTTCAAAATTTACGTTATCTTCTGAAAATATGGTACAAGTGGTCACTGAGCTGTTTTTATTAGATTTCCAATCAAATACAGTAAGTTATGCTAGTCACCTTATTATGCTATTTTCAGGCCATTGGGGAGAAACTTTCTGAAATTGGTGGTAGATTAGACTATCCGTGTCTTACCAAGGACCTCGCTGAGGGAATAGAAACTCTATGGAAGGATCCTGCAATCCAGGTGTGTTTGTGTGTGTGTGTGTGTGTGTGTGTGTGCACGTTTTCTTCGTCTTGGCATGCCAAGTTTGTGAGTCTCCCGATGTTTCATTTTGTAGGAAACATGTTCTCGTGGTAATGAGCTTCAAGTTCCCGATTGTACGAAATATCTGATGGAGAACTTGAAGAGAATATCAGATGTGAACTATACTCCAACCAAGGTCTCTATAAGACTATAACTGAATTATCATTGTGTAGATTAAAATATTTGAAGTAATGATTTAACCTTGATTGGATTGTATCATCCTCCGAGATTCAAGTTAGTAACAAATAGGATAGTAGCTTTTAGCTTTTCCTATCAGCCTAGTTAATCATACTATTATATATTTTTCATTTTCCCTAGTGTGACGTCATTGGTACACATTTTTTTGTATGTTGGTGTTTCAGGAGGATGTTCTGTATGCGAGAGTTCGCACAACTGGTGTCGTGGAAATACAGTTCAGGTGCCAACTACTTAGTATTAACTCTTGTGCATGTTTGATTGGCGTTTTTATGCAGTTATGTCTTGCTTACATTAATGATAAATTTGCTGATAAGACCTAAGTTTTAACTCTGGTTCACGAGCATTATGATTGATTAGCCTTGGCGATTTGTAGTTGACTGTAGATGCGATGTGTAAATTGAATAGAAGTGTTTTGCAGTTTGATTCCTATGATGAACATTTTATACCAGTATCAAACTTCTTATTATCCTGAATGTACTTTTCACGGATCTACAAATGGTGTATGAGACTGAACCTTGATTTATGCAGTCCCGTGGGAGAAAACAAGAAAAGTGGTGAAGTGTACCGATTATTTGACGTGGGCGGACAGAGAAACGAGAGAAGGAAATGGATTCATCTGTTTGAAGGAGTGACTGCTGTGATATTCTGTGCTGCCATCAGCGAGTAAGCTCCATTTCATTATAAACTGAATTTTATATATGTGCTGCAGAACTCACTCACAGGAGTTTTTTTTTGGTCATAGGTACGACCAAACACTATTTGAAGACGAGCAGAAAAACAGGATGATGGAGACCAAAGAACTATTCGACTGGGTCTTGAAACAGCCCTGTTTCGAGGTTTTTGACCCTCTCTTTATCTTATTGGTTTAAACTTTGAAGAGACTTGTAGTAAAGACTTTGTTCTCTTATGCAGAAAACATCCATCATGCTATTCCTCAACAAGTTTGACATATTTGAGAAGAAGGTTCTTGATGTAAGAGCTGAATCATATTCTTTTTTGTGTAGATATGCAAACAAGACTTTTGGTTTTAACAAACGCTTTTTACTCGATGTTTATAGGTTCCATTGAATGTTTGCGAGTGGTTCAGAGATTACCAACCAGTTTCGAGTGGGAAACAAGAGATCGAGCATGCATACGAGTAAGCTTGTTTTCATATTACTGACAGCTTCCAAAGTTATACGTATTCTCTTCTGACCTTGTGATTTTCGACAAAATTAAAGGTTTGTGAAGAAGAAATTTGAGGAATTATATTACCAGAACACTGCACCGGATCGAGTGGACAGGGTATTTAAGATCTACAGGACGACGGCGTTGGATCAGAAGCTTGTGAAGAAAACGTTTAAGCTTGTAGATGAGACACTAAGAAGGAGAAACCTATTGGAGGCTGGTCTTTTATGATTACTTATTTATTACTCAACTAAATTACCTATTTTGTGTGTGTGTTTTAAATATATTTTTAAGGAGCTGAATGACCCTAATTGTTCTGTCTGGACTCTGGAGAGAGACCTGTGGTTCGAAATTCCATGTCTTCTACATCTGTTTTTATTCTCATTGTTTTTGCTAGAAGCACCCTTCAAAATAATCAGGAAACAACCTTTCTAAACAATCTGACCGGTAATCTTGAAAATACATTCACAATTCAAGTAAATATTAAACAATTTTAATGAAGTAAACATAGAAAAAAAAAGATTCTATAACCAATTATGCTTGTAGATGGAAACGCTGAAAAACTTCCAATATATAAAATTTATATCTTTCTGATCCATATGGTATGTATGTTACAATATTAATGTTTTGTAAACTTTAGGGGTTTTATAGCTTTGTGCTTTGCTCTATGTAACCACTAACCAATCATCACTCACATTATAATAGAAGACATAAACAATACAAGAATACTGAATGACTACACTCAATACTGTTCATATATAGCTCAATAATCATTATTGTTCATTTCTACGAATTCAATACTATCAACTTATCATTCTGTTTTACCATTTCTTTATTTAACATTTTCTTACAATTTGGTCATCTACTATATCATAAAGAAACTCTTAATTTAATATTTTATAAACTGGATATTTTCTCTATTGTACTCTCTAGAAAATCAATAACTTCAAAAAATATAATTTTTTTTCTGTACAAAACAATTAAACTATTATATTATTTAACTATTATTATATTAGTAAATAAAATGCATTAGAAGAATTTTGTGGATTTTTTTTTGTGTGGATTTTGTTGCTTTTCTTTCTTTAATTTACTCTAGTTGGTTTGTGAGAGATTTCTGGTTAAGAATTCTAGCTATATATTGTTTCCGCGGCTCATTTTTTTAGAACAACTGTGTGTTGAAGAGGAGATCCAACCAAGTGTTCAAACTATAACTAATATTCAAAGTAAGAGGT
This sequence comes from Moricandia moricandioides, assembly GCA_905132885.1. Lineage (NCBI taxonomy): Eukaryota > Viridiplantae > Streptophyta > Magnoliopsida > Brassicales > Brassicaceae > Moricandia > Moricandia moricandioides. The sequence continues at coordinate 8,665 of CAJHQQ010000179.1, forward strand.
GAAGTTTGAGATTATTGTTATTGATGAAGTTATAACTATGTGATGACAAGGTGAGATCAGAGGTGTTTTGTGTTTACAGTTATTGTCATTGGAGACTGCAGAAGTATTCTCGGAATATGAATAAAGCCAATTGTAGTTCATGTTGTGTATGTGAGATTTTTCCTCTAAGAGATGTCTTCTTTCTTAAATGAAAGACATCTCTATTTATAGAGGATTTGATGGCACAACTAGGTCAAATGGCTAGTGGGCTTTAAGTGGGTAATGGTATTTGATGGAGCAATCTTGATTTATGGTGAGTTAATGGAGGCGGTGTTCAACCTACCATCAACACCGTGGTTTGGATTTGGTTGGTATTGGCTAGATCTTGTTTCTGAATTCAGTGTCAGCGGTTGACATGTGTTTTTACTGTTCTAGCATGGTATAAATATTTTAAAAAATTAACTATCAATTAACTGTTAATCCTAACAAATAAAATAATACTTGTGACAAGAGAGATTAGGTATAGTACTTAGGGATCAAATCCATAGAGAACAATAACACACAATAGATTTCTTATTCCTAAGGTTAAGCTAGATGATTATATATATATATATATATATATATATTGGTAACAAGTAATCACTCTAAGGAAATGTTTCTTATTAGAGAGTGTAGATGCAATATGGAAATATGCTAATAATGTAAATATGACAATATGTTAATAATGTAACTAGATGTAAATGTGAATATGCTAGATCTAAGGTTTCAGGCAGGTGGATTATAGAGGATACAAGCTAAGGGTATTACTCATAAAACTCGATATCTAATGTAAAAGACAACCAGCTCTCGCTGCGAGTCTAATCTATTGATTAAGTCCCATGTCTTAGCTCTCGCTTGTTGACGCGGAATGACCGTCGATCGATGGCAATGTTCCTGCATCGATCGATGGTTTCTTAAGTCAAGCTTTATGACCTAATTCGATAAGTTCACTAAATTAACTAAATCAACTCTCCTTTGTTTCTAGCAACCTAGCTCAACATCATTAATTCCGGTAGTAGACCATGCTCTCGCTTGCGCCTAACTATCCTATTATAAGGGTTCTAGTTAGCTACTCTAGAACACAAGCAATAAACACAATTCTATTGATAGATCTAATAATAACCCTAACAATTCTATTGTTTAGCTAATCCATCAATGCCATTAATAAATCCTAAATCTAGTTGATAACTACTCAGACATAATCAAAGCAAGCATAATAATCTGAATATAATGTATAGATAAAACATTCGGGTTCCAATACAAATCTCTCTAAGGAGTTATGAATCTTCTCCCTAAATTGAATACTAAAAAACCTAGCACCGTACGTTTCCGTACGTATGCCTTCCTGTATTTTATCTTTCTTCTCTTCTCATACATAAAGTATAAATATAAAACCCTAAAATCCAGGTCAAATAACCTCCACTGAATCCATTCTCCTTTGTAGATTCTCAATATTACGCTGTAGCATTCTAAGTATGGCAGCTGTAGTCTCTGATATATCCTCCAATTTCTGAGAAATGTCTTCCTTGATTAGGCTCTGAGAAAAAGCAATCTCATTGAACATGTCTTCCAATTGATTTTTTTGCTGCGGTTTTCTGTATGTCGAAATCAGTATCGATCGATGGCTTGTTGCTGCTGTCGATTGATGTCACTCTCTCTAGTCCACTCGCATGCTGTCTTTGAACAATATCCAAATCTTGATGCGTCTTATCCATGTGTGTAGTCATACCAATGAGGCACTTGTCGATAGGATAGTAGACATCATCAAGCCTCCTATAGAAATCTTCTAATGACATCTCTTGAGCGTTGTAGATCCCATTCACAAGATCGTCAATCTCTGCGTTGTTGTCGTCCAAATAAACTTCATGATCTGTTAGCCATAACAAGGGCATCTGCTACATCTTCCTTAGGTAGATTGAGAATACTCCCATGAAGGTCTCGTGCACGTCCCTCTGTATCTTTGAAAATTCCAAACTCGTCTGGTCTGAGATAACCATCTTCTGTATCTTTTACTCCAAGTAATTGTTCTGGTCTTCATTTGACGTCGTTTGATGGCCAAGATATGAGGATTTATGTTGGATTTCCTACTCTCGCGTTCATTATCCAGCCAGCTTCTCCTAGTGCCAGGCTGCGAGATTCAATAAGTTCTTCCTCTCTTTAAGCTGCATCGTGCTCTTCGTAATCTCCACATTATTCTTGGTAAACTGGATTGGTGCCGATCGATGGTGTATGTGGACCGTTGATCGATGCTTGATAATCAGACTGGTGGACGAAAGGTTTCCAGCTCCGTTAGCCATTGCAAGTATATCTACCACATCTTCTTTCGTGAGATGTAGAATTCTGCCATCCATAACTCTTTCATAACCATCTGGATCTCGCATAATACCAAACTCATCTGGTTGTAAATAACCATATTCCCTTTCGTGTTCTGCAGTTGAATCTCGTTCGGTTTCTGCTTCATTCTCAGTATCGATCGACGCTGTATGGTGTCCGTCGATCGATGTCGATTTCCCACGTTAATGGGAAACATGGAAAACTCCAGCCTCTTCCATAGCAATCCCTCGGTATTCAATCGTTTCTTTGTCTCTGTAATATTCGTTGTACTCGAGGTAGGCTGTGTTGTAACTGAAATCGCCATGGTGGGTGTGGGCTTGTTCAGAAGTTTGAGTGTCGATCGCTGCGATAGGGAGGGTGTCGATCCATTGTTGAACTGTATGGCTGTCGATCGATGGTTTGGGTTGGGTGTCGATCGATGCTCCTTCTTTTGATTCCCCACTGAACTCGTAATTGCATAAACATGTGGCCACAAGCTCTGCATCATTGCACAATTCAATCAGGGTAGCCTTGTTCTTATTTTTTACAGGTTCATAAAAAATATTTTGATCAATTAGAGATAGATACAACTTTTTTGACTTCATATCGCATATGGCTCCCACAATAGCCATAAACGCTCTCCCAAGTAGTAGAGAAGAGTTCCAATCTATCCTGATGTCCATCACATGAGAGTCTGTTGGAATAATGTATTGTTGATCTGCACTGGAACATCTTTTACCATCCCTCCTGAGTTCACTCTTGAGCAGTTTACGAATGTAAAGGAATCGTTGGAGGGTTCCACTTTCAGGTTCAGCTCCTCTGCCATTGACTTTGGCATAATGCTTACTGAGGATCCAGTGTCACAAAGGGCGTTGGGGTATTTGTTTCCTTTGATGAAGGATGGAACCACAAATTTTCTAGGATCACTTTTCTTCTTTAGGACAGGTCCTCTGATTCATCTTCTCTCTGAGGTGATTGAACATTATTTCTATATCATCATCTGTCTCCCTTGTTTCCCTGAAAAACATCCACAATATGTGAGTATAATAAGCCTCATCAAAAGAAGTATCTAGAGGAATTTTAAAAACTTTTTTAGCAAAGCTATCTATCTCCTTTTCATTGGCTTCTTTGCGTTGATGTTTGGGGATCTTTTGTCTCCTTTTTTGAGTGTCTTTCATCTTCTCTATCAATATCCATAGCTTCAGATGTGTCTGTATTCTATTCTGATTTTTTTCACGGTTGGACGTACAAACAAGCTCACATTTAGGTTTGGTAGTCGAACTGGATTTCTCTCCTGTCGATCGATGTGAAGTGTGTGCTGTTGATCGATTATTCTGTCATTATGTCGATCGATGTCACGGAAACGGTGTCGATCTATATTAGTCGATTCACACGAAGCCACTGAGTCTGTAGGTTTCACCGTCGATCGATTCTTACTGGTTGGTGTCGATCGATGCGTATTAGAATTGTCGAGTGAAACCAAATTTTCCACACAAAAATCGCTATCTTGAGGCTTCTCTCTCTTGATTTCCTGCCAGAAATCATCATCAATCAATGAATTGGCGTGGTGTATTTTCCCAGCCTCGATTTTCTCCTTGATATAACTCTCATGCTTCTTAATGGTCTCACTTATTTGCATCACTTGATTCTCAAATTTCTTCACAAGAGTGCTAAGGTTTTCAAACTTGGTATTGAGGTTGAGGTACAAATCATCTATCTTCCCATTGAAATCCACATTCATCTTCTGCTCTCCCTCTAAAACACTGTCAACCATCGCTTCACTCTTGCTTTCCTGAATTTCTGGAGGAGGGTTGTGGTAGTAAGCAGATCCATAAGTCATGTTGTTGTTGAAGGGCCTTTGCTGCGAATTCTGATAAAAGTTACTCATTTGACCAGTACCATAGGAGTTCCTGTTGAAGTCTTAATTCCTTGTCTCTGGAAACTATTTCCGTCAATGTAGTTTACATCTTCTTCATCAAACTCATTGTGTCCAGACTCAATTGCTTCCACGTCCGCAAAGGCAACTTGCTTCTTGAAAAATTTCTGAACACTATCCAATTTTGCATTGACCTCTTCAATCCACTCCTTGCTCACAGCTAGAGCTGATTTCCTTCTTTCGAAATCGGTGTTCTTGGTGTTACTGCTGGATGCCAAGTTTTCAATCAATCTTGTAGCTTTTTCAGGGCTTTTGGTGCTGAAGTTTCCCTCACTAGTTGTGTCTAAAGACATTTGATATTGTAATCCAATACCTCTGAAGAAAGTTCTAAGGAGTTGCACTTCGTTGAACCCATGATGTGGACAGTCTCTCTGGTATGACTTAAATCTAATCCACGAGCTTCTGAAAGATTCTTGTGAAAAGTAGAAATCTTTCTCCTCAAATCCTCTGCTCTTACGTCATCATAGAAGTTACCCAAGAATGCATTTTTGATGTCATTCCAGAATGTCAGGGATCCTGGTGGTAGTTGCTTAAGCCAATATGAAGCTTCTCCAACAAGTGAGTACTTGAAAATATTATAGAAAAGATAGTCCTCATAGACTCTATTGGCTTTAATAGCAGTCACTAGATCCTCAAATCGTTCCAGATGATCCATAGGATGCTCATGTCGGAACCCGTTGAAAGGTGTCTGTGCTACAAGTCCGAAGAAAGCGAGCTTGATCTCAAAATCGTTTCTCTGAAAAGCTGGAGGACTAATGGCGGATCTGTTGGCATAGAACTGGTCTGGACGGTTGTAGTCAGCCAGCGTTTGTTGAGAAGCTTGGGAATTAGATTCAGGTTGAGCAATTGCAGCGTCTGTATCAGGGATTACAACCCCCTGATCGTCTATCTATTGACCTACTGCATTACGCAGATGACCGTTGAGGTCATGCAAGTCTCCATTCTCATTCTGAACAACAATTATAGGCGCAACCATCTGAACTCGTCTGCTTTCGTCGATCAATGCAGGTGAGATCCTGTCGATCGATGCTAAGTGATCAATCTCGATTGATGCTAGAGTTCTGATGCCGGTCTCCGTAGAGAAGTGTCGGTCGACGCTGAGTGTATGCCGTCGATCGATGCTTGTCGTCTTTCTTTGCGGATTGTACGTTCGAGTTTCTGCGGGTATGAGAATAGTAATTCTTGTCCTTTATTGCTCCTGATACTCTTTTGCATGTACCTGAAAGACAAAGGAAAAAAAGAGATAAAGACCAAAATAAACCTAAAATTTTTTTGTCCCAAAATAGCACCCAAAGAGAAAAATGACCAAAATAAACTTTATTGAAAAGTTTATATATATTTCTTTTTTTAAAAAAATAAAATTAAAATTTCAAATTAAAAAGGTCTATTTCGGTCATTTTTTTTAAGGTCTATTTTTGTGATTTTTTTTTCAAAAAGGTCTATTTGGAAGATTTGCCCAAAGAAAAATGAGTAACTTGAATGTAAAACAAACCTAGACTAAACCCTAGAAACTAAATGTAATGGTGACCAATGTTTCCCGGCAACGGCGCCAAATTTGACATGTGTGTGTTTTTACTGTTCTAGCAGGGTGTAAATATCCTAAACAATTAACTATCAAATTAACCCTTAATCCTAACACACAAAAAAATACTCTTGCCCAGAGAGATCAGGTGTAGTACTTAGGGATCAAATCCACAGAGAACAATGGCACGCAATAGATTTCTTATTCCTAAGGTTAAGCTAGGTGATTATATATGTATTGGTAACAAGTAATCAGTCTAAGGAAATGTTCCTTATTAGAGAGTGTAGATGCAATATGAAAATATGCTAATAATTTAAATATGTAAATATGATAATAATGTAACTAGATGTAAATGTGAATATGCTAGATCTAGGGTTTCAAGCAAGTAGATTATAAAGGATAGAAGCTAAGTGTATTAATCATAGAACTCGATATCTAATGTAATAGACGACCAGCTCTCGCTGCGAGTCTAATCTATTGACTAAGTCCAATGTCTCATCTCTCGCTTATCGACACAGAATGACCGCAGATCGATGACAATGATCCTGCGTCGATCGATGGTTTCTTAAGTCAAGCTTTATGACCTCATTCGATAAGTTCACTAGATTAACTAAATCAACTCTCGTTTGTTTCTAGCAACCTAGCTCAACAGGATTAATTCCGGTAGTATACCATGCTCTCGCTTGCACCTAACTATCCTATTATCAGGGTTTAAGTTAGCTACTCTAGAACACAAGCAATAAACCCAATTTTATTGATATATCTAATAATAACCCTAAAAATTCTATTGTTTGGCTAATCTATTAATACCATTAATAAATCCTAAATTTAGTTGATAACTACTTAGACATAATCAAACTAAGAATAATAATTTGAATATAATGCATAGATAAAACACGGGGGTTCAAATACAAATATCCTTAAGGGGTTATGAATCTTCTCCCTAAATAGAATACTAAAGAACCTAGCACCGTACGTCTTTGTACGTATGCCTTCCTCTATTGTGTCTCTCTTCTCTTCTCATACATAAAGTATAAGTATAAAACCCTACAATCTAGGTCAAAACTCGTCGAGGGTTAAACTTATAATCTTGTGTCTTGTCTCTAACTTGAGCTTGAAATCGGCTGTCTGAGAATTGATTTTCGATCGATGGCAAGTAGTCAGCATCGATCGATCTCGGTCAATGTCAAGAAAGTGCCGTCGATCGACAACAGTCTTGTACTTCGACTCTCTCAATGATCAGCTACGGATTATTCTCCTCTAAATGCTCCAAAAGCTCTAAGTATCTTCATATATCTCTAAATAGTACCTGGATCTGTAAAGTCCTTAAAACATAGCATAAGCACACATAATAGACCATAAATAAAGTCCAAATCACATGGCCTAAAACTCTTAATAAATAGGCTATATCAACGGTGCTTCTCAACGTGTGTGTTGTGTTGACCTTTTGTTTTGGTATTTCTCCACTCGTAGTCTTGCTCTTAGTTGGGTTGATGGTCGGTTGATTTTGCATTTGGTTTGTTTCATTTTCGGTGGTATGTGGCGATTCAAATATTTATCTGGTAAGCAATGGGGGTCTTCGTTGAAGCGTTTGTTGTTTATTCTTATATTGGTAAGACGATCAGACGAGGCTTCAGATGTGTAATGGGTTCAAATATCTCTCTTTCTCACTCTTTGTCTTGCATTTGGGTTGCCTAGGTGTACTCGTATTTTGTGGTTCTGAGTTTAACTTGTCTTTCTGTTAGAGCATCTCCAAGAGGCCCTCAAATCCTCAAATTTTGAAGTTTTTTACTTTCCAAGAGACCCTCAAACCCTTAAATTTTGAGGGCGTGAATAGTGAAACCTCAAATTTGAGGTTCCACTATTCAAGCCCTCAAAACACTATTTACTTTACATTTTAGTTCTTATAAATTTATAATTCACATATATTTGTAATAACATTAATTTTCTTATCACTTTAATCCTTATGACTATATTTCACTTAAATATTCAAATATATCTTTTATATATATATATATATATAAAATATATAAAAATGTTAAAACTAAAATAAAATAAATAAAAATAATATTACTTAAAAGATATTTATTATTTCACAGAAAATTATATTACATTGAAGAAATATTACAAATTAAAGATCAAAAGTACAAGATTAAATATTTTACACTAAATATTACACACAGATATATTGTATTGTAATAAATTGTATTTATAAATATTGTGTTTTATATTTTTAATGTGTATATATTATCTATCTCTATAAAGTTTAAAGACTATAATTAATTTATATTAAAGTTGAGGACTAAGATACAAATTACATAAAACTTCAAAGATAAATTTGATGTTTCTTCTTGGAGCATACCACCCTCAAATCTTCATTTTGAGGATTCTCCACCATTAAAATGAGGTTCCTTCTTGGAGATGCTCTTAGAACCCAGCAGTGTATTAGGAACCAAATATGTTATCATTGATTAATCGTCTCACATGCCCCTTAATCTCTAAAACAAACCTGACATATCCTCATATAAAATTAAAATTTATTTCATTTACATCATACTATTAATTAAGAACACGTTTAACTGAAAAGTTATAATTTGATTGGTTTTAAACTGTGATTTGGCTAAAATGACGTGTATTGTTGATATAATTGTGACTCAATATCACCTATAATTAGACTGGACAAACTTGGTGATTAAACTAATGATTAGACAAAAAAAATTGATTTAAATAAAATAAATCATTACTATTTAGTTCTTAAATTAGTCAAACTCTATAGAGTAGTCAAATAACTAATATTATAGAATTATTAACAAACAATACTATACCAACACATAACTATATACAACTTTATGATATTATAAAATATATATAACAAATATATTTAATTTATTTGAACTATATAGTTGTACGTCAAATATATATTTATATATAACTTTATTATATTATAAAGTATATATATCCCCTAGACATTATTTGCAAAGTGATTTTAACACATGTCTTCTCTACAATCAATTTTATAAATAAATGTGACATGACACACTAGAAAGATGACATGACGTATAGTTAAATGTGACATGAATGATTATAATTAATGTTGATTTATATTTTAGGTAACTTTTTAAAAATATGGTAGTAAATCATCATTAAAGTAAATCTATTAAACTATGATACTTAATAGTATAATAATATTAAATTATTTGACATATTTTTTTTTGATAATTAAATAATTTTACTACCAAAAATATTTTCAAATTTTCTATATTTTTTTAAAAATATTACAGTTTCTATATTATCATTAGTTTCTTTTATAAATCTACAAATTTCAGAAACATTGTTAAGTTTTTTTTGATAATTATACAACTTTTATATCAATTTTTAGTTAATTTTATACAAATAAATTTAATATATATATCCAAAATAAATAGATAATAATTTATCTTATATTACAATTTCAAAATATATACAAATATATTTTTAAATAAAATTTTAAAATAATTTTTTATTTATTTTTAATTTGATGTTCAACTAAATCAAAATTTATTGTAAAATATTGGTTAGAAAATAATAATAATTTTATTTTTAAAAATGATATAATTTAGATTTAAATTTTTTATTGTTGCACATGGTGCAGGAAAACACCTAGTTATAAATATATTAAATACATATGAATTATATAGTTTTGTTATGAGTTTATTTTAGTTTCTAAAGAGAGAGAGAGAGAGTTTTCTAGTGAGTTTATGTTAGTTCCTAAAGAGGAAGAGTGAGAGCAAAGTGAGGGGGAGAGGGAGGAAGAGAGAGAATAAGAGAGAGGGTGAGAGAGAGAGTGAACAAGAGAGATAAAGGGAGTGAGAAAGAGATACTGAGAGAAAGATATATATCTATATATATATTCAATGAGTGAGATACAAAGAGAGAGAGAGAGAGAGAGAGAGAGAGAGAGAGAGAGAGAGAGAGAGAGAGAGAGAGAGAGAGAGAGAGAGAGAGAGAGAGAGAGAGAGAGAGAGAGTAGATGCTAGGAATTCGTATGTGGAAGAACCACCAGGGGATGACCATGTAGGTGAGGATCAGTCTAGGAAGTAAGTGAAGACCCACCAGATTGTGTGAAGAAGAAGAAAAAGGGTGTTAAAAGGACGGTCCACACCCGGGTTGGCGACAGCTTGAGCAGACCAACGACAAGCTCAAGGAAGCAAATATGACATTGTTGTACTTGTATTAAACTTATGTTGGTTGATGCTCCATATAGTGTGTTGTTATTTGAATTTTTACTACTAGTATTACTAGAATAAACTGTATTATTACAATTAGCACTTCTAGTATAATTAAGTAAAAATTTGTTGTTTCTTATTTAAATTTGTACTACTAGAGTAACAAGAATAAACTTCGTTGTTTGCATTCGTACTACTAATAAAGTACGTAAAGCTTTGTTTTTTTTGTTGTTTCTTATTTAAATTCGTAATACTAGTATAACTAGGTAAAACTCGGAAAATATTAGCATCTAATTTTCAAAGATAACATAGATAGATTTTTAAGAGTTTGCAGTAAAGATAACATAGATGAGTTCATAACACAAAGATAAGATTTCAAACGACACAAATATGCTTTAAAGAGAACCCTTCTCTAATTCCTTCAGCTTGTATTCTCTTCTCCTTTTTCAGTTCCATAAGTATCTGTTCCACCCTTTTAATTGTAGCTCACTCGTTTCCTTGCCTAGTCATCAGCGTGGTTCATTAACAAAGTCACCTCATCTTCGAGAGCGTGAAGAAAACAAATCCAAATGTGATAGCTATCATTTTGGAGAACACACACACACACATATATATATCAGCACATATTTTGTAAAAGCAATCTAGAATTCTCACCTCAAACACTTTTCATGTGTAGCATCGCCTTCCTTAACAATTTTTTGGTATGCAATAATTTCCATCTGCCACTGCAAAAAGCCTATTGTATAGTTTATTTGTTCTGCTTGTCATCACTGTAGCTAGGATTCACAAATAGTCACTTTAAAAAAAGAAAGAAGAATCGAATTTGGAGACAATCAATTGAAACCTATAATCAAACTACATAAATCAAAATCAATAATCAAAATCCATAAATCGAGATCCATTATCAAAATAATATACCTTAAAGAAAATCAATTGAGAGAGAAAGAGAAAGGATGATACACATGAGAGAGAAAGAGGAGAATAGGGTCAGAGTGATTAGAAGATAAAAAGAGAGAAACAAGATACTGTAGTGGGGAATGTGTTTGATTTTTGGGTGATGGTCCGCCAAAAAATTTGAAGGCCCACCAAAACTTTTGAAGGACAACCCAAAATTTTCTCTTAGTTTTCCGGAAGATAGAAGTAGTACGAAAGTTACAAATAGTCATACTTTGTTTTTTTTTTCAGTTTAATTAATATTATCTACACTTAAAATATGTTTTTTCTAATTTTAGAGCCTATTAACATATATTTCTGAGTGTTTTATGTTGGGGATAATAAATCCAAGAATTCATTCCTCTTGTTTAGAGTAGGACGACAACATTCTTCTCCTGCCTATACGATTTCCGGCTTCCATGCCGGGTTTTCCTCCTGCTCCCGAGTAAAATGGAAAACTTATACTAAAGGGGGATCTTTCTATATTGCATGATATGAAAGGATCTAACCAAGTTTCATACTATGTGGGCTTATAAAAGGGTCTCTTTAACCCTATAAAAGGGGATTCACTATTCTACAACTTGACTTTAGCAGCAAAAACTAGAACTAGGGTTTACGGGCCTGTAACTTGTGTTTCCTGCTTTATTGGTCAATAACATCGTTACCTTGATCCATACTTCTTGTTCTTATTTTCTTGCTTCCTAATTCTGTAATATCATGAATAGCTCTATTTTTTTTACTCTAACAACTTGGCATTAAAAAGAGGGGAATAAATTGAACTATGTGATGATGATCAGAAGTGAGCATGAGCAATCTTCCTCACTCGACGACCTAATCTCTAGTTTGATTTCATCTCCCCCAAATCGATTTCAGAGGTAATATCCGATGAGACATACATGACTCCTATTTTTACACTTTAGAATCAAAATATCCATTCGAAAAAGTAGCTGCCATGAAGAACGTGATTTTATTAGATTATCTCTCTAGGGTGATCGCTTAGGCGATTTCCGATAGACTAGTCTTTTCCTTTTTTTCTCAAAAACTTATCATTAAGTGGTTCTCGTTACCAGAAATCTTTGCTACGATATTTTTGGATACCGGACTCTACTTTCCTATTTCAGATTTATTCTATTTCTTTTCCAACCCTAATCTTTCTTAATAGGCTTTTTCCTTGGTCATCAAGCTCAAAACACCTTAGTGATTTCCCTCAAATACATGAGTGAAGATTGCAACATTAAGTGAAAATTCTCCATCACTGTGGTCGACTTACTTTCTCACAATCTTTTTAAATGCCGATCATCCGCTTCTTCATCTAGAATGGCTGATAACCTTCACAAAGCAATCAAGGTAAATTCCTTGGATGATGATGATCCAGTTATACTACCTTGGGACCCAAAGTTCATGGTCTTCTCTAAGAACGCCAACAGCGTCATGGGAAGGCTTCTTAACCCTTACTTCCAGATAATGTCTTTGCTGATAAACTACATGCTGATAGCATGGAGATTTTATGATAGGGTACGTGGGATAGCATTATCCAGAGACCGCTTCCAGTTTGTCTTCATAAGGAAAGAAGATATGCTAACTTGCTAAAAGACCGACCTTGGTCCTACAATCACTGGACCCTTCTCTTGGAACGTTGGTGCCCATCTCCCCCCCCCCCCCCCCCATATTTCTTAACTACAGTGGAAGTATGGATAAGAATTAGACACATTCCGGTGAACCACTATACCTCAGACATGATCTACGCTCTTAAAAAAAGATCGGCAATTTTGAAGAATTGGCTTACAATCCAAAGGTATCACAAACTACTGATTACATAAGGTCGAAGGTAACCCTAAACCTCGAGAATCCAGCTTTAGCGGCCAAGAATCTCGGTTTACCTTCGGGGAAATAACCGTTATTGAGTATGAGTATGAGAAACTCCATAAACGTTGTGATATACAATTTATTTTACTAGTTTTCACCCATTATATGTCCTTTTAGATACTATTATATGTGTTTTGAGTCTGTTTAGAGTATTTTCAGGTTCATGTACAATTTTGAGAACTTTGGAGATTCTGGAGCTTTTTGAGGTGCAGAACTGCACAAATGCGTTAAACGTTTATCTATGGATGGAGACCTTCCCACGGTGTTATTGACCTCATAGTTTGATAAAAGATAGAAATTTGAGTTAGCATTCCAATTCCACCGGTTTGAGGTCCAGCTGACAGTTGGATCTAAAGGTATCTCCGTTTTACTAAAGAGTGGTACATCTGCCTCGCGAGAGGAAGCTGTCAAGATTTAGAAGGCGTGTCGATTGACACAGACCTCTCGGTGTCGATCGACACTGATTCCAGAAGACAGGCCAGTTCTATTTCAAGACTGAATAAGATCCATAAGTCTCCACAAGTTACAAGAGTTCCCCTGGCTGACTCAAGATCTTGTTTTTATAGTTTTCTAAGCCATTTTGACGACTACACTTTTCTAACTTTCTTTTATTTTTAGGTTTGGAGAGAAGATAAATTCTCCTTCATATATTGATTTGAACTCCTTTGCTTTTATCATTTACTTCTTTGCATATTATTTATTCAGACTATGATTTGTGTTATTGGTTCTATGTCTGAGTAATCATCTTGTTCGGTTTAAGGATTTCATGAGCTTAATGTCAAACTAATAATTGATTAGGATTTCTATGGTTGCTTACTGATTTCTGCACCAGGGTAGCTTGTAATACTATGATCTAGAATAATTGGAAAAGCATGAGAGTCTGACTGATTATTTGAATCTAGAATCATAGGAGAATTGGGAGGCACGAGAGTGCAATCAATTAATGAAACCCGAACTCTGGTGGATTAGATACCTAGGCGCATATGACAGTTGGTCTAGGGTTTAATTGAACATTATCGATCTGCAAGTTAATGCCTGTCTAAAGAAGTGCCGATCTACACTCAACCAATGGTATCGATCGACACTCTTCATGGATTCACATACTAGAGTTGGAATCCCTTGATTTAGACATCTTATTAGAAATTGCATGCGAGAGCTGAATTACTTGCTTATTGAATTTGATATCTAGAATTGAACCTATAAAACCTTTAGCATCCTTGATTCTAGTTTTGAATCTCTTGATTGATAAATCCCTAGATCTATAGTTTCTTCCTTTCATTTACAACCGTTCTATTACTTACTGCTTATTTACTTTTTTTATATTGTTTACCTAGTTGGATTTGAAACTCAAGTCTATTGTGTGAAAGATAAAGTCTTTGTGGATTAGATCTTAAAGTACTACATCGAGCCTCTTATTTGAGAGAGTAGTAGAAAGTTAATTTGAGCATATCAAATTTGGCGCAGTTGTCGGAGACTCTGATCATCATTAAACTAGGTGTAGGATTTCGGTTAGGTTTTTATTTTACTTACATATATTTTCTTCTTACGTTTCAGGTACATGCATCTGAGTACCATAATCGACAAGAGAAAAGAGCTCTTGGACTTCTCAAACCAGGAGCTAGCTAAGTTAGAACGTACGATTCGTAAGAGTAAGATATTAGTGTCGAGCGACACCACCCTCCAAGAAGCGATCCATACTTCTATTTTAGTGTAGAGCGACACTCATCTGATAGCATCGATTGACACTACACGCTGCGAGACAAAGATGGCTGCGGCACTTGTGTTGATTCACGGTGACAATGAAGACCTGCATGACCCTGAGTGTCATATGTGTAATGCAGTAGGTCAGAAGATAGATCCACAAGGGGCTGTAATCCCTGAGCCATTTGTTGTTAGTGAGAATGATAAAGTTCTTTGATAGAGAACGTTAGCAAAATGGATCATGCCTAGTCAGTTCTATGCTAACAGGTGTGCGATTAAACCTTCAGCAATCTATGGCGTTGATATCAAACCCAAATACTTCTCTTATGTGGGTCAACACCCTTTTCATGGTCTTCCTCAAGAAAATACCAATGATCGTATTGAAGCACTTGAAGTTTTTTTTTTCTGGCATCTAGGTGCATGAATGAACCGAAGACTACATCCTCTGCAAGCTGTTTAAATATTCTCTTTTTGGGAATGTGGTTAATTGGTTGAATCTCCTACCACCAGGATCTCTCACTACCTGGAATGAATTCAAGACTGCATTTCTCACTAAATTCTTTGATGGTGCAAGGGTTGAAGAGGTGATGACTAAAATTTGTAGATTCTCTCATGGACCTATTGAAGCATTCAGAAGCTCTTGGAACATGTTTAGTAAATACCAAAAGGACTCTCCACATCATGGTTTCACGAAAGTTCAAATTTTGGAAATCTTCTTCAGGGGTATTTGTTTGAGTTATATTTTGATGTTGGATGGTGCAAGCAAAGGAAACATCAAGACCAAGACTACAGAAGAAGCTAAGAGACTGATTGAGAACTTTGTGTCTAGCAACAATACCAAGAATGCAGATATGCAAATGAAGAAAATGACTGCAATGGTTGGTGACAAGATTATTGAGGTCAAGGCAGAAATTGGTTATGTATATGAAATATCGATGGTGGAACATGCTACAGAAGAAGATGAGAATCACATCAATGAAGCTGGTTTTCAGGGTAATATTCCGAAGGTGGAGTCTATGGTGGAACTAGTCCTAGAGATTCATAAGAACATGACTGCGTACTTAAATTTGAGGCTGGATTTTTTCTACAAAGATCTGAATGGAAAATTTGAAGCCTTGGACGCCCATTTAATGATGCTCGACACCCATGTTTTTCACTCTGTAGAAGCTCTGAAGAAGCAAGAAGCTCTGGTTAATGGCAAAGTTGAGGAAAGCAAGAGACACCAGGTTGATGCCATCTTAGATGGTGATTTCGGGGAATTGGTCGAGCAAGAGAAACTTTGTCATGTCTCTAATTCTAGATAAGGCCTTCGGGCACAGCCATGGAGCGGGAGATGCACCAGTCAGGTCATAAGGCCTAAAGACAAGAGTTCCATGGCTGGAAAGAATGGTTAAATGCATCAGTATGCTGAGACTTGATCAGAATCAGATGGAGACAAGGAAATAAGAGCTGGATGAGTTCTACGGCAGCTGGAGGGTGAAGGGAAGTAGCTCAACCATCTAGGAAAGAGCTTAGGTAAGCTTACACTAAGCTTGAGTCAGCTCCAGTAGCTGGATCACTAGCTCAACCAGCTAGGACAAGCTCGGAGTAGATCACACTAGCTTGGGCAAGATCCAACAGTTAGATCACTAGCTCAACCAGCTAGGACGAACTCAGTGTATCTCACACTAGATTAGGTCAGCTCCAGCAGCTAGACTACTAGCTCACTCAGCTGGGGCAGCTAGCTTTCAGCTCAACTCAGCTGGATGGAGTGTTATGGTTCGGGTCAGTGTGGACGGGTCATGGGCGGTTATGGGTCTGGTTGGGTGTTGGCCGATCCATGAAGGGTCCATGAGTCTTGGTTAGGTTCGTGGGTCTTGACTAATGGACTTGGGATGCCAAGGGAAGTATTGGGCATGTTCCCAGACAGCCCACACGCCAAAAAGGAGCAGTTGGGGTGGTTACTAGGCGATAAGGAGGGAAGGGGCAGTTTGGCACCCATTCGCCAACTGCTTGCACCCTTTCGGTCAGACAGTTATTGGCCGATCCTTTCCCTATAAAAACAGACCTTGGGTGTCGAAAATGGCATAAAATTCCTTAAGGAAAACTCTGCCAAAATCATGAGAGAAAGAAGTAGAGAAAGGAAGAAGAAGGCCGGCCAAACCGAGACTGTGGGTGGTGGTGATTGGATTCTGACTAGACGTTGGTGTGTGGGAAGTGGAGATCAATTCAGAATGGGAACCAGAGGCAAGGAGAAGGACCTGGAGAAGGGCTTGAGTACACCAGAGCGTACGCCCAAGGTGAGTGGGATGAACCGAACCTTCCTACCATGGTCGCGGTGATGTTTTGTGTAGGCTGTGGTTGGATCGGTTGGATCAGACCCATCTCTTCTATTTACCCCATTGATCTATTTATCTTCTTCTCTATTCTGATCGTGTTGGATGTTACAAACTCAGTGGTACTGGACCCAGGCCTTGGCCGGTCCAGACACATAGCCCTAGGCCCTTGGCCGAACTGATCTTGGTCAGATTCTATATGATCCGGATTTATTCATGGAAATCCGACCCTGGATTCTTCTTAATGGGGATTTATCATGAATTATCATGGTTTTTTTAATGAGTGTTTAGAGTTATATTTGAGTAAGTCAGTTTTGGGATTTCTTCCTTTGGCCGAGTGTGGTTTGGTGTGATCCATGGGTTGGATCGCATTAGGCCAGTCATGCCGTGGGAAGTTGGTATAATCTAGATGCCCTAGGTGTTGTTTTGGTTAAAGCCTTATGCCCTGTTGACTGATTGGATAGTCTAGGGAACTTAGTTTAGAGGAACCGAACCATGCAATTGTAGATGCGATTGATAAGTTATCGGTTGTACTTATACATATGTTTTGCGGTGTGTGTTGGTTTCAGGATCTGACCAGGATTGTGGCAAGGCCGAGGTACCATGAGGACCAAGCCGTGGATGGATGTGTGGGATTTGGGGTAGTATTGTATTAGTACTTATGAACTTATGACTTAGCCTATTGTGCAACTGAAATTATGTATGGATCACATGTTTTATATATATAAAGATTCATTTTCTCCTATCTGTTTATACTTAGTATACGAGATGGTTGAACCTCATATGATTGAAAATGACTTAGAAAAATATTGGATCTTAAAAATTGAACAAATCACCATGAACTAGTTAAGTAAGGCCGTGGGTCCTAGTTGGGTCCTTTGGACCAGGATCTGGTCTTACAAGTTGGTATCAGAGCGGAGTTGGTTCTAGGATTGTTTAGGTATGGGAAGGTCACCACACATCCGGCTGGGACTCATGGAAGGGTCTAGTCGATTTGCTTAGCCTTAGGGATTTTGATTGTGGATTTGTTATGTCTTGTGGACTAACATGAATACTAACATGTTTTGAATCCTTAAGGGTGGAAAAAGCAAGTCTAAGACTCAGAAGGGTAAGGAGACTGCTGCAGCATCCAGACATATGGGTGCAGATGGAGTTGATCTAGCCGCGGTGTTGCCAACCCCAACGGATGGGGTTAACACAAGAACCGGATTGCCTACTGTTCAGCTCAACCAAACCGAGGTGCATGTGGATGGGACTGGAAGTCGTTTGGAACAGGTGGGGGAACCTGTTGATGGAGCTGGGCGGCTGGGTGAACAAGGGCTGGAGGATCAGGAGGAGCCCTCAAACGTGGGTCATCAGGTTGGCCAAGGGGATGGGGCAGCAGGACAAGGGAACCCGACTCCTGAACCAACCTTGAAGGAAGTGTTGGAAGCTATGCAAGCTATGGGGACTCAGATTTTGGCCCAAACCCATGCGCTTGCACCAGTCATGACGGCCATCCCCATAAGGAACAATCAGGCTGGCCGTACCGCAGCAGCTCAGGCAGCTGATGGAGTGGCTTCGGTTCAAGTGGAACATGTGGCTGAGGTGATTGAGATTGATCCCCCAGCCAGGGCAGCTAGGAAAGTGGATTACTTGAAGGTGCTGGAGTACATCTCCAAGTTGGGTACCAAACACTTTTCTGGAAGTGTTGACCCTATGGAGGCTGACGAGTGGAGAACCAGGCTGGTTCGAAACTTCAAGTCCACACGATGTCCCGAGGAGTACCAGAAGGACATTGCAGTGCACTTCCTGGAGGGAGATGCACATAACTGGTGGTTGGCTCTGGACAAGCGTACTGATGGTACCCTTGTGCGTTTTACAGACTTTGAGGTTGAGTTCAACCACAAGTACTTTCCAGATGAGGCTTGGGATCGTTTGGAGGCTAAGTTCTTGGACTTGGTCCAGGGACGCAGGTCAGTACGAGAGTATGAGGAGGAGTTTAACCGACTCAGGCGCTATGTGGGTAAGGAGTTGGAGGATGAGGCAGTTCAGGTGAGACGGTTCATCAAAGGCCTTAGCTCTGAACTTAGGACCTACTGCTCAGTCCGTACCTTACCAACAGTGTCCGAACTGGTTGAAAGGATGGCCTTGCTGGAGGCCAACCTTGCAGATGAACATAAGCAAAAGGTTAAGAGTGTAGTGGTGTCTTCTGGCCATAGTGGTGACCAGAAAAGGAAGAGGGACCAGGTTGAGGAGGGTAAAACCTCAAGTGGTAGGCCTGTGTGTCCTAAGTGTGGTCGACACCATGGAGGGGAATGCTGGAGAGCAATGAGAGATTGCCTCTATTGTGGTAAGATGGACCACTCAGCCCGTGACTGTCCCAGACAGGAGCAAGGGGCCAGTGGTGATACCAGGACTTGCCACTACTGTGGAAAGAGGGGACATCTCCGTAAGGATTGTCCTAAGCTGGCAGCCGGGTCTAGCAAGAGCCGTGGAGAGGCCAGTAAGCCGGGCCAGAACCGTGGTCATACATCAGCACCGCGTGTTTATGAGTTGTCCAAGGATGAGGACAAGGCTGGACCATTCCTAGCAATCACTGGTAATATGTCTGATCCTACTCTTTTCAATTCAGTAGAATTGCATGGTATGGAACCTAGGATGGTTAGATACTTAGTTTGGGTCACATGTAGGGACCCTAAGTATTGGTGGTGTGGAAACACATGTACTATTTGACTGGAGCTACACATAGTTTTGTGAGTCCAGGGATGCTCGGAAAGGGGTTGTTCCAGTTGGGAACGGGGGATTGTCCTGGGGTAGTGAATGCGGCTGGTGGCCAAGTAATGCGTTCACTAGGGGTGATTCAGGACGTCCCCGTGATGATCCAGAACAGGGTCATGCCTGTGGATCTTGTGGTAGTCCACCTAAAGAATCACGGGGTGATCTTAGGTATGGATTGGCTTGGAAAGAATCGGGACACTCTTGACTGTCACCGGTGGCGTGTGCTTTTTGAGAGTGGGTATGGGACACCGATCAGGTTCCAAGGTATACGTCCAACCTCTGGATGCTTGGTGGTGTCAGCTATCCAGTGTGATAAGATGCTGAGGAATGGTTTTGAAGCTTATCTGGCCACAATCGCTACTAAGAAGGTTGTAGGGGGTGGTGACCCGGAGGGAATACCGCTGGTTGGTGAGTTCCAGGATGTGTTTAGGGCACTGCAGGGCATTACCCCTGACAGGTGGGACCCTTTCATAATAGAACTCGAACCAGGGACGGCCCCATTATCCAAAAGTCCTTATAGAATGGCTCCTGCTGAAATGGCCGAGCTTAAGAAGCAACTTGAGGAGTTGCTGGATAAGGGTTTCATACGACCAAGTGTGTCACCCTAGGGAGCACCAATCCTCTTTGTGAAAAAGAAGGATGGTAGCTTTAGATTGTGTATTGACTATCGAGGATTAAACATGGTGACTGTGAAGAACAAGTACCCATTGCCTCGGATAGATGAGTTGTTGGATCAGCTCAAGGGTGCAAAATTTTTTTCCAATATAAATTTGGCTTCAGGGTATCATCAGATTCCCATTGAACCAAATGATGTTCGGAAAACAGCCTTCCGGACCAGGTATGGCCATTATGAATTTGTGGTCATGCCATTTGGATTAACCAATGCACCAGCAGCTTTCATGAAGATGATGAATAACATCTTCAGAGATTACTTAGATGAGTTTGTGATCATCTTTATTAATGATATATTGGTCTACTCCAAGACCAAGGAGGATCATGAGAAACATCTAAGAGCAGTGTTGGGAAGATTAAGAGAACAACAACTCTTTGCCAAATTGAGCAAATGTAGTTTTTGGCAACGGAGTGTTGGGTTCCTTGGACACATTTTGTCTGATCAGGGAGTCTTGGTTGATCCATAGAAGATTAAGGCCATACATGAGTGGCCACGACCTAAGAATGCAACCGAGGTCAGGTGCTTCTTGGGTTTGGCCAGATATTACATGAAGTATGTCAAAGGGTTTGCCAGCTTGGCCCAACCCATGACACAACTAACTGGGAAAAGTGTAAAGTTTGTATGGTCTGAGGCATGTGAGAAGTGTTTCTCTGCCTTGAAGGATATGCTAATAAATTCACATATCCTAGTATTGCCTGAGGCTGACCAACCATATTGGTATACACTGATGCATCCATAACATGATTTGGATGTGCATTGACCCAACACGGTAAGGTCATAGCCTACGCATCTAGGCAATTGAGGAAGCATGAGGGGAACTACCCAACCCACGACCTAGAGATGGCTGCAGTGGTGTTTGCCATCTAGATATGGCGATCATACTTGTATGGTGCTAAGGTTCAGATCCTAACCGATCACAAGAGTCTCAATTATATATTCACTCTAGTTGAGTTGAATTTGAGACAACTGAGGTGGATGGACTTTGTGGCTGACTATGATCTTGATATAGCTTACCATCCATGGAAAGCAAACCTGGTGTCTGATGCTTTGAGCCGGAGGAGGGCTGAAGTCTCAGATGAAAAGGAAGCCGAGGTACTGGAAGGGATGGTCAGGTCACTGCACCTAAACCCCTTGGTTAGCGAGGACGAGCCTCTGGGTTTGGAGGCAGTGAACCAGGCTGATCTTCTTACCAGGATAAGACAAGCTCAGGGATTGGATGAGAACCTTCAGAAGGTTGCCCGTAATGATAAGACAAAATACCAAATTGCTCAGGATGGTACGATTTTGGTCCATGGGAGGATCAGTGTTCCTAATGTCAAGGAACTCAAGGAAGAGATTATGAGGCAGTCTCATAAGTCTAATTTCTCTGTGCATCCTGGACTGAACAAGATGTATAAGGATATTAAGAGGTACTACCATTGGGTCCGAATGAAGACAGATGTGGCTGAGTGGGTGGCCAAGTGTCCTACTTGCCAACTCGTCAAAGCAGAACATCAAGTACCTAGTGGGATGCTCCAGAAGTTACCTATTCCTGAGTGGAAGTGGGACCACATCACCATGGACTTTGTGTCTGGATTTCCCACAACCAGGAACGGGAAAGATTCAATTTGGGTGGTGGTAGATCGTTTGACCAAGTCGGCTCATTTCATACCAATCAAGAAGATAGATGGTGTGGAACCCTTGGTACAGATCTACATAGATGTAGTGGTGCGGTTGCATGGGGTACCAGCCAATATTGTCTCAGATAGAGACCCACGTTTCACATCTTACTTCTGGAAGGCTTTTCAAAAATCCTTGGGAACTATAGTGAATATGAGTACTGCTTATCATCCACAAACAGACGGGCAATCAGAGAGAACAATTCAAACACTAGAGGACATGCTAAGGGCATGTGTTTTTGACTGGGGTGAGTCCTGGGAAAGGCACCTACCTTTGGTGGAGTTTTCCTATAACAATAGCTTTCACACAAGTATTGGTATGTCTCCATATGAGGCATTATATGGGAGGCCTTGCAAGACACCATTATGTTGGACCTAAGTGGGGGAGCGCAGCATGATAGGACCTGATGGTTGAGCTAGTGATCTAACTGCTGGAGCTGGCCCAAGCTAGTGTGAGCTACTCCGAGCTTGTCCTAGCTGGTTGAGCTAGTGATCCAGCTACTGGAGCTGACTAAAGCTTAGTGTAAGCTTACCCTGAGCTCGTCCTAGCTGGTTGAGCTACTTTCCTTCACCCTCCAGCTGCCTTAGAACTCATCCAGCTCTTATTTCCTTGTCTCCATCCGATTCTGGTCAAGTCTCAGCATACTGACGTACTTAACCATTCTTTCCAGCCATGGAATGCTTGTCTTTAGACCTTATGACCTGACTGGTGTATCTCCCCGCACCATGGCTGTGCCCGAAGACCTTATCTAGAATTAGGGACATGACAGGTCTCCCCCACTTGAGATGGATTAGTCCTCGAATCCAACCCTAGACTTGTCTCCATCATAAACTGACCATACCACTCTGGATAATCCGTTTTCATTCTTGATTCTGTCTCCCAAGTGACTTGTTCTTGTCCACTACTCTCCCAAACAACCTTGACCATTTGAATGGTTTTGTTCCTCATTGCTTTTTCCATCATGTCCACAATCCGAACCGGCCTTTTTCGTACCTAGATCAGATGGAATTTCGGGTAGAAAAATGTCTTGATTTGTAAGATATTTCCTTAACTGAGATACATGGAACACATTGTGAAATGCATCCATTTCTGTTGGTAGGTTTAGCTTGTAAGCCACTGCACCAACCCTCTCCATAATCCGGAATGGACCTAAGTACCTTGGGTCCAACTTTCTCCGACCAGTCACTCTTGTCCGGCCCTTGAAAGTGATCATCTTGAGGTAGACCATGTCTCGCATCTCAAACTCCACATGCTTCATTCGTCTATCAGCATAACTCTTATGAACTCAGCTGGATGGAGCGTTATGGTTCGGGTCAGTGTGGACGGGTCATGGGCGGTTATGGGTCTGGTTGGGTGTTGGCCGATCCATGAAGGGTCCATGAGTCTTGGTTAGGTTCTTGGGTCTTGACTAATGGACTTGGGATTCCAAGGGAAGTATTGTGCATGTTCCCAAACAGCCCACACGCCAAAAAGGAGCAGTTGGGGTGGTTACTAGGCGATAAGGAGGGAAGGGGCAGTTTGGCACCCATTCGCCAACTGCTTGCACCCTTTCGGTCAGGCAGTTATTGGCCGATACATTCCCTATTTAAACAGACCTTGGGGTGTCGAAAATGGCATAAAATTCCTTAAGGAAAACTCTGCCAAAATCGTGAGAGAAAGAAGGAGAGAAAGGAAGAAGAAGGCCGGCCAAACCGAGACTGTGGGTGGTGGTGATTGGATTCTGACTAAACATTGGTGTGTGGGAAGCTGAGATAGATTCAGAATGGGAACCAGAGGCAAGGAGAAGGACCTGGAGAAGGGCTTAAGTACACCAGAGCGTACGCCCAAGGTGAGTGGGATGAACCGAACCTTCTTACCATGGACGCAGTGATGTTCCTTGTAGGCTGTGGTTGGATCGGTTGGATCAGACCCATCTCTTCTATTTACCCCATTGATCTATTTATCTTCTTCTCTATTCTGATCGTGTTGGATGTTACAAACTCAGTGGTACTGGACCCAGGCCTTGGCCGGTCCAGACACATAGCCCTAGGCCCTTGGCCGGACTGATCTTGGTCGGATTCTATATGATCCAGATTGATTCATGGAAATCGACCCTGGATTATTTTTAATGGGGATTTATCATGAATTATCATTGTTTTTTTAATGAGTGTTTAGAGTTATATTTGAGTAAGTCAGTTTTGGGATTTCTTCCTATGGCCGAGTGTGGTTTGGTGTAATCCATGGGTTGGATCGTATTAGGCCAGTCATGCCGTGGGAAGTTGGTATAATCTAGATGCCCTAGGTGTTTTTTTGGTTAAAGCTGTATGCCTTGTTGACTGATTGGATATTCTAGGGAACTTAGTTTAGAGGAACCGAACCATGCAAGGATAGATGCGATTGATAAGTTATCGGTTGTACTTATACATATGTTTTGCGGTGTGTGTTGGTTTCAGGATCTGACCAGGATTGTGGCAAGGCCAAGGTACCATGAGGACCAAGCCATGGATGGATGTGTGGGATTTGGGGTAGTATTGTAGTACTTATGAACTTATGACTTAGCCTATTGTGCAACTGAACTTATGTATGGATCGCATGTTTTATATATATAAAGATACATTTTCTCCTATCTGTTTATACTTAGTATACGAAATGGTTGAAACTCATATGATTGAAAATGACTTAGAAAAATATTGGATCTTAAAAATTGAACAAATCACCATGAACTAGTTAAGTAAGGCTGTGGGTCCTAGTTGGGTCCTTTGGACCAGGATCGGGTCTTACAAGCTCCAAGAAGGGGACTTTCAAGTCAAAAGTGCTATGTTCATTGACAGCTCGCACTGGTGTCGATCGACACAATCATCTGAGCATTGATCGATCGACACCCCTTGAAGAGTCCGTAGGTTCATGTGAGACAGTGAGAATCCAGTGACATTCAAAATTCGATGATCGACACCCTTTTTCCCCTATGATATACCGTGTTGAGTCGAGTGTCAATCGACACCCTACCACTGTCATTGATCGACACCCACCGGTTACTTACCGAGTTATATTGCCAAGTAATGATGCACAAAGCTTGAGTGCAACTCGATACCCATCTCAGAAATCAACCAAGACAATGGTAAACACAAATCAGCAACCTGCAGATGCACCAAAACAAGAGCAATCGATCCCATCTTAAACCTCTTTCATTGAGAGTGTCGATCGACGTCGCACACCCAATATAGATGGACACCATAAGGGAAAACATGAACCTGTCATGGATCAGAAGACAAAGAAAGAAAGAAGTCCAATCAGGAAGAGAGGAAAATCTAGGAAGCTCTATGTTCCCAAGCACCTCAGAAGAGAAGATAACAAAACTGAACTTGATGGATTTCACAAGAGAGTGAAGAGGGTTCCTAAGAATATGTCTTTCGAGGATGCCTATCATCAGTACAAATTGAATAATTTCTTTAGAGAGAGCGGAGAGACAGATAAGGACATTGAGTTGCTGTTTAAAAATATCAGTCGTAAACCTAAGAAGACACTGAAGAAGGAACAAGATCCTGGGATGTTTCTGATTCCCTGCAGTATACATGACTCCAATTTCCTATACGCCCTCTACGATACCGGATCTACGGTCAGCATCATGACCAAGACACTGCTGATTTGTTAAGATTAAAGGAGGAACCTTCTCAAGACAGTTTCACCTTCGTGAATAGCTACAAGGAAAAATCAGCCGGTATGATCAAGAATGTTAAAGTAGAGATAGGAGAATGCGCTGCCCCTATGGACTTTCATTTCCTGGAGATCGAATCAGGGAAATCTTCTTTTCTTTTTGGAAGAGCCTTCATGGCTATAGCGGAGGAATTTTATGATCTAAATAACAATAAGATGTGTATGCCCAATGTTGATGAAACTGTATTCTAAGATCATGTGGAGAAGAAAAAAAGAAAGAAAATTTTATTTCATGCATAGAGTTATCTGAAGATCCAGCACCTACAGCTGATTCACATCGCGAGACTGCATAACCAGCATCAGCGTTGATCGACACTCAGCCATCAGCTTGGGTTGACACCCTCTGAATTTTAGAATAACCAGAGACTAAAGATCCTAAGTATGGGGCAAGGGCCAGAAAGAAGAAAATGAAAAAGAAGGAAGATGCAGATTCCATGTCACTAGTTCCTTCGCGATGTCATGAGGAAAATCTTGAGTATAGGATACGCTGCAGAGGAGGTATACAGCCTTTTACCAAGTTTAGAGTGCTATCTGATTCAGAGCTAAGAGACAGAGGAGAAGCTCCCGCAAGAGCTTTTGTCAACAACCTAACCAAAATGAGGAAGAGATACACTTAGACTTGTTTTGGAGCAAGTTCTCTTTCTCATCCAGACTAAATAAGATCTCCAGAAGTAATCTCCAGAAGTCAAGCTAATGACTAAAAATAAGCGCTGAGTGGGAGACAGTCCATTGTTAGGTAAGTTTTAAACTATTTTTTATTTTCATGTTTTACTAATTTTCAGATTTATTTTCTTTCAGGACAAAAAAATATCTAAGGAAGATGAGTTGATATACCATCATCGATCGGAAACTGGCCAGAATCGGTCGACAGAGCATCATGAGTAACGGTCGCCACTTAACTGTGTCAATCGACACTCATATCAGAAGGTAGGTATGACTCGATTTCCCTTGCTAAATTTTTTTCTCATGATTTATTTTCTTGCCAATATTGGACTGTATAACACTGGAACAGTGTTGTTTAAGTCTTGGGGAGGTAATGACTGATATGTTATTTTATTTTGAGTTTTATTTTATGTGTTTTTATTGAGTTTTTATAAAGTCAAGAAGGGGATACTGATCTTTTTCAATTTTTACATATTATCAAACCACTTTATAGCACATTTCTTAGATTTAGTGACTACATAGTGTACTAGAGATACCAATGTGGATCACCTGCCATTATATATACACTTGCTAAGAATATTTGAAGGAACCAAAGATGACCTCCAACATAATTGAACTTAATTTGCCTGCTTTAGGGCTTGGTATACAGTGGATCGGATTCCTCCTCCAAGTCTGGAAGGTAAAGTCTGTGTGTTTCTTATTCCCTTCTCTCTCTCTCTCTCTCTCTCTCTCTCTCTCTCTCTCTCTCTCTCTCTCTCTCTCTCTCTCTCTCTCTCTCTCTCTCTCTCTCTCTCTCTCTGGCATCTGTAGAAGAAAAGATTGAAATGATTTCCTGAAAGATATAGAGGGGTAGGTACACTACTGATGACCCCCATTATTCTAATTTATAAAGGAATGATCACGCACTGTGGAACCGAGGGTTAGGTACATTACCTATGACCTCATTATTTGCCTACGTGATACGTGTTCAAATTACCCTAGAGCTGCTGATTACTCTCTCAAATAAAAGGTTCAGTTGTAGTACTTAGGGTTGAATCCACAAAGAGCAAGGGCACACAATATATTTGATGATCAACTTAGTTAGGCTAGACAATTAATAAGACTTTAAAATAAGTAAATCAAGAATTAGTTGGTTTGAAAATAAGTAAGGAATATAACTATATCTAAGGTTTTCAGGTAGTGAATTACAATGGATAGAAGCCAAAGGGATTTCAATCATAGAACACAAATTCAATTAGTTAAGATATTGTAAGTTATATATATCCTATGGCTAAGCTTTGAGTCTACAATTTTCGTGTGTAAACTTGGAATGACCATCGATCGATGGTATGCAAATGGAATCTATCGATGGCTTTCTTATTTAAGAATTAAACAATCAGATTCAGTTGGTTCACTTAGAATCACAAGACCATTCTTTCAATGTCCCTAGTAATTAAAGCTCAACAAGATTTATTCAGGTAATGATCCTACTCTCGCAGTGTCAATTATCCTAAGATCAGTGTTCTAGATAGCTACTCTACAACACAAGCAATAAGTACAATCTATTGATAGATCTAATAATCACCCTATCAATTCTATTGTTTGGCTAATTCATCAAAACCTTTAATAACCCCTAAATCTAACAAGGTGACTACTAAGACATAGCTAAGCAGAACATACTCATAAACATGAAATAATGCATAAGATAAAGAATAGGGATATATAGTGGGGTTCCAATGCAAAGCTTGAATAAGTATCAATCTACTCTCCAAAATCTCTAAAGTATTATGTATGTTATGAAAAGTAGGCTTCCAAAAAGCCGTCTTTTGCATTAAAACCACCTAAACTAGGTAAAACACGTCCAGGGGAAATCTTGTAATTTCTCTGACTTGAGATTCAAGTCTGCTACTTTGTGAGTTGGGTTTTTGCGGGTCAACCGTAGATCGACGGAAAGAGTGCGTCATCGATCGATGCAATACTCTGTCTCTTACTTTGCTGAATTTGACCAGCTACGGAGTTCTTCTCTCTTGGGAATCCATAAAGCCTCATAATCTCTACAATGTTCTAAAATATATTTGGACCTAAAAAGACTCTATAACACATCCTAGACACATATAATATACTCTAAATGGGGCTTATAGCATGGTCTAAAGGTGGTAAATACTGGGACCTATCAACTCTCCAACATTTAACCATTTGTTTGTCCTCAAGTGAAACAAGGGTAAACTTGTGGAAGAGGTTTGAAAAAAAGAGACTCACAAAATCTCTAGCTTATCATTATCACCTTTACTGCGTTACAACCACATCAAACAAGTGTCAATTTTAGAGAAATTTTATATACATTATCCTAGAATAGCATCCAAATCAATTCTACCAACTTAGCACATTGATATATCCTATTTATTACAAGTTTTAGGCCATGTTATGGACTCCATTTAGGGTCTATTATGTGTATCTAGGCTATATTTTAAGGTATTTACAGGTCAAGGTACGTTTTGGAGATATAGGGACATACTTGGAGCTTTTGGAACATTTAGAGGAGAATAACCCGTAGTTGATCTTTGAGAGAGTCGAAGTACAAGACTGACATCGACTGATGTTACATGACCAACATTTTTTGATGCTGACCACTTGCCATTGATCGATGAACAATTCGAAGACAGCTGATTTCAAACCCAAGTTAGAGACAAGACACAAGATTACAAATTTACCCTTGGACGAGTTTTGACCTAGATTTTAGGGTTTTTGTATTTATACTTTATTTATGAGAAGAAATGAGATATAATAGACAATATATACGTACGCATATGTACAAAGACGTACAGTGCTAGGTTCTTGAGTATTCTATTTAGGGAGAAGATTCATAACTCCTTAGGGAGATTTGTATTGAAACCCCAATGTTTTTTCTATGCATTATATTCAGATTATTATTCTTACTTTGATTATGTCTGAGTAGTTATCAACTAGATTTAGGGTTTATTAATGGTACTGATGGATTAGCCAAACAATGGAATTGTTAAGGTTATTATTAGATCTATTAATAGGATTGTGTTTATTGCTTGTGTTCTAGAGTAGCTAACTAGAACCCTGATAATAGGATAGTTAGGCGCAAGCGAGAGCCTTGTCTACTACCGGAATTTATTCTGTTGAGCTTGGTTTCTAGAACGAGAGCTCATTTAGTTAATCTAGTGAACTTATATAATTAGGTCATAAAACTTGACTCAAGAAACCATCGATCGATGCAGGATCATTGCCATCGATCGACGGTCATTCCATGTCAACAAGCGAGAGCTGAGACATTGGACTTAGTCAATAAATTAGACTCGCAGCGAGAGCTGGTCGTCTTTTACTTTAGATATCGAGTTCTATGATTAATTCTCTTAACTTCTATCTTCTATAATCCACTTACCTGAAACTGAAGGGCCCCAACCCGGCTGCCTAAGCCGCGGTCGATGTCCTTCGTCGTTCTGGCCACGTCATGGCCGAACCTCTTTGTTATTACCTTTATTATTTAATTTTGCCGACCACAGCCACTCTCTGGTCCAAGTATCGCCCTTGGTCATTTCATCCATAAGATATAAGTTTTACATTGATTTTGTCCTTCAAAACTTTCTATCACTTCTAATTAACTAAATTGACCAACCTTCTGGTTTTAAGGTTATTGGCCTTGGAGAGTGAATCTTGGCTAAGATGGTTCGTCTTGGAACTTCCCCGTTTTCAAGAACGATACCCTATCTCACCTCAACTCCCACTTGGCTCACCACAACTTAAGGTTTCTAAGTCATCTTAGTCTTTTTGAAGTTATATCGGTTTGAACTTAACTTCTTTGAGCATTGACTTTAATATGATCAAGCATGCTCTGATACAAAATTGAAGGGCCCCAGCCCGGCTGCGTAAGCCAAGGTTGATGTCCTTCGTCGTTCTGGCCACATCCTGGCCGAACCTTTCTGTTATTACCTTTATTAATTAATTTCGCCTAAAGGCGATGGCTATCTTAGACCTTAGCTTATGACCAACCTAGTCATTTTCTAGCTTAGATCATATACATCAATACGCAGCGGAATATTCTTTATTAACCATTGATCTATAACTCATCTGGAACTTGTTCGGTCCAATTGTCTATGCCTTGGTCATTTCACTTACCACCAAGCAAGTTATAGAAAAATTCTTGGACAGTTCCAGTCACATTGATCTGAGGTTCCATTTCCCTAAACCCTTCTACCAGCATCCTAGCAAGATACTAATCTATCCAAGTAATTTCTAGGTCATACCTTTGCCACATCCACGGAGCTTGTTAGCTCATCGGTTTAGCTGATCCAGCTAACTGAAGTAGTACATCCAGCTCATCGAGCTGATACACTTGAGCTGAGCTGAGACCGAGCTGATCCTAGCTGAATGAGCTGGTACATCCAGCTCATCGAGCTGGTACACTTGAGCTAAGCTAACACCGAGCTGTTCCCAGCTGCCATGTACTCTTTCCAGCTCTTTTTTTCACTTCGACCAGCTGCCTTGAACTCATTTGCACCTTCTTATACATACATGAACCCTTCTATTTGGTACTTAGTCATTCAACCAACCATCCCCATTTACCATGTTACCATAGAGAAGTCTTCAATGGGTAATGGTACGCATCCAGCTCTTCTTAGCTCATGCACCATCCAGCATCTCTTTGCCTCATCGGTTATCACCTCATATCCAACCAAGGGACTGTCAATTCTCATCAGCTCCTAATTCAATCAACCAACCACCCCACATGAATGAGAGCTGATGAGTCTTTACTCATATCTGATTGGCCAAGTAGACCATATTCCAATAAACCCGATCAGCCTGGTCTTCCAACCAATGCATCCCTAATCAAGTTAGATCCGACCCTTTGATCCATCATCCATGGATAAGGTTGTCCATACTAATCATGATCATATAACACACGACATTATTTTAATAAATAAGCGTAGACTCAATACTTGTGGTTCCCGACACATAGCACTAACCATACTCTTGTTTGTAATGTTGTAAGTCGCATCTTCTCAAGGCATTCATGCCACTTGGCTTGGGGAAAGGTCAAGACTCTTCACCTTTGGCCCTTGATCGTGGCCATTCATACCCATCCATATATCACATTATTTTTGGGTCAGACCTTGATCAACTCAAACCAAGTTGCCATGTTTCGCTCCATATGATATGGTCGATGCGATGCATCCATCAAACACACCATATGGACGAGTTATACCAATCATGATCCGGCCCATTCTTCAACTCTTGGATCCTTATATCACATAATAATATATATAGTCTTCAAGGGTATCATGCTTGGCCATGATCATTCCTACAAGAGACAAAACTGTAATCCGAGAAGTAATCATAAATCGGTTACCTTATGCTTGATCATGTAAGATCATGTGTCCCTCCTAATCATGAACGACCATACTACTCCAAAACACGCGTTTATCAAGCCTTATCATGTTAATATCCATCCATGGGTCGCACATCTCTTCCCTTGAATTCCCATGAAACTGAATTCCCACACACATCCGCCCTTAAGGCTGCTTTGGCCATGGAGAGTGAATTCCGGCCTTCTCTCTTCTCTCCTGACCATTTGCGTGTGTTCTAAGGCTCTGTATAATTCCTAGGGTGATGTAAACAATGATGAAAATCCATCAATGGGTCGTGCATAACATCCCCATTCAATGCCCACAAAACAGTCTACATCTTGCCTTCATGCACCTCTTGGCCTTGGATTGTTTAATCCGGCCATATAACCTTTTATTTCTGTGTTTCTCTGTGTTTCAGGGTGTAGGAGGAAGCCCTGGCATGTCTGAAAAGCCACGTAATTTCCCTCCTTTTATAGGAGAAATGGCAGTTTCTTTTCTAAGGGTTGCACCCCTTCAGCCTCAATTCTGGCCATTGATTTAATAAATGGTCCAGATCGCACCCCTTGGGCCTGGCAGTTACCAGACGCCCCTGGACATTCCCAACCACCCACCTAGAGTTTCAGATCATCCAGCATGCTTAGTAGCCAACCATCTTGGTCAGCTAATTGAGCTGATCGCCAGCTCGGCCATCTAACTCAGCTAGTACTTCAGCTAGTGTGAGATGATCAGTGTGTGTTCAGCTACTGTACAACTATTGTGAGCTGGCTAGTGAGTGCTCAGATAGTGTTTAGCTGGTAACTCATCTACTGCAGCTTACCCAGCTGATATTCACTTGGTACAGCGAGTGTTCTGCTAGTGTGAACTGGTTAGCGAGTATCCATCTAGTATTCTGCTGGTTTTCATCTGGTATGAGCTGTCCAGTGACTATCAAGATAGTTTTCAGCTGGTAACTCAGCTTCTACAGCTCGTCCAGCTCATTTCCCTTAGCCAAATACATGTGGCTAAGTCCCTTGGTCCATT
The DNA here is from genome assembly GCA_905132885.1 of Moricandia moricandioides. Lineage (NCBI taxonomy): Eukaryota > Viridiplantae > Streptophyta > Magnoliopsida > Brassicales > Brassicaceae > Moricandia > Moricandia moricandioides. Next base: position 41,293 of record CAJHQQ010000179.1, read on the forward strand.
CCCGACCTGATCTAATCGCTCATGAGCATTTCCAATCATTCTTTCATCATATCTAGTTCATGATCATCTCTTATGATATGAATCAAGACAGCCATTGTTTTATTGAAATGTCTAGGCCTTATGTGAGGCTCCGATATCACTTTACTCTTTTATCCAGACCTTGGGACGCTTTCCCTGAGGTTTCTCGACCAAATTCCTCGTTCACTTGTCCAAGATCCAACCATCCGATCCTTTCAGGATCGAGGATGCTAAAAGTGTCCTACACTTAATAGGAATTCGTCCTCGAATTCGGTGGTAGTTATACCTTGTATCTCGACTAAGTTTTCCAACAGAACTTAGTCTCATCTTGGACATGGAACGCACTAGATTGGTTCTTCACAACCAAATCGCCTGCTTGCTGCCCCATGATCCTTCTCACCGATCAAATCTTTGATCAGCAGCATAACTAGTCTCCCCCACTTGGATGACACCAACTTTAATCCAACCCAAGTGGTCAATCCTTGTTTAACTTAATGAACCGTCCCAACTTCCCATGTTGAGGTCAGAATGTTCACTAAGTTCATATCCCTTCTCCTAGTTTTGTCTGTCTTAGGCTTCTTCCCATATAATCAATCATCTTTTCCAGATTGATCATATATTCCAGATCTTAGTCTCCTCTAGACTTGGTCCCATTCTTATGATTTGTCCCTTTAGAACATAATCGCGAATCTCATGATCCTATTTCATCATGACTAGATCATACATCTTAGTCAGACAACTAGATCAATCCCAGTCCCTAAGCCGCTTGTTGTACCGCTCGAGTTCTAGAGGATTGATTCCATCCCTAAGCTACTTGATGTACTAGTCAAGTCTTAGTGAACTTGTTCAATCTTTAGGCTGCTCGCGTTACTATGAGTCCTAACAGATTGCCCTCAACCTTTAGTCCTTCTTGGACCATCATGTACCATGATCAAGCTCTCTCCAAGCTTGACCATTCCCTTAACCCAACTAAAGCTTGTACAGCTTGGTAATATTGCGATCTTAGTCCAATCCCGGACTTAATCGTCTTACCCCGACCATAGGCCTACCTCCGACTTGGTCGTCATGTGATCCTTGTCCCTTCCTGGACTTGATCATTTTTATCCCAACCCTAGGTCAATCTCCGTCTTGGTTGTACTGCGATCATTGTCCCTCTCTGGACTTGATCGTCTTTATCCTGACCCTAGTCCATTACCGGACTCGGTCAACTTACCAGACCCTGGTCCCTTACCAGATTTGGTCGTTCTCCAACCCTAGTATCATACAACCAGGTCGTCTTTCCTTTGATCTTAGCCAGTCCCGACTAGATCCCTCTCGGACTCAAGCATGCTAGTCAACCCTGGTCCCTTTCCTGGAATCAATTGCCTAACCAAGCATGATCCTTTCCCTAAGTCACTTGTCGTACCTTACAAGCCTTAGATACCACATCATGATGCCTATGGTAACGTCCACTCTTGGTCAAGTTCTGGTAGGATCACTTAGACTCCTAAGCCACTCGTACCAACCTTGGTCCAGGGTTAGCAGATTTATCTTGTTTCCCAAGGCCGCGTACCCCAAGTGTAGCTTACCTTAGACCAACCACAATTTCCGAAGACAGTCTTACAAGCTATCTTCCCATGGACAATACCACATTTCTGGACCACACCATAAATAACACCCCATAACATCCTTCATGGCATTGCCAATCACTTTACTATTCCCCTTTCCATTAGGTACCCAAATGAGTAGAATTTCAGTTTTGATCACACATTTGGAAAATGTCCCATACAATTCTCCAAATTGTAACACTTTCATGAACGTCCCATACCATTCACAAAAGCGTTTAATTATATACCTCAATCGTCGTCATAGTAGGATACCCAATATCTTGCTCTTCAATTGATCATTGATAACGTAACGAGTTTTCTCTTCCCTTTCCCTTAGGTCGGATTCACCTTGGAATTATCCGTCCCATCCGACCTTGACTAAGGAAATATAACCTTGAGCTACACTAAGTCCTAGCTGATCTATCCGATCACACTAGTGTACTAGTCATGTAATGTTTCCTTTATACCAGCTTGAACATCTTCAATTTCTCACTTATTTTGTACTGTTGCCAAAGAGTAACACTTATTTCCAGTAGATTGCTGGTCGTTTCCCGACCGCATCCACTCTCTGGTCCAAGTATCGCCCTTGGTCATTTCATCCATAAGATAAAAGTCTTACATTGATTTTGTCCTTCAAAACTTTCTCGCACTTCTAATTAACTAGAATGACCAACCTTCTGATTTTAAGGATCTTGCCATTGGAGAGTGAATCTTGGCTAAGATGGTTCGTCTTGGAACTTCCCCGTTCTCAAGAACGATACCCTATCTCACCTCAACTCCCACTTTGCTCACCACAACTTAAGGTTTCTAAATCATCTTAGTCTTTTTTGATGTAATATCGGTTTGAACTTAACTTCTTTGAGCATTGTCCTTAATACGATCAAGCATGCGCTGATACCATCTTGAAGGGCCCCAACCCGGCTGCGTAAGCCGCGGTCGATGTCCTTCGTCGTTCTGGCCACGTCATGGCCGAACCTCTCTGTTAGTACCTTTATTATTTAATTTCGCCTAAAGGCGAGGGCTATCTTATATCTTAGCTTACGACCAACTTAATCGTTTTCTAGCTTAGATCATATATATCAATATGCAGCGGAATATTCTTTATTAACCATTGATCTATAACTCGTCTGGAACTTGTCCGGTCCAATTGTCTATGCCTTGGTCATTTCACTTACCACCAAGCAGCTTATAGAACAATCTCACATTGATCTGAGGTTCCATTTCCCTAAACCCTTCTACCAGCATCCTAGAAAGATACTAATCTATCCAAGTAATTTCTAGGTCATACCTTTGCCACATCCACGGAGCTTGTTAGCTCATCGGTTTAGCTGATCCAGCTAACTAAGGGAGTACATCCAGCTCATCGAGCTGATACACTTGAGCTGAGCTGAGACCAAGCTGATCCTAGCTGAATGAGCTAGTACATCCAGCTCATCAAGCTGGCACACTTGAGCTGAGCTAACACCGAGCTGTTCCCAGCTGCCATGTACTCTTTCCAGCTCTTTTACACTTCGACCAGCTGCCTTGAACTCATTTGCACCTTCTTATACATACATGAACCCTTCTCTTTTGTACTTAGTCATTCAAACAATCATCCCCACTGACCATGTTACCATATAGAAGTCTTCAATGGGTAATGGTACGTATCCAGCTCTTCTTAGCTCATGCACCATCCAACTTCTCTTTGCCTCATCGGTTATCACCTCATATCCAACCAAGGGACTGTCAATTCTCATCAGCTCCTAATTCAATCAACCAACCACCCCACATGAATGAGAGCTTATGAGTCTTTACTCATATCTGATTGGCCAAGTAGACCATATTCAAATAAACCCGATCAGCCTGGTCTTCCAACCAATGCATCACTAATCAAGTTAGATCCGACACTTTGATCCATCATCCATGGATCAGTTTGTCCATACTAAACATGATCATATAACACCCGGCATTCTTTGAATAAATAAGCATAGACTCAATACTTGTGGTTCCCGACACATAGCACTAGCTGCAAGTCGCATCCTTTCAAGGTATTCATTCCCCTTGGCTTGGGGAAAGGTCAAGACTCTTCACCTTTGGCCCTTGATCGTGGCCATTCATACCCATCCATTGATCACATTATTTTTGGGTCAGACCATGATCAACTCAAACCAAGTTGCCATGTTTCGCTCCATATGATATGGTCGATGCGATGCATCCGTCAAACACACCATATGGACGAGTTATACCAATCACGATCCGGCCCATCTTCAACTCTCATTATATCACATCATAATATATATAGTCTTCAAGGGCATATCATGCTTGGCCATGATCATTCCTACAAGAGACAGAACTGTAATCCGAGAAGTAAACATAAATCGGTTTCCTTATGCTTGATCTGGTAAGATCATGTGTCCCTCCTAATCATGAACGACCATACTACTCCAACACACGCCTTTATCAAGAATTATCATGTTAATATCCATGATAAGATTCATCCATGAGTCGTACATCTCTTCCCTTGAATTCCCATGAAATTGCCTTCCCACGCTCATCGCCCTTAAGGTTGCCATGGCCATGGAGAGTGAATTCCGGCCTTATCTCTTCTCTCCTGACCATATGCGTGTGTTCTAAGGATCTGTAGAATGCATAGGTGATGTAGAAAATTATCAAAACCCATCAATGGGTCGTGCATAACTTCCCCATTCAATGCCCACAAAACAGTCTCCTTCTTGCCTTCATGCACCTCTTGGCCTTGGATTGTTTAATCCGGCCATATAACCTTTTATTTCTTTGTTTCTTTGTGTTTCAGGGTGTAGGAGGAAGCCCTGGCGTTTCTGAAAACCCATGGAATTGCCTTCCTTTTATAGGAGAAAGGGCAGTTTCTTTTCTAAGGTTTGCACCCCTTCAGCCTCAATTCTGGCCATTGATTTAATAAATGGTCCACACCTTGGGACGCTTGCCCTGAGGTCTCTCGACCAAATTTCTCGTTAACTCGTCCAAGATCCAACCATCCGATCCTTTCAGGATCGGGGATGCTACAGAAACCCTAGATCTAACATATTTACATTTACATCTAGTTAGCTAAGATATTTCCATATTTACATTATTAGCATATTTCCATATTTACATTATTAGCACATTTCCATATTGTATCTACACTCTCTAATAAAGAACATTTCCTTAGACTGATTACTTGTTACCAATATATATACATAATCACCTAGCTTAACTTTAAGAATAAGAAATCTATTGTGGGCCATTGTTCTCTGTGGATTCAATCCCTAAGTACTACACATGATCTCCCTTGACAAGAGTATTATTTTGTGTGTTAGGATTAAGGGTTAATTTTATAGTTGATTATTTTTTATATTTATACCCTTCTAGAACAGTAAACAACAGGTATGTCAAATTTGGCGCTGTTGCCTGGGAACATTGATAAGCATTAGATTTAATTTTAGGGTTTTGTCTAAGTTTGTTTTACTTTCAAGTTACTGATTTTCTTTTCCTTTGTCTTTTAGGTGCATGCAAAAGAGTACCAGGAGCAATAAAGGACAATAATTACTATTTTCAGACCTGCAGAAACTCAAACGTATAATCCGTAAAGAAAGACGACAAGCATTGATCGACGGCATACATTCAGCATCGATCAAAACTTCTTTACGGATAAAATCGACCTGCATCAGACCTTTAGCATCAACCGACATTAATCACTTAACATTGATCGATAACATCTCATCTGCGTCGATTGATAACATCTCATCCGCATCGATCAACAACAGCAGACGAGTTTAGATGGTTACGCCTATAATTGTGGTTCAGAATGAGAATGGAGACTTGCATGACCTCAACAGTCATCTGCGTAATGCAACATGTCAAAAGATAGACGATCAGCGGGGTGTAATCCCTGATACAAAAGCTCAAGGAGACGCTGCAATAGCTAAACCTGAAGCTAAAGGCCAAGCTTCTAAAGGCATAGAGATTTTGGGACCAGTCAGAAGACCATTGGTCGAATGTATGTTTGAAAAAGTATTGGAGGGACAATAGAGGATTACTGTGGACTTCAATAAGAAGTTAGATTTCATGTACCTCCACCTAAACACAAAGATTGAAGATCTCGACACCCATGTCGGGAAGCTGGAAAGTCAAGTCACTCAGGCGATTGAAGTCCTTAACAAATACGAGGCTATGGTTAGGGAATCTGGACTTAAACATCATGTCAATGTTGTGATTGATGATGGTTTCTGGGTAGAATTCAAGAGAGAAAATCCTCAGGAGAAAGAGTTCCATATAGGAAAACCGAGTTCGTTAAGCAGCCTACACAGGCATCGATCGACAAAAGTTACTGAGAATCGATCGACGGTTCCTGTTGACTTGACAGAATCAGGAATAGCTTCACGCGTCGTTCAACGCAGAGATCATACAATCGATTGATGGTACCCAGTGACAAAACGAGTTCAGCAACAAGGGGTCACAAATAAGACAACTCCAGAGCAGAAGATGAATGCATCAGAGCCTATGATGGTTGATAAGGCTACCAAGAGTCATCCTAGGAAAAAGCCAAGATCTATTTTGAAGAAGAAAAGTGATCCTAGGAAGTTTGTAGTACCATGTTTGATCAAAGGCTACAAGTATCCCAACGCCCTTTGTGACACTGGATCATCAGTGAGCATCATACCCAGAGCTATGGCAGAGAAGTTGAACCTGAGAATTGAACCTTCCAGCGACTCTTTCATTTTTGTTGATTGCTCTAGAGTTGATTAAGGGGGGGATTTGCAGAGATGTCCCACTAAAAATTCAGGACGTCTTAGTCCTGTTAGACTTCCATGTAATGGACATACAAATCTACTGGAACTCCTTTTTGTTACTTGGAAGAGATTTCATGGCCACCGTAGGAGCCATTTTTGACATGAAGACAAACATGTTGTGCCTTTCATTGATAGATCATAATGTGTATTATGATATTTATAAGAATAAGCATACCCTCACAGAATTGTGCAATGATGCAGAACTTGTGGCCACATGTTTCTGCAATTACGAGTTCGGTGAGGAATCAGAAGAAGGAGCATTGATCGACACTCAACCCAACCCATCGATCGACAGCCATACCGTTCAACAATCGATCGACAGCCATACCGTTCAACAATCGAACGGTACCTACCATATCGCATTGATCGACACTCAAACTTTCGAACAAGCCCACACCCACCATGACGATTTCAATTACAACACATCATATCTCGAGTACGACGAAGATTACAGAGAGGAAGAAACAATTGAATACCGTTGGATTGCTTTGGAAGAGGCTGGAATTTTCCATGTTTCCCCTCGACCTGGGAATTCGACATCGAGCGACGGACACCATACGCCGTCGATCGATACGGAGAATGAAGTTGAAACGAACGAGATTCATCTGCAGAACGCGAAAGGGAATATGGTTATTTAAAACCAGATGAGTTCAATATTATTCGAGATCCAGATGGTTATGCCAGAGCTATGGACGGCCGAATTCTACATGTCACGAAAGACGATGTGGCAGATATACTTGCAATAGCTAACGGAGCTGGAAACCTTTTCATCCACCGGTCTGATCACCGAGCATCGATTGATGTTCCATAGACGACATCGATCCGCTAATCCGGCGTACCAAGGTTACTGTGGAGATTACGAAGAGCACGACAAAGATTACAAAGAGGAAGAAGCTGGCTGGGTAATAAACGCAAGAGTAAGAAATCCAGCATAGATCCTCAACATATCTTGGTCATCCAACGACATAAAACGAAGACCAGAACAATTAGTTAAAGGAGAAGACACAAAAGATGGTTATCTCAGACCAGACGAGTTTGGAATATTCAGAGATACAAAGGGAGGTGCAGGAGATCTTTATGGTATAATTCTCAACTTACCTAAGGAAGATGTAGGAAATGCCCTTGTTATGGCTAATGGATTAGGAAGTTTATTTGGACCACAACAACCATCGATCAACGCACAACTACCACCATCGATCGACATCAAGGAGCAGAAGCACAAGCCTAACCTGTACCAAACATCGATCGACCACAAGAAGCATGCATCGATCAATAACACCATTTCAGGAGTCCACGAGTTTTGTACATCTAACCCCTTCACTTCAGAAACTCCGGGACCGGTCAGTTGAATAAATCCCCTACTTATAGACGGTCAGGTAGAGTATGAAAAGAGAGCTTTTGATGCTGATGGCAGAAGGATTTTCTTTTGGGAAAAGCAAGATGAGTATGGTATATACATAGATGAGAATGGCAATGCACGCGCTATAGACAGGCGAATTGTGAATGTGCAAGAGGAAGATATCAAAGTAGTTCTAGAGAGATATACTATGTTTGAGTACAGCTACATATGTTTACCTGAACATCCAGCAAATATTGCTATGTCCAGGAAGAAGAAAGAAACATATAGCAGCGCAGAGATTGACGATCTTGTGAATGGGATCTACAACGCTCAAGAGATGTCAATAGAAGAATCTTACAGGAGGCTTGATGATGTCTATTATCCTATAGACAAATGCCTCACCGGTCTGACTACACGCATGGATAAGATGCAGCGAGATTTGGATACTATTCAAAGACAACATGCGAGTGGACACAACAGAGTGACATTGATCGCCGACAACAACGCACCATCGATCGATGCTAAGTCTGACAGACAAAAGCACGCAGCAGAAACACAATTAGAAGACAGGTTCAATGAGATTGTTTTCTCTCAGAGCCTAATAAAGGAATATATTTTTCAGAAATTGGAGGATATATCAAAGACTACAGCTGCCAGACTTAAAATGCTACAGTGTAATATTAAGAATCTACAAAGAAGAATGCCTTCAGTGGAGATTACTAAGGAGTTCACAAAGAATGAGAAATCCAGAGATTATGAAGCAATGAGAAACTTCATTGGTACATGGTTTCAGAAGAGAAAAGAAGATGTAGACACTTATTTTCCAAGTGTTGATCCACCTTCATTCTTGTCAGAACGTTCAAAACGTCGAGCTTAAGACTATAACAAAGCGCTGAGTGGGAGGCAGCCCACTGTTTAGTAGGTTTTTACTTAGTTTTTAGATATATTATTTTTTTATTTCAAGTTTTATTTTATTTCTACAGACTACTTATACTACCATCGGTCGATGCTGGATCGCGACCATCGATCGACCAAACCTGCCTACCATCGATCGACACTCTCTCACAGAGAGAGGTATCGAGTTCTATACTTAAGCTATTTACTCAAGATTAATTTTTCCTAACCAATCTGGGGCGGATTACATTGGGGATAGTGTAACTTAAATCTGAGGGGAGGTTTGCTAATGCTATTGAGAATGACCATGAAATGGTGTATGTGCCACAAGTGTGAATTAGGTTGGATTCAACTCAAATTCGTTCCTCTTGAAAGATGGAGGACGAGTAGCAGATTTGCTGGCATATAATTGATATGGACGATTGTAGGCAGCCAACGTTCTGGGTTGAGGAGCATGGGCTTCAACTCTACCAGCTTCTTCTGATTTAGGGATTACAATCCCCTGATCATCAATTTTCTGACATGTTGCCTTATGCAGATGACCATCGAGGTCATACAAGTCCCTTCTCTCATTCCTAGTCACGATCAGCATAGAAACCATATGTGCTTGGGAATCACCGTCGATCGATATCTCGGTTTGGTGTCGATCAATTCTGGCAGATGAGTGTCGATCGGCAAAGATTTTGGCATCGGTCGATGCTTCTTGCTTCTCCTTGTGGATGCTACATTCGATGGTTACGGTGTCTGAAACAATTAGGTATTTTTCCTTATTGCTTCTTGTTTGATGGGCATACAACCTGAAAGACAAAAGAAAAAAATTGTAATTAAACTAAATATAAAACCTAGAAAAAACTTACAAAACAAATCTAATGTCGATCCTTGCTCCCAGAAATGCCACCAAATTTGATATGTGCTCAAATTACCCTAGAGCTATTGATTACTCTCTCAAACAAGAGGTTTGGCTGTAGTACTTAGGGATCGAATTCAAAAAGAGCGAGGAAACACAATAGACTTGACAATCAACTTAGTTAAGCTAAGTAATTAATTAGACTTTAAAATAAGTAAATCAAGAACAAGTTGGTTTGTAAACAAGTAAGGAAAATATTTAGATTTAAGGTTTTCAACGATTGAATTATAATGGATAGAACTTAGGAGGTTATCAATCATAGAGCACGAATTCAAATAGTAAAGATATTGTAAGTTATATCTATCCTATGGCTAAGGTTAGAGTCTACAACTTTCGTGTGCAAACTCGAAATGATCGTCAATCGATGGTATGCAAACGGCATCGATCGATGGCTTTCTTATTCAAGCATTAAACGATCAGATTCGACTGGTTCACTTAAAATCACTAGACCATTCTCTCGATTATCCCTACTAATTTAAGCTCAATATGATTTATTCAGGTAATGATCCTACTCTCGCAGTGTCAATTATCCTAAGATCAGGGTTCTAGTTTGCTACTCTAGAACACAAGCAGTAAGTACAATTCTATTGATAAATCTAATAATCACCCTAGCAATTCTATTGTTTGGATAATTCATCAAAACCATTAATAACCCCTAAATCTAACCATGTGACTGCTTAGACATAGCTAAGCAGAACATAATCATAAACATGAAATAATGCAAAAGATAAATAATAGGGATATAAAGTGGGGTTCCAATAAAAAGCTTGAAAAAGTCTTGATATTCTCTCCCAAAACTCTAAAATATTATGTTTGTTATGAAAATATAAAGCCTGCCATAAGTCGTGCTTTGCATAAAAACCATGTAAACTAGGTAAAACACATACAAAGGCAATCTTGTAATTTTTGTGACTTGGGCTTCAAGACGGCTACTTTGTGAGTTGTGTTTCTGTGCGTCGAACGTCAATCGACAACAAGAGTGCGTCTTTGATCGACGCAATACTTTGGCTCGACTCTTACTTTGTTGAATTTGAGCAGCTACGGGGTTTCTCTCTCTTTGGGCTCCAAAAGACTCATAATCTCTACAATGCTCCAATATGTTCCTGGACCTAAAAAGAATCTAAAAAACATCCTAGACACATATAATAGACTCCAACTATGGCCTATAACATGGTCTAAAAGTGGTAAATACTGGGACATATCACTACACTTTGTCAAAAGAAAGAAAAAGAAGATGAACAAGACGGACTGCATCAACGTAATTTATTCATTAGATTTATATAAAAAAAAGATTCAGAGAAGAGAGAAAGAGAGAGGAAAAATATTAAAGAAAGTTGCATGTGTAATTAGATGCTTGCTTGAGTAAGAGTCCATGTGTCTTTTGATCGATACTCCCAAGGTAAAGCATGCACCGTTTATATGTAAGAAACGGGGTTAGTATAGGGGTTAGTCAATCAATATTAGGTAAGTTGTTGGCCAGAATGGATTTGTTTGCTAAGATAGGATAGGGTATATAAATTAACTTTAAGGTTAGCATTGATTCGATGTGGCTACAACATTGCAGAGGTGATAGTAGTGAGTTAAAGATTGTGTGAGTCCCTGAGATTTCAAACCTTTTCAAATGGAGATATTATTTGCTTGAAGACAAGCAAAATAATAAATCTGGGAAAGTTTGCTTAAGGACAAGCAAAATGATAAGTTTGTGGGAGTTGATATACAATGGATTTTACCAGTTTTCACCCATAGTATATGTGTTTTTTAGATACCATTATATCTTCTTGGAAACTGTTTTAGAGTATTTCCAGGTTAATTTATGTTTTAGAGAACTTTGGAGTATATGGAGCTTTTTGAGATGAAGAACTTCACATAGGCGTCAGAAGTTTAGCTATGGATGGAGAAATTCCCACGGTGCCATTGATCTCATCCTTTGAGACAAAATATATATTTGAGTTAACTTTTCAATGACATCGGCTGGAGGTCTTACTCATAATTAGATTAAAGTTATGCTCGTTTTACTGAAGAGTGGTACTTCCGCCTTGCTAGAGGAAGTTTTCGAGATTTAGAAGAAGTGTCTATCGACACAAGCCTCTTGGTGTAGATCGAAACTGATTCTAGAAGATGGTACAAGTCTATTTCAAGACTGAACACGGCCCAGAAGTCACCAAAAGTTACCAGAATGCCCCTGGCCGACTCAAGACCAAGTTTTTATAGTTTCCTAAGCCATTGTTGATGGCTATGCTTTTCTACACTTTCTCTTATTCATTGTTTTAAGTTTGGATAGAAGATCAATTCTTTTTTTAGAAATCTATTGGAACTCCTTTGGTTTTATTATTGACTTTATTATCTATTATTTATTTAGACTATGATTTGTGTTATTGCTTCCATGTCTAAGTAATCATCTTGTTAGATTTCGGGATTACAAATGCTAAGGTTGCTTACTGATTTCTACACCAGGGTAGCTTATAATACTACGATCTAAGGTAGTTGGAAAAGCATGGGAGTGTAATTGATTATTTGAACCTAGAAGCATAGGATAATTAAGAGCCATGAGAGTGCAATCAATTAACAGAACTCGAACTCTGCTGCTTTAGATACCTAGGTGCATACCGACAGTTGGTCTAGTGTTTAGTTGAACATTATTGATCTATACGTTAATGCTTGTCTAAAGAAGTGTTGATCGACACCCTTCCTGAATTTGCATACGAGAGTTAAAAATCCGAGGATTTAGACATCTGATTAGTAATTACATGCCAGAGCTGGATTACTTGTTTATTGAATTCAAGTTATAGAATTGAACATACAAAACCCTTAGCATCCTTGATTGTAGTTTTGAATCTTTTGATTGATAAATCACTAGATCTAGTATTTCTTCCTTATCGTTTACAACCGTTCTATTACTTACTGCTTATTTGTTGTTTTTATATTGTTTATCTAGCTTGATATGAAACTTAAGTCTATTGTGTGAAAGATAAAATCTCTGTGGATTCGATTTCAAGTACTACATCGAACCTCTTATTTGAGAGATTAGCTTGAAGGTTAGTTTGAGCATCTCATCTCATGTTGTTTGCCTTACTCATGAGAAATCAAGATGTCCTATCTTAAAAAAAATTGCATCGTGCTGAAGGCAGCAACAACAAAGCGATCACGACTGAAGGAGTCAAAGGTACTTCTCAGACTAGATCTCCTCCCCAGCTCCACCAGTTGGAAGTTCCACCGGTGTTCCCTCTGTAAGTTCAGGATTGGAGCGTCATTTATGAAGAACTAAGAGAAGGAGTTACACATGGTGATATATGTGTAACACGCTATTGAAGAGTTCGTTTGAGATAATGACGTGTCAGATAATCATGAACCCGAGATTTAATGGAGGGATAAAGCAAAGAAGATTTGCTCCAGCGAAATCTTAGGAGACAGAATATTGTGACGTTTCTAGTATAAATATCTAAGTTTACCTATGGTAGAGTTAGAGAGTTTTAGCGAGAAAAAGCTTGAGCAAGAAGAGTGTTCTTGTCAGCTATACACACAACAAGCACTACGTGTGTTTGGCCGTAAGGTGTGTTTGAGAGATTAGAAATTGGTCCGTCTCTAGTCGTGTGTGACTGAGTGTTAATCGGATTAAACAGATCTAGGTAGATTGTTTAAAAGATTTCTAATAATTGAAGAAGTGTTCTTGGAAATACTTTTGAGTTCCTTTATTTGGTTGTCTTCGAACTTTCATTTGGTATCAGAGCAGGTAATCTCTGTGGTATCTAAATACTACTAACAGGTTAAGATCTTGCGGATTTCATGGAAACCATGAAGGAACTTGTGACAATTCAGAAGCCTATCATGCTTGACGGTGGTAACTTTGGTCATTGGAAGGCAAGAATGCGACACATAATCAGAGGAATTGATGAGGATGCGTGGACTGCAGTTGAAGAAGGTTGGTCAATTCCTACCATGATCATGGAAGACAAATCTGTGGCTCCAAAACCTAAAGACAAATGGTCTGATTCTGACAAAGCAGCCTCAAAATTCAACTCTAAAGCACTAATTGCCATATTTTCAGCAGTAGACCTGGATCAGTTTAAGATTATTCAAGGTTGTGAATCTGCCAAGGAAGCTTGGGATACGTTGATTAATCATTTTGAAGGAAATACGAGCGTGAGAAGAACTAGGATTGATCATCTGGCCTCCAGATTCGAAAATCTAAGGATGGGAGATGATGAACCTATCGATGGGTTTATTTCCAAGATAAGTGAGCTAGCTAGTGAATCGTCAGTGCTTGGAAAAAGGTATGAAGAGAAGGATATGGTGAAGAAACTGCTGAGGTGTCTGCCACCTCGTTTCGAAGCTTATAAAGATGTATTAAACATTGTTGTTGACACTGATGAGATGAAGTTTGATCAGCTATCTGGTATTCTTAAATTTCATGATTTGGAAAAAACTGATCGACTTGCTAACAATCAGAAGAGTATTGCCTTCAATGCTGAAGCAAAAGAAAACGACAGAGTCTCTAAATTGAGGATAACTTGGGATTAATGGCTCGCAATTTCAATAAGTTTGTTAAGCGTATGGAAAAAGGAGGAATTCGATCAATTGGACGGTTCCAGAAAGGGGATTCCGACCGTGGCAGATTTCAATCAAAACAAGATTCGTCTAAAAGCACAAAGAAAAAGGAGGATCTTCAGTGTCATGAATGTGAGGGATCTGGGCATTTTCGAAATGAATGTCCTCCAGCAAAGAGCAGAGAACTAAAATGCATTGAATGCAAAGGTTTTGGGCATACGCGTAGTGAATGTCCTAACAATCCGAAGAAAGATAAATCTCTTGTATGTTTCAGTGATACTGATTCAGAAAACAACAGTGATGGTGAAGAACTGTTACTAAACTTTGTGGCTTTAATCGGACAAGAGGATGAGCTAAAACACAAGTCAGGCTACTAATTCAGAAAATGAAGAAGATGATGATGACTTTGTTCAAGATCTGAAATCGGAATATAAGACCTTGTTTGATAAATTTGCTGAGTTAAGCCATGAGAATCTACAACTGATCAAGGATAAAGCTATGCTAAAGGCTCAAGTGAACATCTTGGAACTAGAGCAGCCAACGGTTCAGTCTCCAGAACTATCCAGCTCGAGGGAATCTGATCAGGAAATTCTGTCCATCAAGAGAGCTATGGCTGAAAAAGAGAAAATCCATGAACAGTTTGAAATCAAATTTAATCAGCTAAGCAATCTACTGGTTGAGGAAAGGGACAAAAGCAGGTTACTGGAAAATCAACTCACTGAAAATTACAAAAGAATCAGGATGCTAAACACGGGAACTTCAACACTTGATCATCTTCTTACCTTGGGACAGTGTCCAAAGTGCTAACTAGGGTTTGGGATTTCGGGGTGTTACACATAAAACTGCTGGAGCGAGTGAACATGTGAACTTTGTTAAAGAAACATCAAGATCTCAAGAATGTAAGAAACCTGAAGAAACAAAACCCATAGAGACAAGGTGTGAAACAGTCAATGGGGGAGGTTCTAAAAAGCACGGGAATGGCTTTCATTTTTGTGGAAAACGTGGACATAGCGTAAGATATTGTTACTTCCTCAGACAACATTATCAACGAGCATGGAGATTAAACATGTGCTACATAGAACCATCAGCTTGCGGCCATGTTTGGATAACAAAACGAGATTTGTACCCAGGGTACAAGGAGCATATTCAAAAGATGCCACACTCTAACAGCAGTGAGTTACACATGGAAACCAATCAACATGTTCATCACAATGTGACTTGTATATCTGAGGACTTAAGCATTTTGAGCAATGTTGCTTACACCAGCACAGAAGAAAGTAAGAAGACTGATCTCCCTTGGTATTTCGACAGTGGATGCTCAAGACATATGACAGGGAATCAGAGTTACATACAAAAATTTGAGCACATCAAGGGTGGAAAGGTTACGTTTGGAGATGGAGGGCAAGGTAAAATCTGTGGAGTAGGTGTTATGGATAGAGCTGACATGCCCCTTCTTATAAATGTTTACTTTGTGGAAGGACTCAAAGCCAATCTCATTAGTGTGAGTCAACTCTGTGATGAAGGCTTGGAAGTTATCTTCAACATCAAAGAGTGTCTGTGCAGTGGATGCAAGAGGAAACATAGTCTTATGTGGATCATGATCTGATAATAATTGTTACATATGGAAGCAATCACATGTGTGTCTTTCAGCTCAAGATTCTAAACTCGATCTCTGGCATAAGAAACTGGGACACATGAACACAAATGGTCTGACAAGACTCGTGAATGCTGAAGTGGTTAGAGGAATTCCTGACTTAGAAAAACAGACGGATACAGTATGTGGAGCTTGTTGCCAAGGCAAACAGATCAAAGTTCAACACAAACAGATTGCAGAAATCAGATCTAAACGCATACTAGAGCTGGTGCACATGGATCTTATGGGTCCTATATCTCCTGAGAGCATTGCTAGAAAATGATACATATTCGTCTTGGTTGATGATTTTTCTAGGTATACTTGGGTGGATTTCTTGAGAAACAAGTCTGATGCAGTTGAGAGCTTTCGAATCTTGGCTCCACAACTTAAGCAAGAAAAGGGAGGTATCATCCAAATTAAGAGCGATCATGGCGTGAATTTCAAAACGAACAATTCGATCTCTTCTGTCAAAGCCAGGGAATTCGTCATCAGTATGCTGCTCCCAGAACTCCTCAACAAAATGGGGTAGTGGAAAGGAAAAACAGGACATTACAGGAAATGGCTAGAGCCATGTTGTGTGGAAACAATGTACCCTCAGGGTTCTGGGCAGAAGCTCTGGGAACAGCCTGCTATGTGATCAACCGAGTGTATGTCAAGCCTAAGACAAGAACTACTCCATATCAAATCTTCAAAGGGAAAACTCCTAATCTCAGTGACATGCATGTCTTTGGTTGCTTATGTTATATACTCAATGATAAAGAACACTTAGGCAAGTTTGATGCTAAAAGTGATGTTGGAATGTTTTTGGGTTACTCTACAAACAGCTCAGCTTACAGAGTATACAATCAACGCACCAAGTTCATTGGAGAAACTGTGAATGTGGTGTTTGATGACAGTATTAGATTTCATCAGGCAAGAGTTACACAAACCGTTGAGTGTGCTACATCAGGCGTCTCAACACCAATCGAACCTGAATTGGAAAAAGAGTCTGAAGAAGAAAGTGATCAGGAAGAAGCACGTGTTGACCTTAATCAAGGACGTGTTCATAAGAATCATTCATCTGCAGACGTTATTGGTGGAATCTTTGACGATAGAGTCACACGAAAAAAACAGATAAATTTCAAGGAAATGGTTAAGTTGACATGCTTCATATCAGAAATTAATAAGGTAGACTGTTTCGTCTCACTTCTTGAACCAAAGAACACACAGGAAGCCTTGAATGATGAGTTTTGGACTGATTCTATGCACGAAGAAATGGAACAATTTGATCGACTTCAAGTGTGGGAACTAGTTCCAAGGCATGAAAATGTTAACATTGTGGGTACTAAGTGGATCTACAAAAACAAGACTGATGAAGAAGGTAATGTAGTCAGAAACAATTCGAGACTGGTTGCTCAAGGTTATTCTCAGATTGAAGGCATTGATTTCGATGAGACTTTCGCGCCAGTGGCACGACTTGAGTCTATCAGACTCCTTTTTGGGATAGCTTGTCATCTTCGAATCAAGCTGTATCAAATGGATGTCAAAAGTGCATTTTTGAATGGTGTACTACATGAAGAGGTGTATGTCACACAACCCAAAGGGTTTGAAGATCCTCATCTTTCAGATCATGTGTACAAGCTCAAAAGAGCTCTGTATGGACTGAAACAGGCTCCTCGAGCTTGGTATGAGAGACTGACTGAGTTTCTTATTGAATCTGGGTTTCGGCGAGGAGGAGTTGATAAAACATTGTTCATTGATGATAAGAAGAAAAGCATTCTGATAGTTCAAGTGTATGTTGATGACATAATCTTTGGAAGCACATCTCAGGAAATGGTTGATGAATTTGTCAAAACAATGACCCGGGAGTTTGAAATGAGCATGGTCGGTGAGCTTAGCTACTTTCTTGGACTACAGATTAAACAGCTGGCAGATGGAATCACAGTCTCACAAAGCACATATGCCAAAAACCTTGTCAAGAGATTCGGGATGCAAACTAGTAAAGTGGCTAAAACTCCAATGAGCACTACAACTAAGCTATCTCGAGATGATGAGGGTGAGTCAGTGGATGAGAAACTTTATCGGGCAATGATCGGAAGTCTTCTGTATCTTACGGCAAGTCGTCCAGATTTGTGTTTAAGCGTTGGGATATGCGCATGATATCAGGCTCATCCAAAGGAGTCACATCTAAATGCTGTGAAACGTATCATAAAATACGTTAAGGGTACCCTTGATTCTGGTCTCCATTACACGTTTGAAACTAATACAAATCTTGCAGGATTTTGCGATGCTGATTGGGCAGGGTGTTTGGACGATAGACGAAGTACATCAGGAGGGTGCTTTTCCTTGGAAACAACTTGGTGTCTTGGCACAGCAAGAAACAAAACTGTGTATCTCTCTCAACAGCAGAAGCCGAGTACATTGCCTTGGGGAGCTGTTGCACTCAACTACTATGGATGCGCCAAATGCTTGTGGATTATGGTATCATCTCTGACTCTATGCTAGTCCATTGTGATAATATGAGTGCCATAAACCTCTCAAAAAAACCCTGTTCAACACTCACGAACAAAACATGTTGACATTCGACATCACTTTGTGAGAGAGTTGGTTGAGATGAGAGTTGTGATCCTCGAGCATGTTGCATCAGAAAAACAACTGGCGGATCTCTTTACCAAACCGCTCGATTACAACACCTTTCTGGGTCTCCGGAAGGCGTTGGGAATCGTAAACCTCTGAATCTGTCTGGTGTTCGGGAAGAGAGTCATTGCGCATACATAAGACTACATGTTTTGGGTCATCTCAATCATAAAACCTTGAATCAACAAGTTTTTTCTTTGTAAGTTTCTTATCTTGATTCCTTAGCTTTCATACTCATTTGATTCACTGGTGAAGGGCACTCATCTCGGACCAGGATGCTGCAACATTTTCGGTCTGAGTATTGATCACTGCCTGGATTGAATGGAGAAACACACAAAGTTTGAATGGGCCGAAGAAAAAAAATAAAAAAAATATGTGTGATACGGCTAAAAAGAAGTGTAACACAAAGATAAAGGCCTGGATTGATGGATACTCGTTTTGGAGCTGGGTGTTACCCCACTTTGTCTCTGACTTCGATCACTGTCCTGACTAGGCAGAGATAGAGTTCAGTCTGGGTTGATGGATACTCGTCTTGGAACTGGGTGTTGCCCCACTTTGTTCTGATTCCGATCACTGTCCTGACTAGGCTAAAGACTTTCTCTGGGATGATTTTTTTTTTAAAAAGGATCATTAAACACTGACTACTGCAATGTCTATGGGGGAGTAGTGATAGACGCCTACTATATGTTGTGTGTTTCCAGCTCTTACAGATGAGTATGACTAAGGAGTTAAGGTTGAGTGACTGACTTAGAAAAATCTCGTTTGTGACAGCTACTCGGCTGAGAAATAGCTACAGACTTGGTTGGTTCATTGATTTCTTGTAAAGCTTTTGTGACTCAATCTGTGTAGAAAGCTATCGAAGTGACTCGATTCCTGGAGAAAAGGCACTGATGAGTGTAATTGGTAATCTCAGTTTGTTATTTTGATACGAATTATGCTCGCAGTGATTCTGCACTCATCTCCATACTCAATCACATGTGTAAGTGCTGCTACTGTCGCTTGATCATACATACAGCTCATTTATTTATTTATTTTTAAAAAAGGGGGCATCTTAATCTCTGGGCCGGTTTCTGTTGGGCCTTCTTACTTGGGTTACTAATGTTTTGTTTGAGTGTTTAGGGTAACAATGGCACTTAATAGGAACTAAAGATACTCCTTGTGTCACATCTTGGGTTCTTTGATCGACGCACCCTCGGTTCTCTCAACATGCAACCCTCTCGAAGAAGCTCCCGTCTTCTACAAGCAGTGAACACTGTTGGATCAACTCCGTCTCTGCCATCTGGTTCGTCCACTGCTCGTAAGCATCAACGCAGGCATGCCTCTACATCTGCTGCTCCACCACCGGTGTCGTCGCCTCCTGAAATCGAGTCACTCTCGGTGTCGTCTGAGGATTCCGCTGATGAGTTTCTTCCCAAGGAGCCGAGGTATGAAGCTAGTCGCGAGGCCTTTAGAGACCGTTCTCTGAAGTTTCCTGCACTGCTTCGTCCTACCAAAAAACCAATATATGCTTGCTTCAGCTCCAGTGCAGCTACGGAAAGGTATAGAGATCTGAGACAGCGTAAGTTTATTACTCAACAAACCTTATCCCTCTCGGAGAACCGACTCTCGGATGTCAGAAAGGTAGTTGTTGATTCGGGCTTGATTTACACTGTCATTGATGCTGATCCTTTCCAGCCTAATGGTGTAAGAGAATTTATTGCAAATCTGTTGGATGCTGAGTCAAGGGATGATGGTGTTGCTGTCTATGTGAGAGGATCGTTGGTTGAATTCTCACCAAGCTTGATCAACTCAATGTACAGCATACCGTGTTGTGAGGAGGACTCGAAATGGCTGGATGAGAACATTGATCATGTGTGTGCCTTTCTTACTGACAATAGGATCAATCGTTGGGAAAACATGAGCTCCAAGTTTCTCAAAGCTACGAATCAAGTGTTGTACAAGCTGGTATGCTCCAATTGGATTCCTACCATGAATTACACAACGCTGCATCAGGATCGTCTCAGGTTTGTTTACATGCTTCATCATCACCGTCGGTTCAACTTTGGAAGACTAGTCTATAACCAGATCATGTCAATGGCTGAGAATACCAAAGGAGACAAATCGCGTAGAATCATCTTTCCTACCTTGATTCAGCAAGTCCTGCTCATTCAACGTTTTGTCCCTCCCGATTCCAGCGATGAAGATGTTACTGGTTTTCCCAAACCAGTTGTCAAAGATTGGAAAGTGGGAAGAGGATCTGGAGCTGACTCAAGTGCTCTGAATCTCGCTGATGACATTGATAAGGCCATTGCTAGTCTCAAGGCTATTAGTATGCGACTAAGGAGTAAGCTGTTGGTTGTGATTTGGGTTAGGTGCTTATTTCCTTGTGTTTCTTTCTTTTCTCTCATCTGTTTTTTATCTGACTATGCATCTAAGCAGGGGGAGAATACCCGCATCAGAGGAGGACCCACGAAGATGAAGGAAGTGATGAGGAGAGTCAGAGTGAGGAGTTTTAATATGTTTCGTTTGTTGGTTATTTTGTTATCGTGTTTGCTTCATGAACCTTGGTTTCCACATGCTTATGTTGTATTCAGGTCTTAGCGCCGTGTTTTGTGTTTCAAAAATAAATCTTTTCTTATGAAATGCTAGGAAGTCATGTTCTATTAGCATTTGCTTTGTGGTGTGTACACTGTATCTTTGCAGGTTGCTTAGATTGTCACATTCAAATAAAAAAGGGGAGAATGTAAGTTCAGGATTGGAGTGTTATTTATGAAGAACTAAGAGAAAGAGTTACACATGGTGATATATGTGTAACACGCTGTTGAAGAGTTCTTTTGAGATGATGACGTGTCAGATAATCATGAATCCGAAATTTTATGGAGGGATGAAGCAAAGAAGATTTGCTTCAGCGAGATCTTAGGAGACAGAATATTGTGACGTTGCTAGTATATATATCTAAGTTTACCTACGGTAGAGTTAGAGAGTTTTAGCAAGAAAAAGCTTGAGCAAGAAGAGTGTTCTTGTCAGCTATACGCACAGCAAGCACTACGTGTGTTTGGCTGTAAGGTGTGTTTGAGAGATTATAAATTGATCCGTCTCTAGTCGTATGTGACTGAGTGTTAATCGGATTAAACAAATCTAAGTAGATTGTTTAAAAGATTTCTAATAATACGAAGAAGTGTTCTTGAAAATTCTTTTGAGTTCCTTTATTTGGTTGTCTTCGAACTTTCACCCTCCACTGTTCCCCTCACTCTCACAAGAAAACCGAAGAATGGCTCTGCAATATGTTTCACATGATGATGAAACAGAGAGAACATACGTATCCAGAGAGTAAACCAATCCATTGAAGACGCCTTTGATGAGTCTAATGTGAGACTTCCAAAAGACAAAGGACGCTTTTTTGACTACGGTGAGCAAGAAATTGAGGCTCACAAACGCCCTAGAAAGCAAGCCATCGCCACGCCCGACTTACAACATGTCCACAAAGTATGACTCTGAAAATTTGGTCGACCAAGGAAGCTCATCCAAGTTTCAAACCCATAGCTCAACGGTTTTCAGAATGGGTAAATCTAACCCTTCTGTCTCTACCGGTTATTTGGGTTTGAAAAAGAGGGATCTTAAGCGTCCTTCAGCCTGGATCCATAGAACCAGATCGACCAAAAACCAAGACGCTAAGCCCTAAACTGTAGACAAATCTGTGGCCACAAATCATTTGGGTAAGAGAAAGGCAGACTTACCTTCAGACCTTCTAGCAAACAACAGAAAATAAGGTGGCTTCCGATTTGAAGGCGCTGCCATCCCAATGAGCATCTGGAGGTGCAACTGTCAAGAAGATGGAAGCTATGAAACAGTTCAACGGTTCAGGGAGATTTGTAAAAATGTTTTCCTTTTCTTTTGTTTTTGATGGAGACTAAACAAAAATTCAAGTATATGGAAGATGTAAGTTTAATTTAGGCTACGAGGAGTTGTTTACGGTGGACGTAGTGGTGTGTTAGCGTTGTTATGATGTGGAAATCTTATCAAGTAGTAATAGAATCATGGATATCAGAGTGAAACTGGGTTCTCTGGTTTTTTATATCTCATTGTGTATACGGTGATCCAATGAGAGAAGCATCGACTGGTTTGGGATAAACTGATGGACATCTGAGTTCATTGAAATGACCCATGGCTGCTACTTGGTGACTTTAACGAGTTGATGAACAACAATGAAAAGGAAGGAGGAGCAACAAGGAAAGAATCTACCTTCTGGGATTTTAGAAATATGGCTCGATTCTGAAAAATAAAAAAAAATCAGAAGCTCTGGAAACTCTCTCTCTTGTGCTGGTTGGAGAGATAAAGTTTGGTGAAATACCGGCTTGATAGGAGTTTCGGCAATGACCAGTGGTTCCAACTCTTTCCCAGATCTAAAACAGAGAATAGGCGCATGTATGGGCTCTGATCATAGACCCTTCAGAGTCAACTTTGCACTGGAGGACATGGCAGGTTCTACTTTGATCAACGGATGATTGGTAAACATGGGTTCCAAGAGGCTGTTACCAGAGCTGGGAACATGGTGATTCAGGAAGGAAGAGTGAACTTGATGGACCGCTTTGCAAGCTGTATAAGTGGAAGCGAGCATCACAAACTTTAACTCGCTCATCACCACTGAAAGACTAGATAAGAAGTTGGAGGCTGAGATTTCCAAAAGATACCCTGATCAACAGTACATGAAAGACTGAAAATGGAACTGTCTGAAGTCTTATCGCCAAGAAGAGCTTTTCTGACGTCAAAAAGCCGAGAGCAATGGCTTCGAGAACACTACTTTCTTCCACAATAGTGTTAAGGGCCGTAAAATTCAAAATAAAGGTCTGATTCTCAGTGATGATTTAGGTAACGAGCTAAGAGTAACCTAGCAGTGGAATACTTTATGAGCACAAACCCGCATGATTTAGAGTCCTTTTTCTCGGATTTCTCTTGCAGAGTTTCTCCTGATATGAATGAAGTGCTAACAAGCCCAGTTACACCTGAAGAAATTTGATCAGCAGCCTTCAACGTCAGTGGGAGTAGTGCACCTGGGGAGGACGGGCTCACTGGTTCTTTCTACAAAAAAATCTGGCACGTTGTAGGCTCCTCTGTCATCGAAGAAGTTCAAAGTTCCTTCATATTTGGCGTTCTACCTTAGGGCTGGAACCACACTGAACTGTGTCTCCTTCCTAAAATACAGAAACCGACAATGATGAAAGACATGAGGCCAATCTGTCTATGTTCTGTGCACTATAAGATTGTATCGAAGATCCTGTTGGAGGCACCCCACGCCATCGCCGTTTCCCTCCGCGTGGGCTTGGGTCTTGGGCCTTGAGCCCAGTTAAGCCAAATGTTTGGCTATTTTAATTCCAAAACACGACATGAAGTTTGATCTTAATATGTTTTTATAAAACAATTTCAAGGATTTGTAAAACGTTTATTTTTTTTATGTTCAAACGGTGCTTGTGATTTGCTTTACGCACTTCCGCAAAACGTTTCTTGCTTATCTGAAAACGGTTTGCGTTTTGCTATGTAGCTCTATCACGAAACGGTTTTTGTTACATGAATCATAGAAAAAAATTATTAAAATGATTCGTTTCCACAATAGCTTTCTAAAGCGAGTTTGTGAAATAATCTACAAGTCTACACAAACAGTTTCTGCGAACGCTTTTAACGAGTTTGCAAAACATTTTTCAGACTTATCGATATGATTTGGTTGTTTGTAACGCTTTAAGAGATCTACTAAAAACACCAAAAATTACAATCGATTTTAAACTATTAATTATTTAAAAAATATGTTATTTGTTGATTGGAGTCTAATCCTCTTTCATGTTTTCTCAATAGAAAAATGAAGGATCTTAACAACACCCCCACTGACACCACCATTGATGCGCAAACTCCACTCAACGCTGCTCAAAGTGATGCAACCATGACAGCTGTTGATGCAACAACAACAACCGTTGCAACAATGACACCTACCCTTCCAGTGGGAAATGTTGCTGATGAAACTACGCGCCGTAGCCTGTACGGTGTTGGTCTCTATCAAAAAGGTCCTATTCAAGGAACCACAAGTGCTCCAGTTTTAGTTCCAACTCCTCCGACTGTACCAAGCTTGTTCACTCAAGGATTAATGCCAGACAAGTTTGATGGCAAAGGCTTCAAAACGTGGCAAAAGAAGATGATGTCCTTCTTGACAACAATGAAGCTGGATAAACTCACCCAGGAGGACAAGCCCCTTGTCCCTTACGGGATTGATGATGTGTACACTCTTGCAAGTGTTGAGAGTTGGTTGCATTCCGACTTCATCTGCAAATGATACATTTTGGGTCGCCTTATTGACCCATTGTACCAAGTCTACTGTGAGATTCCCACGTCGAAAGAGCTATGGAGATCACTGGACAAGAAGTACATAGGTGAGGACGCTGGATGTCAGAAGTATGTGGTTGCAAAATTCCATGACTTCAAAATGGTGGATTCAAAATCCATCATGGATCAGGTGGAAGCGTTTCAGCTCATTTGCCATGAAATTGCTGCTGAAGGAATGTCCATCTGTGAGACATTCACAACTCTCAGCTTCATCCAAAAGCTTCCTCCAAGATATGCAAAATTCAAGAACTACCTTAAGCACAAAAAAGGAAGAAGATGAGACTTGAAGATCTCATTCAGAGGCTTCAGATGGAAGCCAAGAACCGAAATGATGACAAGTTTCTCTAAGCTAAAGCGCATAGTGTCAACGTGGCTGAAATAAAAGGTAAAGGAAAAGCAATTGCCCGATCTCCTGCAAAGACTTCTAAAACAGCTGCAAATTTGAAGGCTTCTGATCCAAACTTCAAGAAGAAAGGCATTGAGATCAAGGCAAATGTGGAGAAATTGAAGGGAAATGTCACTACTGCCACAAAGTGGGTCACATGACTGCTGAGTGTCGTAGCAAGATCAGAGATGAGAAGGCTCAGGCGAATCTCACTGAAGAAGATCTCGTTACAGTGGTGACTGAAGTCAACATGGTTGAAAGCAACAACCCTAAGGAATGGTGGTATGACACTGGTGCCACCACCCACATTTGCACTGATAGGGCGATGTTTAGCACTTACCAGAAAAGCAAGACTCAGGAGATGTTGTTCATGGGGAACACTGCAGGCTCCAAGATTGAAGGCCGCGGCAAGGTGGTTCTTAAAATGACTTCTAAACGTAAAGTCACTCTGCAGAATGTGAAGCATGTGTCTGACATGAGGAAAAACCTGGTCTCGGGAACCTTGCTCAGCAAGAATGAATTTGCCACAACTCTTGAGGTGGGCAAGCTCGTGATTAGAAAGAATGGGATGTATTTGGGAAAAAGGTATGTTAAGGATGGACTGGTCAAGATGAATGTAATGACAGTCCTTCCGAAAATTGTAGCTCCAAAAGTTTCAATGAATAAGAAAGAGTCAGTTGCTTATTTGGTTGAGTATTTTAATATATGGCATGAAAGATTAGGCCATGTAAACTACAAATCGATACAAAGATTAATAAATCAAAATTTAATCTCGAAATGCAAAACAAGTAAACAAAAATGTGAAGTATGCGTACATGCTAAGCTCACAAAAACACCCTCACCTCGTGTTGAAAGAACTAACAAACCTCTAGATTTAATTCACACAGATTTATGTGACTTAAAATACATACAAACTAGAGGTGGGAAAAATTACTTTGTGACCTTCATAGACGACTGCACAAAATATTGTTATGTATATTTATTACATAGCAAAGATGAAACCTTAGAAAAGTTCAAAAAATTTAAACTCGAGGTTGAAAATCAGCTTAAAACAACTATTAAAATAGTTGGGAGCGACAGATGAGGCGAGTATAATGGTCCACTTAATGCATTTTGTAAAGAACATGGAATAATTCATCATACTACAGCTCCTTATTCACAAGAATATTATGGAGTTGCTGAACGCAAAAATCGAACTCTAAAGAGATGATGAATGCAATGTTGCAAGAATCTAGGTTACCCCAGAACATGTGGGGGGGGGGGGGGGGTGGAGGGAAGCGTTGCTTACCACTAATTATATCCTCAATCAAATTCCACACAAAGTAACTGACAGAACTCCATATGAACTATGGAAAGGTAATTCACCTTCGTATAAATACTTTAAACTGTGGGTGTGCTTAGCAAAAGTTGCGGTACCACCACCAAAGAAGGTCACTATTGGACCTAAAATAGTGGATTGCATCTTCTTTGGATATGCAAATATAGTAGTTCATATCAATTTCTGGTACATAAATCTGAAATATCAGATATTCATGAAAATACATTAATGGAATCAAGAAATGCATCATTCTTTGAAAATATTTTTCCTTGCAAGAAAAAACAAGGTTCAAAAACGAACTCGAGAAGAAAGAGACTACCACAATGTTTCAGAAACTGAGTCAAATTTCGAAATTTCTGTTAATGATATTTCAGAAAATAGAAAAGATGAACCTAGAAGGAGCAAAAAGGTCAAAAAGAAAAATATTTTTGTGAAGATTTCTTAATGGTATTTTAGTACAAAATGATCCAAAAACTTTGGCAGAAGCCATCTCCTCACAAGACGCTCCGTTCTGGAACGAAGCCATCAAAAGTGAATTTGATTCTATCATGCAAAATTATACATGGGTATATAACAGATTTACCACCAGGCTGCAAAGCATTGGGGAATAGATGGATAATGAAACGAAAGCTAAACCATGATGGAACACCGTTTACACAAAGCAAGACTTATAGTTCAAGGATTTTGACAAAAACAAGGCTTTGACTATTTTGACACTTATTCTCCAGTAACAAGAATAATATCAATAAGGCTAAAGATAGCAATCGCTGCTTTAAGAGACTTAGAAATCCATCAAATGGATGTAAAAACCGCATTTTTAAATGGTGATTTAGAAGAGGAAATTTACATGAAACAATCTGAGGGTTTTGTTATTCCTGGACATGAAAACAAAGTATGCCGACTTGTAAAGTCACTTTATGGGCTTAAACAAGCTCCTTAACAATGGCATGAAAAATTTGACAATGTAATGATGTCAAATGGTTTCAAAATTAATGAATGTGATAAATGCCATATTCTACAAAAATACCAAAAATGCGTATATTTTGCTATGTCTATATGTAGATGACATGCTCATTATTGGAAGCAATAAATATATCATCAATCAAACAAAAAGCATGCTCAAGGGTAAATTTGAGATGAAAGACATGGGATTAGCAGATGTAATTCTCGGGGTTAAAATCACAAGAAATTCAAATAGATTTATTTTAACCTAATCTCATTATGCTCAAACAATATTAGAGAGAGTTAAAAACTACTCTAATATACAGCAAAAATTCCGTTAGATCCCCAAATGCACTTGACAAAGAATTCAGGTGAAGCGGTTTCACAAAAAGAGTATGCACGAGTGATTGGAAGTCTCATGTACTTGACCAATTGTACTAGACCAGATCTAGCACATGCAGTAAACGTACTTAGTCGATATACAAGTAATCCATGTCATACACACTGGAAAGGTATAACGAGAGTACTTAATTACTTGCGCTACACCAAAGATTTTGGGATTCACTATGGTAAAGAACCACCAGTTTTAGAAGGATACAATGATGCTAACTGGAAATCAGAAGGAAGTGTGAACGAGATTTGATATGTTCACCAAGCTAATTAGAACAGATCTCGTATGCGCCTAACAACCTAGTTCAATGAAGTCTATTATGGTACAAAACCTACTTTCATATTCGTCCATTTCCTACTTTCGAGATTCTATTTAGCTACTCTAGAATGCAAGCATTAAGCACAACTCAATTGATGGATATTATCTCAGCCTAGCAATCCTACTTTGGGGCTAATCCATGATTGTCATCATTCAACCCTAAATCTAGTTGATGACTACTCAGACATAATTAAAGTAAGAATAATAGTCTAAATATAATCCATAGATAAAATACTGGGATTCCAATACAAATCTCTCTCAGGAGTTATGAATCTTCCTCCCTAAAAGACCATACAACTATAATAGAAAACTAAACTCTCTTTTCTTAACTCTCTTGAACTCTCCACTCTCTCCACACTTTTCTGTGTGTAATACATAAAGTATAATTATAAAACCCTAAAATCTATGTCAAAACTCATCTAGGGTATCTTCGCCATTTGTATCTAACTTGGGCTTGAGATCGGCTGTCTGTGAATTGGTCATCGAGCGATGGCAAGTGTGCAACATCGATTGATCTGGGTCTTGTACCATTGGTCGATGCCAAGATAGTGTCGTCGAACAATGCATGTCTTTTACTTCGACTCTCTCAATGATCAGTTACAAATTCTTCTCTTTTCAATGTTCCAAAATCTCCAAGTATCTTCATATATCTCCAAAAAATACCTCGGCCTGTAAAGACCTTAAAACATAGACTAGACACACATAATAGACCATAAATAGAGCCTATAACATGGCATAATACTGTTAATAAATAGACTATATCAACTCCCCCAGACTAAAACTTTTGCTTGTCCTCAAGCAAACAAGCATGTGAAAGAGGTTTTAAAAATCGAAGACTCACATAATGTCTAAGTATAACTGTCACCCTACTTTTTTGCAACCACATCCTATCAAGTCAATCACATAGAAACTTTATATACCCTATCCTAGTATAGCAACCAAACCCATTCTACCGACAACTTAGTGAATACTAGTCTGACTCGCCCCTCTACTGATTTCATTACTTTGCATAAAAGAAAAGTGCAGACTTCACCTTGGGAGTATCGATCAAAGGATATATAGACTCTTACCCCTGCAAGTATCTGAGCACATATGTAGTCTTCTCTGATCCCTTTCCTCTCTTTCTTCTCACTTCTCAAAGTCAATGTACCTTCTTTTGAGGGTATCATTTTATTTTTTTAATTGACTGAGATATTTGGATAGGTTTCCATGAATCAAGCCCTAATGGTTTTTGCCACCAGATCATGTTTAGTTCTTTTTGATCTTTATCTCTTTCTCGAACCATATGAATCAAGCTTTAATGGTTGTAGCCACCAAATCCTTTTCGACTACTTTAATCTGAAGGGGAGAGAAAGGGAAATCAGAAGCACACAGACTTTTATCTTTCAGACTTGCAGAAGGAATCTGATTCAGTGTATACCAAGTCCCAAAGCAAGCAAATAATGTCAGAATTAGTATTGGAAATCAGTTTTGGTTCCTTACAACTTTCTAAGCAAGTGTGATATAGCGGCTGGAAGATCCACTTTGGTTGGTATCTCTTGTAATCTCTGTAAAAAACCTTCTAAGAATGGTGCCAAAGCGTGGTTAGTCAATTATAAATCTTCATCATAGTCCCTTTCTTGACTCAATAATTTTTTTTTTAAAATTATATATATATATATATATATATATATATATATATATATATATATATATATATATAGTAAATAAGACTCAAAACAAATCAAATATCATCAGCTAACCTCCCATAGACTTAAGTTACACTATCTCCAGTGTATTCCACCCCAGATTGGTTCAGAAAAATCAAATCATAAGTAAACAGCTTAAGTAGAAAAATCGATACCTCTCTCTGTAAAAGGGTGTTGATCGATGGTAGGCAGGTGTGGTCGACCGATGGCCGCGATCCATTGTCGACCGATGGTGCCTCTATGGTGTCGATCGATGGTGGACTCAAATAGTCTATGAAAACAAAGTAACACTCAAAATAAATAGTAGTATAAGTAAAAACTAAATAAAAATTTACTAAACAGTGGGTTGCCTCCCAATCAGCGCTAGGTTATTGTCTTAAGCTCGAAGTTTTGAATTTTCTGACTAGAATGGAGGTGGGTCAACACTTGGAAAACAAGTGTCTACATCTTCTTTGCTCTTCTGAAACCATGTACCGACGAAGCTTTTCATGGCCTCATCTCCTTTGTCTTTCTCATTCTTCATGATCTCCTTAGCAACCTCAACTGAATGCATTCTCCTTTGTAGATTCTCAATACTACGCTGTAGCATTCTAAGTTAGGCAGCCGTAATATCTGATATATCCTCCAATTGCTGAGAGATATCTTCTTTCATCAGGCTTTGAGAAAAAAACAATCTCATCGAACCTATCTTCTAATTGTTTTTCTGCCGCGGACTTCTGTCTGTCGAACTCAGTATTGATCATGCCGTCGATTGATGTCACTATGTTTGCTCCAATCGCATGCTGTCTTTGAACATTATCTAAATCTTTCTTCATCTCATCCATGTGTGTAGTCAAACCGGTGAGGCACCTGTCTATGGGATAGTAGACATCATCAAGCCTCTTAAAGAAATCATCTAGTGACATCTCTTGAGCTTTGTAGATCACTTGCACAATTTCATCAATCTCTGCTCTGCTGTATGTCTCTTGCATCTTTATAGACATAGCGATCTTTGCTTCATGTTCTGGTAAACATATGTAGCTCTGCTCAAACATAGTATCTCTTTCTAGAACTGCCATGATATCTTCTTCTTGCACATTCATAACTCTTCCGTCTATAGCTCGTGCATTGTCATTCTCATCTCTATAGATGCCATGCTCATCTTTCTTTTCTCAATGGAAAAATCTTCTGCCATTTGCATCATAAGCTATCTGTCCATGCTCCACATCACTGTCTATCAGTAGTGGGTTTATCCAATCGACTGATTGTGGACTTCCTGAACCAAAAGGATTAAAGGTACAAAAATGTTTCACCCCTGGAATGATGTCGATCAATGCATGATGGCTGGTGTCGATCAATTTTTGATGTTTGGGAGTGTATAGATCATTATGTATAAGCACTTTCTTCTGTTCCTTGCTGTCGATCGATGGTCGTACTCGTACGTAGATCAATGGTTGTTGTGCAAATAAAGCTCCTGATCCAGTAGCCATAACAAGGGCATCTGCTACATCCTTCTTAGGTATGTTTAGTAGTCTTCCATAGAGATCACATACACGTCCTTTTGTATCTCTGAAAATTCCAAACTCATCTAGTCTGAGATAACCATCATCTGCATCTTCTGTTCTTGGTTCTAGTTCTGGTTTGCGTCTGATGTTGTTTGAAGGCAAGGAGGTGCTGTCGATTGATTCTTGGTTATCCAGTTTCGCGTTCATTACCCATCCAGCTTATTCCAGTGCTAGGCCGCGAGACTCAATCAACTCTTCCTCCCTGTAATCTGCATCGCATTCTTCGTATGCTTGACCATATCCTTGGAATGCCTGATGGGTGTCGATCAATGGTGTATGGTGACCGTCGATTGATGCTTGATAATCAGACTGTTGGCCGAAAATATTCCCAGCTCCATTAGCCATCGCAAGTATATCCGCCAAATATTCTCTCGTGACATGCAGAATTCTGCAATCTATAGCTCTTGCATGACCGTCTGGATCTCTCATAATACTGAAATCATCTGGTTGTAGATAACCATACTCCCTTTCGCGTTCTGCTGCTGAATATAGTTTGTACACTGAATTACAACCAGTATCGATCGATGGTGATTAGCTACCATCTATCGATGGCGACTTCCCGAGTTGATGGGAAACATGAAAACACCAGCCTCTTCCATTGCAATCCCTCGGCGTTCAATCATCTCTTCTTATATGTAATCTTTGTCATACTCGAGGTAGGCTAGGTTGTAATCGAGATCTGCGTGGAAAGTATTGATCGGTTCTAAATGGTGGGTGTCAATCGATAATGAGGCATGGGCGTCAATCGATTGTTGAATTGCAATCTCGTCGATAGATGCTCCTTATTCTGATTCCTCATTAAACTCATAATCAGAGAAGCATGTAGCCACAAGCTCTGCATCATCACATACTTCAATCAGAGTAGCTTTGCTCTTATTCTTGACAAGTTCATAAAAAATATTTTGATTGATTAGAGACATATACAACCTGTTTAACTTTATATTGCAGATAGCTCCCACAGTGGCCATGAATGCTCCCCCAAGTAGTAGTGAAGAGTTCCAATCTATCCTGATGTCCATCACATGGAAGTCTACTGGGACTAGGGTGTTGTTAATATGCACTGGAACATCTTTTACCATCATTCATGAGTTCACTCTTGAGCAGTCTACAAATGTGAAAGAATCATTGGAGGGTTCCACTCTCAGCTTCAGCTCCTCTGCCATAGTCCTTGGCATAATGCTCACTGATGATCCAATATCGCAAAGGGCGTTGGGATATTCGTTTCCCTTGATGAAGCATGGAACCACAAACTTTCCAGGATTACTTTTCTTCCTCAAACAAGCCCTCTGCTTCATATTCTCTCTGAGATGATTGAACACTATCTCTATATCATCATCTGTCTCCCTTTTTCCCTGAAAAACATCCATAATCTGTGAGTAGAATAAGCTTCATCAAAGAGGTATCTAGAGGAATTTTGAAAACTTTTTTGCAAAGTTATACATCTCTTTTTCATTGGCTTCTTTGCGTTGATGTTTGAGGATCTTTTGTTTTCTCTTGGAGTGTCCCACATCTTTTCTATCAAGATCCATAGCTTCAGACATTTCTGTATTATGTTTTGAAATTGTTACAGTTGGACGCACAATCAGACTTATATTGAGGTTTGGCAGTCAAACTGGGTTTCTCCTCTGTCGATCGATGCTAAGGTCGCACTGGCGATCGATGCTTGGACGTCTGTGTCGATCAACGTTAGTCAATTCACATGAAGCCACTGATAATATAGGATTCGCCGTCGATCGATGCTGATGATAAGTTCCGAGTGACACGGAATTTTCCACACGAAAATCTCCTTCTTGGAGCTTCTCTCTCTTAATTTCCTGCCAGAAAACATCATCAATCAATGTATTTACGTGGTGCTTTTGTCCAGCCTCCATTTTCTCATTGATCAAGTTCTCATGCCTCATAATGGCTCACTTGTTTGCATCACTTGATTCTCTAATTTTTTCACATGGGTGCTGAGGTTTTCGAACTTGGTATTGAGGTTGAGGTATAGACCATCTATCTTCCCATTGAAATCCACACTCATGTTCTGTTGTCCCTCTAAAACTCTTATCAACCACTACTTCAATCTTGCTTTCCTGAGCTTCTGGAGGAGGATTCTGGTAGTAGGAAGATCCATTAGGTATGTTGTTGTTGATGGGCCTGTGCTGTGAACCCTGATTAAAATTATTCCTTTGACCAGTCCCATAGGAGTTCCTGTTGAAACCTGGATTCCCTTGTCTCTGGAAACCATTCTCATCAATGTAATTCACATCCTCTTCTTCAATCTCATCATCTCCAAACTCTATTGCTTCTACTTCTTCAAAAGTTACCTGATTCTTGAGAAATTTTTGAATACTATCCACTTTTGCCTTGACTTCTTCAGTCTGCTCCTTGCTCGCAGCTAGAGCTGATTTCCTTCTCTAAAAATTTGTGTTCTTGGTACTGTTGTTGGATGCTAGATTCTCAATCAATCTCGTAGCTTCTTCAGAACTCCTAGTGCTGAAATTCCCCTCACTAGCCGGTCCAAAGCCATCTGATACTGTTACCCAATACCTCTGAAGAAAATGCTAAGAAGTTTCACTTCGTTGAATTTGTGACGTGGACAGTCTCTCTGGTATGATTTGAATCTGATCCATGAGTTTCCGAAAGACTCTGACGGTTCTTATGAAAAAGTAGCAATTTTGCTCCTTAGATATTCTGCTCTCGCGTCATCAAAGAAGTTACGTAGGAAAGCGTTCTTGATGTTTGTCCAAGATGTCAGGGATCCTGGTGGTAGCTTCTTAAACCAATATGAAGCTTCTCCAGCAAGTGTGTACTTGAAGAGCTTACAGAAAAGATAATCCTCAGAGACTCCATTGGCTTTAATAGCAGTCACTAGATCCTCAAATCGCTCCAGATTATCCATAGGGTGCTCATGTCGCAATCCATGGTAAGCCGTCTACACTACAAGTCCGAATAGCGGATATGTTGGCATAAAATTGGTCTAGACGGTTGTAGTCAACTAGTGTTCTCTGAAAAGCTTGGGCGTTAGCTTCAGGTTGAGATACCGCAGCGTCTGCTTCTGCTTTGGTATCATGGATTACATCCCCCTGATCGTCTATTTTTTTACCTGCTACATTACGCAGGTGACCGTTGAGATCACACAAGTCTCCAATCTCATTCTGAGCCAATACAATAGTCACAACCATCTGAGCTCGTCTGCTGTCGTCGATCGATGCGTGTAGGTGTTCGTCGATCGATGCGGTGTGGTTAACGTCGGTTGATGATCTTCTGATGTCGTTTGATGCTATCTGTAAACAGGTGTCACTCGACGCTAAGTAGATGCCGTCGATCGATGCTTATCGTCTTTCTTTGCGGATCGTACATTCGAGATTCTCTGGGTTTGAGAATAATAGATCTTGTCCTTTATTGCTCTTGGTACTCTTTTGCATGTACCTGAAAAACAAAGAAAAGAAAAATTCAGTAACTTGAAAGTAAAAAACAAACCTAGACTAAATCCTAGAAATTAAATCTAACGGAGATCAATGTTCCCCGGAAACTGTGCCAAATTTGACATGGTGTGTGTTTATTGTTCTAGGAGAGTATAAATATCATAAACAATTAACTATCAAATTAACCTTTAATTCTTGCACACAAATTAGACTCTTGCCAAGAGAGATCAGGTGTAGTACTTAGGGATCAAATCCACCGAGAGCAATGGCACACAATAGATTTCTTATTTCTAAAGATTAAGCTAGGTAGTTATATATATCAGTAGCAAGTAATCGGTTTAAGAAAATATTCCTTATCAAGAAGTATAGATGAAATATGGAAATATGATAATAATGCAAATATAGAAATATGACAATAATGTAAATATGAAAATATGTTATTCAACTTAACTAAAATGTAAATATGCTATATCAAGGGTTTCAGACTTAATGGATTGTAGAAAATAGGAAGCACGGAAATGTAAATATTCTAGAACTCAAATATTAACTATTCTGACTCTTTTAACTCCAACTCACATATGCGAGTAAAAGAAAAAACCATCGATCGACGGCAAGGTCTCATGTCGATCGATGGTGAAATCAGAAGGAAGTGTAAACGAGATTTGATATGTTCACCAAACTCATTAGACCAGCTCTCGCATGCGCCTAACAACCTAGTTTAATGGAGTCTATTTTGGCACAGAACCTACCCTCGTAGTCGTCATTGTCCTACTTTTGAGATTTTAGTTAGCTACTCTAGAATGTAAGGATTAATCACAACTCAATTGATGAATATTATATCAATCTAGCAATCATACTTTTGGGCTAATCCATGATTGCCATCATTCAACCCTAAATTTAGTTTATGACTATTCAGACATAATTAAAGTAAGAGTAATAGTCTCAATATAATGCATTGATAAAATAATGGGATTCTAATATAAATCTCCTTGAGGAGTTATGAATCTCTTCCCTAAAAAATCTTAAAACTATAATAGAAAACTAAACTCTCTTTTCTTAACTCTCTCCAACTCTCCACTCTCTCCACACTTTTATGTGTGTAATACATAAAGTATAAATATAAAACCCTAAAATTAGTTCAAAACTCGTCCAGGGTATCTTCGTCATTTCTATCTAACTTGGGGTTGAGATCGGCTGTCTGCGAATTGGTCATCGAGCGATAGTGTCATCGATGAATGACTATCTTGTACTTCGACTCTCTCAAATGATCAGCTACAGATTCTTTTTTTTCTTAATGTTCCAAAAGCTCCAAGTATCTCCATATATCTCCAAAATGTACCTGAACCTTTAAAGACCTTCAAACATAGCCTAGATACTCTAAATAGAGCCTATAATATGGCCTAAAACTGGTAATAAATAGGCTATATCAAGAAGCATACTCCATTGTAGAGAGGTCTTAGCTAAGGGTGTGGTCCTGATAATTGGAGATGGAATGTCGACGAAGGACTGGTCAGATCATTGGATTATTGATCATATTCCAAGACCTCCAGTGTACCACCCTGACGCTGATATCAATCTCTCATGAAATGTATCTGACTTACTCATTCCCCATACGGGTTTGTGGGATGAACAAAAACTGAGAGGATCATTTGTTGAGGAAGAGGCTAACTTAATTGTGAGTATGAAAGTAGAACCTTTAATCTGATACAAGGCGAGGGGGTATTACTAAAGATGGAGTGGTTATAAACTATTGGATTCATTCCAAAATCCAAATGTTCCACGGAATAGAAGTATCCCTCCTGTGGAAAAGAAGCTCTGGAGAAATATATGGAAACTGCATACTTCACCAAAAATTCGTCATTTCGTATGGCGCTCCTTAGCAGGTGCCTTGGCCATATCTGACCAGTTGAGATCAAGGGGGATCCCAGTGGATGCGACTTGCAAGATGTGTAGCGTTGCTAGGGAAACTGTTTGAAAAGAGTTTGGTCGGATCTGAGTATAAGAGAGACAAAACTTGTCGGTGGGTTGTAACAAAGGCGTCTATTAGATCAGAATGAGGTTTTTCGATTTACAAATATAGAAACGAGCGGTGGAAGTAAACTGGTGCTCGTTGAGCTGGTTGGAAAAGTACAAGTCGGCAAAATACAAGAGAAATGAAAACCCTAATTCTAGCCGCCAAGTGTGTGTGTGTGTGTTCGGATCCCCTTTTTGTTTCCTCTCGTTCTCCTTATATAGACGTGTGTGCCTCTGTTGCCCTAGGTCGGCTTGTTCTAATGGCTTCATCTTGTAAGGTCGGCTTATCGGGCTGACGAGTTAAACTACTGAGCCCGAAGATTTTAGTTGCCCTCGTTAGTCGGCTAAAACAGTCCTTTGTCGGCTAAAAGCAGTCTTGAGCCAAGCCGATGCCCTTCCTTTGGATGCTCCGAGCCGAGCCGATGCTTCAGACCGATGGAACAGACCTTCTATCTGATGGGCCTTGTGGAGGGATATAATCCGCCTCCTAAAGGAACTATTTGTCACACTCTTTTCAAATGTCAACTGGCACAAGAGGCCTAGAAGGTTGCTCTTCTCCGTGTCCCTACTTCAGGTCTTTCACCAAACTGTGTTTTTGAATATTCACTATCTGGTTGCGTGCACCAAAAATAAAAGATCTCTTGGTCTCTCTAAATCGCAGCATCCCTTAGTTACTATGGTATATCTGGAAGGCCAGGAAGCTATTGGTTTTTGAAAAGATCAGATTATCTCCCGAAGCGATCCTGGATAAGGTAGAGGAGGACAGCAAAATCTGGTTTGAAATCAACTTTCCCAACCGTGAGACTCCACAAAGTTGTGTAACCACTGGTTCCAGATACCAATCCTACATAGCAAGGGATGGTCCCCACTATAGAATCTAGATTTTAAGTAATTCGATTGTAAAACTCAAATAATAAGAATAACTTTTTTATTAATCTTAAAAAAAATAACTCAAAACCTTAAGCTCTCTCAAACACAATTTCTCAATCTCTAGACTCATAAGTTATGTCACAACTTGACATCTCCTTATATAGAGATTAATATCTCCTAATCCTATTAGGTAATATATCTAGATAACTCCTAAACATATTATGAATCCTAATTTCCATAACTCGGTAGGATTAGGTCTTTAACTTATTTCTCAAGTTTCCTTTTCTTTCAAGCTTAATCCAATATTCTCCCCCTTAAGTTTGAAATCCATTTTCAACAAATCTTCAATACCAACAAGACCTCTCATTCTTTGATCTTCAATCTCCCAAGTGCTTTCGTTAAGTTCTTAATTCTCTGCTCACTCTCGGGTATCCGCTGTACCTCGATCAAATCATACTCAATATACTCTCGTTCAAGGTGATATAAAATCTGCTTCACAGCTTCAGTCTCTTCCATGTTGTCAGCTTCACATAACGATACCTCAACAGTCTCTTGTTTGCTCGAACATCGCAACATTGAACTTTCATCAACATAAGAGATATTTCCTACCACGCTCTTGTCATCAACCGGGTCAACTTTATGACCACTCTTACTTTCTCCAACAATTGGTATCTGAGAAGTTGCATGTATTTTTATTGCAGTTGCACAAGATTCTTTGAATCTTCGCATATTTTGACTTAACAGCTTGAATGTATCAAAACTTGTTGCAATCTCGAAAATCTTCACAAACTCCTTAAGTGTATCGCCACATATGACATATGACAATGGTTGACTTTTTTGATGGAATGAAAATGTCACACGGGCCTTCAGTGGAACTGTTGCTAATAAGAACTCTCCACATATTATTTCTTTTGTCAACCCATAAGAACACGTATC
Source organism: Moricandia moricandioides (assembly GCA_905132885.1). NCBI lineage: Eukaryota > Viridiplantae > Streptophyta > Magnoliopsida > Brassicales > Brassicaceae > Moricandia > Moricandia moricandioides. The sequence goes on from CAJHQQ010000179.1 coordinate 79,781, forward strand.
ATTTAAAGACGTGTCAAAATCTTTGTCACGAAAGAAAAGATTTTTGGTGTTGACAACTTCTTCACCTTACACATCTTTTGTTTGTTCAAGTTGCACATCTTTCTCCACGTGAAGACCAACTTCATTAATGTTCTCGTGAACCTGACCATTGTTGACTCCATATTCAATCTGATCATCGTCGTCATAAACATTTTATATTGGAGGTCCATAGATCTTATTGTAGAGATCTTGAGCTTCAGAATAGTTCTCACCATACACGGTAAAAAGACTCCAATCCACGTTTTCACCGTCATGGATCCATGACTCACCACGAGCAGCCATAGGAAAAGAACAAAATATAATTGATACCGAGGAATGTGGTTTGACCAATAAAATCAAACCTGCTGGCTTGTATGATGTAAGACACCAAGCAAAATCATCTTCACGTTTTTCAACGACTTTCATTTTTTTGTCTGCAATCTAGTAATACCAGTTAGCTTCTGTTTGTAGAGCTTCAGTTGCGCGCAAGTCATCCACAACCATGACTAGAATATTCTCCTTTTGATAAAATGACGGTTTCTTACACGCTTCTATCCACGAATCCTCGTATATTACCATCACAAAATGTTCACACTCTGTTTTTGTGATAAGAACATAATCATTCATAACGCTGGCCTCACACTTACTCTTGTTGATCTCTTTAACTGAGGTTGTGACCATTGTTGTTCTTCATCACCATCGTCATAATTCTCTTCCTCCTCCCTGTCTAATTCCTCTTGATTCTTCATGTTCTCACTCATAACTCAAGTATCTTGAGAACTTTCTCTTGCTGCCGGAAGGTCGTCAACTCCCTTTAAACTATCACTTTCGAACAAACTCAAGCCAATAATAAATGTTACGGAAACCCTACAACTTTCTTTTCCAACAGAATTTGTCCTTGCATAACCAATGTATCCAAACGATCTAAACACCTCAACGTTTGCTTTCTTCCCTTTCAGTCCTTCGTATGGAGTTGTTCCAATTAACGATCTTGTTGCAATCTTATTATCTAGATAGATAGCACATCTCGCAGACTCTTTCCATAGATAGTTTGGTACACTTGAGTAATTTGCAGTCAAGTGTCTCTTGTGTTTATCGCAGCAGGCATGGAGCTCACAAGACACAAAATCTCCACCTTTATATGTTTGAAACGTTGTGATCATAGCTCTCCTTTCTTGTTCAGAAAGTATCTTAACTCTCTTGAACTTATCCAATGCCTCGCTCTTCTCCTTGTATAATCGATTTTTGTACCTGGTTGTCTTCATAACTAATTGCCCTAAACGTTTGTATACCATTAGTAGATCATCTTTAATTTTTACTTCACAGCCAGTTTATGTTTCTTGGCTGAGACGCACAGTGTTGCCTTTTAACTCACGTATGTAGTACATATTGTTCAAGATCGTCTTCCTCCCATCTTTGAACACAAACCATACTGAACCCTTTATTTTTATCTCAAAACGTGAATCATCTCTAAATCGAACTTTCTCGTGATTGTTTTATCATGACACAGAAAGAATTCACGATTTCTTCTCATGTTATTGCTCGCACCATCATCAAGATACCAACCAGTTTCAAAACTGATATACTTCATCTGTTGCTCGTTTAGATACACCACCTTGTGCATCCTCAAATCATTGGCTTCTTGAGTTTTTTCATCCTCTTCCTCAGTGGCTTCTTGGAGCTGCATCAATTTGTTAGGACAAGCTGATGCATAATGTTTGAGCTTATCACATTGACAACACTTAACCAGAAAAGTATCTATCTCCTTATCACGCCCTTGCTTGTATGATATATTCTGATAGCTACAAGATCGTCCACGGCCTTTTCCTCTCTGCTATCAACGTAATTCTTTTGATGGGTTTGTTGCGTGTCCATGTTAGCGTACATTAATCTTCCATGTTCATCTTGTTGTTCTTCCTCCTCTTCACCGTTTCTCTCTTCATGAGCTTTTAGAGGTTTTGATTCTTCAATAGTTTCTCCAAGAGAAGCTGCTTTGGATGTATTTTCTGAAATTTTTCCAACAAATACGTCGATTGTGTCTTCATCCTTCATCTTGTTTCTGTCAAATTCGGTCATTAGGGTTTTTAATCTAGCCTCCCTTATTTGTTTAGCTCCAACGTTTCTTGTTTTACTAGCGACATTTCTTGTTTTACTAGCGTCCCAAACTGCTTTTGTGGTGTCAACTTGTAAGATTAACACATCTGGTATAGATTGGAACAACAAAGCAAACACCATGTAGTTCTTCTCTTCTATTTTAGTTCTGGACTCAGTGGCTTCCCACGCCTTGTTCATGAACATAACAATCTTCATTCGCATGTCCAGCACGGTGTAATTAGAGGAGCTAAACATCAGACACTTGTTAGATGAGAATCCAAGTTCCTTGGATTTTGCCTCAAATCCTTCTTCCTTCCCATCGCCACCCATGGTTATCTTCTTCTCCGAAACTTCTATGATCTTCAAGTTTATTCTCATGATCTTACGAACATCAATGATCTTTATGGCTCTAATACCAAATATAGAATCTAGATTTCAAGTAACTCGATTGTAAAACTCAAATAATAAGAATAACTCTCTTATTAATCTTAAAAAAAAATAACTCAAAACCTTAAGCTCTCTCAAACACAATTTCTCATTCTCTAGACTCATAAGTTATGTCACAACTTGACATTTTCTTATATAGAGATAAATATCTCCTAATTTTATTAGGTAATATATCTAGATAACTCCTAAACATATTATGAATTCTAATTTCCATAACTCGGTAGGATTAGGTTTTTAACTTATTTCTCAAGTTTGCTTTTCTTTCAAGCTTAATCCAACACCCACTGGCTACATCAAGAGATCGCCCATGAAGCTTCAGCGGTGACTCCTCTCTCTATCTAGTAGGATACTCACCACCAATGGCCTTGGGTTCCTTTACACGAGCCTTCTAGGCTTTATTTTGTTTCCCTTCTGGGTTTTCTTTCTTCTTTCATCTTTTATGGCCTTGGTTTAGCTTTGAACTTTGTCACCGTTCGGTTTTGATTGCCTATTATGGTTTAATGATAAATCAGCGTTAAAAAAACCTACAAGAATACTTAATGACTACACTCAACACTGTTCATATATAGCTCAATAATTATTATTGTTCATTTCTACGAAGTCAATACTATCAAGCTATCAGTGCGTTTTACCAGTTTATTTAACATTTTCTTTGAATTTGTCACTACTATACCATAAAGAAACTCTTAATTTAATATATTATAAACTGGATATATTCTCTATTGTACTCTCTAGAAAATTAAATCAAAAGAATATATTTTTTTTTCTTTACAAAACCAGTGAACTTTTATATTATTTAACTGTTATTGTATTAGTAAATAAAATGCATTAGAAAAATTTTGTGAATTTTTTTGTGTGTAGATTTTGTTGTTTTCTTTCTTTAATCTACTCTAGTTAGTTTGTGAGAGATTTCTGGCCAAGAATTTTAGCTCTATGTTGTTTCTGCTGCTCTTTTTTTTTTAAAAAATTACTGTGTGTTCAACGGAGATCCAACAAAGTGTTTAAACTATAACTAATAGTCAAAGTAAGAGGTGGAGTTCGAGATCCTTGCTATTAATCAAGTTATAACTATGTGATGACAAGGTGAGATCAGAGGTGTTTTGTGTTTACAGTTGTGTTCTCATTGGAGACTGCCCACAGATCCTCGAAATATGAATCAAGCCATTTTAGCTCATGCTTTGTATGTAAGTTTTTTCCTCTAAGAGAGATCCGTTTTGTCAAATAAAAGTCATCTCTATTTAGTATTTATAGAAGATTTGATGGCACAACTAGGTCAAATGGCCAGTAGGCTTTAAGTGGGTAATGGGCTTTGATGGACCAATCTCGATTTATGGTGATTTAATGGAGGGGTGTTCAACCCACCATCAACACCATTCTTTGGATTTAGTTGGTGTGAGAACCAAAATTCGCAATGTTGATTGTCGTTGAATTATTAACGCAGGGTAAACCCTAGTTTCCCAGAGGTCTCGGATATCTGTTAAACCACACGCCAATCAATTAGAATACAAAGTAAATATAGAAAATAAAGTAAGAATCGAAAATAGAGTAAATAGATGTATTATTACGAATTTGCGTATGAGCGTTTAAACAGAATATGAGCCTAGGCTATGAGAGCTGTCGGCGAGATCCCTAGTTCAAATAACCTAAGACTGCAAATTTCTAGTTGATTCGCAGGTCGAATAACAAAAACGGAAAGTTGCCTAAATGCTCTAAGTGCTAAGCTATGTTTGCTATGGGTAGAGACTTTCGTGTGTCCTCTGCATCATCACCCTTGAAGTCCTTATATACTCATCTAGAGGCGGTTTTATCTTTCCCCTTCTACCCTTGGTCGTATTTATTGCTCTGCGGAAAATTTTTTTTCCTTGATCTTCATGATTATCCTCGGAAACTTAACATTTATCCTTTGATCTTGACTTTTATCCCATCAAACTTAACATTTATCCTTCCTGCAAAATAAAAGATAAACCGTCACAAAGTTTGGGCTTGATTTTGGATAAAATCACGAGTGGGCCTTTAGCCGAGCTTTAGACCTTGTCAGGCCGTTTTCTGACTTAGGCGTTTCTATGAATTTATCAAAATAACATTGCTAAGACGACGTCGTCCGAGAGTCAGGATATTTTTATATGGGGCGTGTGACTCTAGGTGTTTAGTTAACCGTTATTGTCTCATACGATCGACCCGATCATTTCTCGAGAAAAAAAGTTCTTTCGGTAAAGTTCCAATGTCAATCCCGATCGAGACGGAACAAAGATAAGTTCGATCAATTATCGAAAGAGGGAGTTCAACGAGGACAGGGTGAAATTTGATTGATTTGATCAGACTTGCCGAACGATCGAGTCGGATTGCTCGTACCGTCTAACTCGCCATTTCGGCGAGTTGGTCGTACCGTGCTTACCAACTCGCCCGTATAGAAAGTTGGCCTTGTCAAACTCGCCATACAAGCGAGTTGGTCGATCCGTGCTGACCAACTCGCTCGTATGGCGGTTTGGCCTAGTCCAACTCACCATACGGGCGAGTTAGTCGATCCATGATGACCAACTTGCCCGTATGGCGAGTTAGCATTCTCCAACTTGCCATACGGGCGAGTTGGTCGATCCGTGTTCCTTTCTTTCGAGTTTCAGCCCAGAGACTTCCGTTAAGTCTGTTTAGAGACTGCATTTGTATCGAAACATGATTTTTAGATGTTGATTTCAAGAATACTGTTTTTTGTCCCCAACAAACGCATTCTCCCGGTAGGTTTCCGATGTTGATTCTGTCGTTACTGATTTTGACCCCAACAGTTAGCCCCAGCTTGTCAGAACTGTGAAGTTCTTGCGAGAATTTTTAAGCATATTGGATGAATTAGGCGGAATCCGACGTCTTAAGCCTGGAGGTGAAAAAGTGAATCCTTTATTCTATAAGTATGTGAAGTGGTTTTACTAAATCTTCATTTGTATATTTCCACAAAATTTTTAAAGAATCAAAATATTTTCTCCTTTCTTTCGTTCCTTTGGTAAAAAGGAAGCTATTTCTTTGGGGAGAGAGGTTTCCTCCAAGTCTCGTGATGACCGTCCCGTCCCCGATGGTTCCAGCTCGCAACACAATGATGCTGTGCTGAAGGTGGAATTCTTGTCCTATTCAGTCGATCCTGAAGAAGCTGAAGCGTACTAGGTGGCCAAGGGAGACGCGAAACCCTCGAGACCAGGTACGTGGGCCTTGCCTCTGTTTCTTGCCAACCCCGTAGAGGGTTGTCCCAGCAAAAGCTGTCCGAATGGGCTGGATGCCATCCGGAGCCATTGTCGATTTCCTGAAGCGGTCGAGTTTTGTCTTCCAGAGGCAGGAGAGGTTGCTGAGTTTCCACCCGATGGTAACTTTACGTGTTACGAGGTGTTCCTGACGCAATGCCATTTGTGGTTTCCTATTCCCAAGGTCATAGCGCGACTTATCGATTGTTCTAAGATATCGAAAGGTCAAATAAACCCGTGTGGCTTGCTGAATATTGTTGGCTTTCTCGTGCTGGGTTACGAGTTGGGTATAACCCTCGATGCCAAACACCTCGACGCTTTGCTTACACCAGTTGGGAAATCGTCAATAATTCAGTTGAGGCCCTGGTCGGGGATGACGATCATACGCGAATTCGTGTCGAACTACCATGAATGGCAGAAACACTTCTTTTTCATCCGTGTTGACGATGCATCTGTAGAGGAAAACGGCCTCTCTGTCTTTAGGACTATATGGGGTTTGAAAGGTATCCTTGATCAAGTGTAGGCCCTTTTCTCTTTTCTTTACCCCTTTTTTTTGGTTTCAGTGGAGTTTGATCTCTAATACGTTTAGTTTACATTTTATTTTCAGAGATCAATCTTTTCCCTCCGAGTCCAGAATGTTTGGATACCATTCGAGACTTGCTTTGCGGTCACCCGTGTTTTTGGGCAACGTTTAACCCAAAGAGGGTCTGTCATGCTTTTGCTCTCCACCGTTCTTGGTACCAGCTAGATCTGCCGGTTAAGGAAGGATCGGAGGCGTCCATGGATGGATTTGTGCCGTGCGAGGTTCGCACGAGAGAAAAGAGACCAAAGACTCAGAAGGACAAACATTTCGTTGTTGAGAATGAAGCGGATAATGAGCGATACTCCTCCGAGAATATACTGAGAGACTACCTAAATAGTCAAGTAGATGGGGACAGTGGCGGTCGAGGCGATTTCGATGAGCCGTTGGTTTTGACTATCCTTCAAGCGCAGGTGGATCCAGTGAGACCCCGGAGTTTACCCAGGCGTCCAGGATGGTAAACAGGGTAAGTACTTGTCATTTTCTTTTGAGGATGAGCTTTTCTGACTTCAAGATACTTGGCAGGGCCTCTTTATGATCAACCGAGCACTTAATGCGAGCTGGCATGAAGCATGTATGGCTCAGTTTAAGGCTGAGGCAGCCAACAATGAGATTGCTCGTCTGAGAGATGAGTTGGAAATTTCTCGTCGCCGCGAGAGGGATTTGGTCGCGACTGAGTTTCGTCGCGCTTATCAGGGAGGAAAGAGGGAAATGGCCGAAGTCATGAGGACTTGTCGTGAAAATTTCTCTTATCAATTCGAGGAACTTACGAAAGGTTATAAAGACTTTGGAGACTATCGCGAATGTCGCGGTGCTGTGGGCGGACTATGCCTCACACAGGCTCATGTTTATTCGTTCGGTGCCGAATATGCGAGGCAGACCGGGCGTATGAACGAGAGGGATAGGGACTTTGCGCTTCCTCAGAACGAAGAGAGAATTTGGGAACAATGGGACACGATCCATGTTTCTCCCGACAAAGTGAAGGCCGAGGTGGGGAACACCGATGAGACAGGCAAGGTAAATCAGCCGATGGCTCCTCTAGATGTCAATGACTATTCCCTTGGTAGATCGATGACCGGGTGTTTTGTTCTTGATGAGTAATCGCAAGGTTGCGACTGATTCGAGAATTGCCCCTTCTATATTATTGCACGATTATGTCTTGTTTGTTTGTCGGTCAAATATGGCCGTATTTAGTGGGACTAGCAGAGTGTTGCCTTGAATCCATGTCTTTTACTAACTTTTATTCGAACAGTGCTTGTTTATGATGAATGGGTGTTTTTAGATATTTGGGATTTGTTTAGTGTAGAAAGAAAACTTGAGTTGTCATCTCGACTTCCTCTTTTTTTTTTGCGGATCACCCTATTCGTTGTTCGCGCGAGATGTTCGAGGAGTTTTCAATGTTTTGGGAACGTTTAGATACGGATGAAAAGACATTCTTTTAGGATCTTGTATCTTTTTAATATCATGTCTTGAGACGTTAGAGACCAGTGTGATGGGTTTAGGGAAAGACTTAGGTTTATTTTCTGTTTAAGGCTTTGCGATGACTAATCGGATTTCGTTTTGCTTGCTTCGATTTTAACCTGACTCCGTTCCGATTTAAATTCCGCGATAGGTTCTCGGCTTATACAACTTGTCTGGTCGGCGTCGAGCATCTCTTCAGGGACAATTTTAAGTCTCCCAAAAGTGCTGACCAAAATTTTGGATTTCTTTTATAGCGCGCTGTTTATCCTAGTCGGATGTGAGAGGATCTGTCCTTAGGACGGACCTGAGTGCGTATGTTTAATACGGCTAGGGGGCTCGGCGGAGTCAATTGCCGAGTGTTTTGTAGTTGCAAATGGATCGGGGGTGTGTTCTCGAAAATTAAGACGACATCTCGCCAATTTTTTTGAAAACTCACTTTGCGTAAGTAACGTTTTGAGAGTATGGAACCAGGATCTCGTGCTTTAATCAGGAATCGATGATTCGACCGAGATAGGATATTGTAGAGTTTATCCGTTTTTAGGTAGAATGATTTTTCGCGAGTTTTCTTTTTTGGGATGGCGCGATTATCATTTTGCTCGTGTAAGGATGTACGACATAGTGTTTCTTTGCGGGATGATAGACAATTTACGAATTTATAAAGAAGTCTTTTACTGTCGAGAAAGTTTTGAAAATCCCGGGTACAATTCAAAAAAAAATTATTTCTGAGTGTGGGAATATAAGAGTGTTCGTATATGTACCCACTCCCCCCTCCGGTTTTAGAGAGTGGGATAGCTGAACTCGTCTTTTGACGAGCTGCCTACGTATCTCTTTTGAGGATCAAGCCATCTCATAGTTCTGTTTGTTTGGGCGAGTCTGTTTACTCGGTCGTTTTGTTTGTGTTGACTGCGTCATATGCTGAGTCGACGTCTTTTTTTGGGCTTGTCTTCTTTGATAGGATGGGCGTGCCGGGCACTGGAACTGGTTGTTCGCTGGCAGTTCCTAGAATCGACGGTTCGGGGTCGTCTTTGCTCGAAGTACTTTCAGCTCATGTCTGGGCTATCCTCGGGCGTTTGGAATTTGTCATTGCGGTGTTCATGATTTGTCTTAGCTTGTGTTCGGCCAGGAAGCAGCGTCTCGACTGCTTCTGGCAGACCCAAATTACGGCAATCCCGTTGGGAGTTGGGAACTTAATGCCTAAGTGGTAAATTGATGGGACTGCCTTCATGGCGTTTAGCCAAGGCCTGCCCATGATGACGTTGTAGATGGATGGGTGGTCGACGACCGCAAAATCGATGATCTTGGTGACTTCTTTTGCTGCCACAAGTAATTTGATAGATCCGAGGGACATTGATGTTATGCCAGAGAAACCGGTTAGCGGCTTAGGTGATGGTACAACTTCGCCTAACTCGATGTTCATCCGTTTAAGAGTGTCGCGAAAGATGACGTTGACTGTGCTTCCGGTGTCTATGATAACCCTGGTGACCTCGAGATCTCTTTTCACGAGATCGATTATGAGTGAGTCGCAGTGTGGCTGATCGATTCCTCTGACTTCTTATTCGTAGAAAGTGGTTACTTCTTTCGGAGTGTCATCGTAGGCCAGATTGTCGAATTCGAGCTTGTCTCGGCTTTGCACTGATAAGCTTTGATAGACGAGACGGTGTCGCTTCAGAATTGTGATCCCGCCGATGATCATGTTTACCCTGCGACGGTTGCTGTCGTTGCCCTTATCATCTTGCCTTCTTCCACGCTTTTCTCCCGATTGATCCATTTTGGAAGGTTTCTCCTTTTGAGGAGTTCTGTCTTTTTTTGGGGGGCAATCTGAGTCGTGGATGAAATCCTTCACACTGGAGACTATTGAGAGCTCTCCAGAGAGCAGTTTCACGGCCAATCTTGCGCCAAGAACTTTGCAGTTAATGGTCGAGTGTCCGCGCGTTTGGTAAAAGTCGCATAAGGCGTTTTTGTTGTAACTCGGATTTCGGATCCACGAATTACCCGCCGTCCGTCCTTGCTCCAATCCGGAGTTAATAGTATAGCTATGCGCTCCCTTCGTTTCTTCATATTCGTGTTGGGCGTTTCTGTCATTGCGAGGGTTTTTCTTTTTTAGTTTCTGATCCGACCCCGGATCCTTTGACGCATTCTTTATTGGCTTCCATTTTTGGGACAAGACCCTCGTCTCTTCTTTGATGATAATGTAATATGTGGCTTTGTGAAGCGCATCTTGGATCGTACGCGACTTTTCCAAAGTTATCCACCTCCTGAACTTTGACTTGAACCAAAGTGTTTTTCGAAGTGCGTCTATCGCGACTTTGTCGCATATCCCGCTGACTCTAGCCATGACAGTTTTGAACCGTTTTATGAAGTCGCGGAGAGTTTCGTCCTCTCCCTGGGACAAGCTCCAAAGGTCCACGCCGGACGTTTCTCGATCTATGAACATCGAGTATTGTTTGAGGATTTCTGAGGCGAGCTGGCGGAAGCTTCCAATAGAGTTTCGCATGAGGCGAGAGAACCATTCTAGCACTGCTCGGAGAAGGTTCTCTACAAAGAGGCAGCATTCACCAGCGTCCCTCTCGTTTCTCTGAATCTGGCTCTACCCATTGCGACCTGAAAAGCCTGTAGGTGTGCCTTAGGATCATTAGTTCTGTCGTATGGCATCACTTATATACTCCTCTACGCGGTTGTCTCTTTCCCCTTCTGCCATTGGTCAAATTTATCACTTTGCGAAAATATTCTTTTTTTCCTCAATCTTCATGATTATCTTTGGAAACTTAACATTTATCTTTGATCTTGACATTTTTCCCTTCAAACTTAACATTTATCTTTTCCTACAAAAAAAAAGATAAATTGTCACAAAGTTTGGGCTTGAGTTCGGATAAAATCACGAGTGGGCCTTTAGCCGAACTTTAGACCTCGTCGGGCCGTTTTCTGACTTAGGCGTTTCTATGATTTTAATTAATATTGCTAAGACGACATCGTCTGAGATTTAAAATCTTTCGTGTGGGGCGTGTGACTCTAGGTGTTTATTTAACTGTTATCGTCTCATACGATCGACCCGATCCTTTCTCGAGAAAACTAGTTCTTTTGTACGATCGACCCGATCCTTTCTCGAGAAAACTAGTTCTTTTGTTAAAGTTCCAATGTCAATCCGATCGAGACGGAACAAAGATAAGTTCGATTAAGTATCGAAAGAGGGAGTTCAACGAGGACGAGGTAAAACTGGATTGATTTGATCCGACTTTCCGCACGAGCGAGTAGGATTTCTTGTACCATCTAACTCGCTCGTTCGGCGAGTAGGCCTTGTCCAACTCGCCATACGGCGCGAGTTGGTCGTGTTGTGCCTACCAACTCGCCCGTACGGCGAGTTGGTCGTGTCATGCCATCCAACTCGCCGTACGGGCGAGTTGGTTGGTCCGTTCCGTCCAACTCACCCCTATGGCAAGTTGGTCGATCCTACGGGAGAGTTGGTCGATCCTACGGGCGAGTTGGTCGATCCTACGGGCGAGTTGGTCGATCCGTGCTGACCAACTCTCTTGTATGGTGAGTTGGCCGGGCGAGTTGGTCGATCCATGCTGACCAACTCACGATAGGGGCGAGTTGGTCGATCTATGTTCATTTGTTTCAAGTTTTGGCCCGGAGACTTCCATTAAGTCTATTTAAAAACTGCATTCGTATATAAACACGATTTTTAGATGTTGATTTCGATATACCGTTTTTTGTCCTCAATAAACGCATTCTCCAGTAGGTTTCCGACGTTGATTCGGTCGTAACCGATTTTGACCCCAACAGTTGGTATTGGCGAGATCTTGTTTCTGAATTCAGTGTTAGCGGTGCTTCTCAACTTTAGTGCTGTGTTGACCTTTGTTTTGGGATTTTATCCACTTGTAGTCTTGCTCCTACATGGATTGATGGTCGGTTAATTTTACATTTGGTTTGGTTTCATTGTGAGTCAAATATGGTAAGACGATCAGACGAGGCTTTAAATGTGTAATTTGTTCAAATATCTCTCCTTCTCACTCTTTGTCTTGCGTTTGGTTTACCTAGGTGTGGTCGTCTTTTGTGGTTCTGAGTTTAAGTTGTCTTTATGTCGGAATCTAGAAGTGTATTAGGAACCAAATCATGTTGTCACTGAATAATCGTCTCACATGCCCCTCAATCTCCAAAAAAAAACTGACATATTCTCATGTATAAATTAAAATTTATTTCAGTTACATCATATTATTAATTAAGAACACGCTTAAGTGCAAAGTGATAATCTAATTGATTTTAAAATTGTGATATGGCTAAAATGATGTATATTGTTGATTCAGTTGTGACTCAATATCACCTAGAATTAGACTTGCTAAACTTGGTGATTAGACTAATGATTAGACAAAAACTTTGATTTTAAATATAAAAAGACATTACTATTTAGTTCTTAAATTGGTCAAACTCTATGGTCTAGTTAAATTACTAAAACATTATCATATACAAATTTAATAATTAATATTATTAAATTATTAACAAACAGTATTGTACCAACATATAACTACATATAACTTTATATTATTATAAACTATATATAACAAATATATTTATTTTATATGAACTATATAGTTGTATATCAAATATATAATTATATACAACTTTTTCACATTATAAAATGTATATTATAATCATATCATATATATATATATATATATGAATTATATAGTTTTATTGTGAGTTTATTTATTGCTCGAGAGAGAAAGAGAGAGAGAGAGTTGTGGTCTACTTATACACTTATAATTATTATTATAAATGTAATATATGAACTATACTAATGGTCAAACACATGTGCGGTCCACCTAGTATATTTTTAAATCTAAAACTATCAATTACGCTGTCACCCTTGGAAGCTTATGTGAAGGAACAATTAGATGTTAGGAATGCGTATGTGGAAGAATCACCAGGGGATGACCATGTACGTGAGGCTCATGTCTAGGAAGTAAGTGAAGACCCACCAAATAGTGTGAAGAAGAAGAAAAAGTGTGTTAAAAGGACGGTCCACATTTGGGTTGGTGACAACTTGAGCAGACCAACGACAAGGTCAAAGAAGCAAATATGACATTGTTGTAATTGTATTAAACTTATGTTGGCTTATGTTCCATATAGTGTGTTGTTATTTGAATTTAACTACTAGTATTACTAGAATAAACTGTATTATTACATTTAGCACTTCTAGTATAATTAAGTAAAACTTTGTTGTTTCTTGTTTAAATTTATACTACTAGAGTAACTAGGATAAATATAGTTGTTAGCATTCATACTAGTAGTATAAGTAAGTAAAGCTTTGTTGTTTGTTGTTTCTTATTTAAATTCATAATACTAATATAACTAGGTAAAACTCGGAAAATCTTAGCTTATAATTTTCAAAGATAACATAGATTGATTCATAAGATTTTGCAGTAACGATAACATAGATAAGTTCATAACACAAAAATAAGATACCAAACGACAAAAATATGTTTCAAAGAGAACTCTTCACTAATTCCTTCAGATATGCAATTTCTTCACCATTTTTCAGTTCCATACGCATTTGTTCCATTTTTTAATTGTAGCTCACTCGTTTCGTTGCCTAGTCGCCAACGTGGATTTTTGACGTATCCACCTCATCTTCGAGAGCATGAAGACAACAAATCCAAATATCAGCACATATTTTGTAAAAGAAATCTAGAATTCTCACCTCAAACATTTTGCATGTGTAGTTTCGTCTTTCTTGACATTTTTCTGGTATGCAATAATTTTCATCTGCCACTGCAAAAAGCCTATCATTTCGATTCTTTGTTCTGCTTGTCATCTCTGTAGCTAAAATCCACATATATCCACTGCAAAGAAAGAAAAAGGAATCAATTTCGGAGACAATCAACTGAAATCCACTATCAAAAGAGAAGAATGAAGACATAAATTAAATCGATAATCAAACTACATAAATCAATAATCAAAATCCATAAATTGAGATCAATTATCAAAATTATACACCTAAAATACAATCATTTGAGAGAGAAAGAGAAAGAAGGATACACATAAGAGAGAAAGAGGAGAATCGAGTCAGAGTGATTGGAAGACAAAAAGAGGGAAAAGAGATATCATAGTAGGGAAGGTGTTTGGTTTTTGTGTGATGGTCCGCCAAAAAAATTTGTAGGTCCACCAAAAATTTTGAAGGACCACCCAAACTTTTATCTTTGTTGTCCAAAATATAGAAGTTGTAGGAAAATTAAGAGTAGTTATGCATTGTTTTTTTTTTAAAATTTAATTACCTAATTTTACAGTCGATTAACATATATTTCTGAGTGTTGTATGTTGGGGATAAAAAATCCAAGAATTCATTCCTCCTACTTAGAGAAGGACGCCAACATTCTTCTTTTGCCTAGATGATTTCTGACTTCCACGTCGGATTTTTCTCCTGCCTCCGAGTAAAACGGAAAACTTCTACTAAAGGGGAATCTTTCTATATTTCACGATATGAAAGGATCTAACCTAGTTTTATACTACATGGACTCATAAAAGGGAATACTCTTACACCCTAGAAAAGGGGATTGACTATTCTACATCTTGACTTTAGCAGCAAAAACTAGAGCTAAGGTTATGGGCCTATAACTTCTATTTCCTACTCTATTCATCAATAACTTCATTACCTTGATCAATACTTCTTGTTCTTATTGTCTTGCTTCCTCATTATGTAATATCACGAAAAACCCTTATTATTTTACTCTAACAGCTTAGTACTAGAAATTGGGGAATAATAGAATTATGTGACGATGATAGGAAGTGAGCATGAGTAATCTTTGCCTACCTTGGTTTAATTAAACTACAAGCAAAACTTGAAGCCATGCATATGTGAATTTCCGAGATTAATACATCCCGGGAATATAGCAACAACCCTACGGATAATCCTGTAAAATCTTGCAAACAACTCGGAGATCAAAACCTTTAAAGAGAGGATGGAAGAATACTTAAAGAAGTTGAAATAAAGCGTACAGAAGCTATCGCAGATCGAAGCCGGGAATCTAGTTCTCCGAGAGGGAAAATCAACCTTAACACCGTCAGAAATAAGCGATGCAAGTGTCAAACTCCCACTCGACATATGCAGCCACTGGATACTCCGGCTGAGGGAGGCAACACGTTTCAATGGGCTCCACCACTGAACGGAGAACCGATGGATGGGGCCAATATCACCAACACAAACAAGTAAACCGATTGAAGACGACGATGATTCTGATATGGACACTGAACAAAGATGAAGGAAGTAGCCACTACAAAGAAATATAAATAAATGGCTCACCTGGAAGAATTCTTCTCAAACAAATTCAAAGCGGTTTGGTCGTCTATAGAAAAGCTTCATGGTGTCGCTCCTCCTATCAGGAGAAGCACTCCTAATTCCTATGTGGATACTCCTTTTGCAAAAAAGATTGCCCTGTTCGAGAAGCCAAGAAAGTTCTCTTTCCCAAATATGAGAATGTATGACGGGAACCAGTAACTCGGATAATCCCGTAGCTGAATACAAGGAATGTATGTTTTCTAAAGCTATCCATAAAGAACATTAGGAAGCCAATATGTGCAAGGGTTTCAGGTAAACACTGACTGGACCCACACTGCAGTGGTAAATTAACTTGGCTAACATATTGATACACTCCTTCGCAGCTCTAACCGACCATTTGAAGAAAAATGCATGAGAAGAAGGAACCTATAAAAGATGGTCGACAATTTTTACAATATCCTAAAACACCATGCTGAACCACTGCATAGCTACATAGCACGCTTCATCCAGTAAAAGGTATTCATTCCTAGATGTAACGCCTCGACAGCCATCTCCACTATCAAAAGAGGCCTGCTGCCTAATGGGGACATGTACAAGGAGCTTTCAAAATACCAGTGTAGAACCATTGAGGACGTACTGTCCCGAGCATGGGTCCATGTAAATTGGAAGAATATTCAGCATATTGATCCAAACATTCTCAAAATAAAGAATTTAGGGGCATGAGATATGAGAAAAGGCATAATGATGACAAACCTTATCCATAGCTAGGAAAAGAACAAGGAGGCATGAATCGTGGTATATACCACAATTGACCTATATATAAAGCTAAAGGAATGGCACAATCAAAATGGCTAGACATCTCTAATCCCTCATCTTAAAACCAGATTTGGTCAATGTTCTAAGGCAGATGGGCCTACATGTCAAATGGCCTCGTAAGATGAAAGCACCATAAGAATTCATGAACCTAAATTGATGGTGCGATCGGATATACTTGCAGAATTTCCTATTGGTTGAAATCTTGGAGATGGCGATGAGGAAGTAATTGACATCAATCCACCTCATGCTGGGGTTTGCCAAGTCAAGATACCCTACCTGAGTGTGATGGACCACATGATCCGATTAGGGACTATGGTCTTCATGGGTAGTGCTTATTCAATTTAGAGCAACCAATGGAGGGATAGGCCAGTTAGGAACTTTTCCTCTCCTAGGTTCCTTGAAGAATATATGAAGGACATTGCTATGCACTTATTAGGCGGGGATGCTCATAACTGGTGGACTATAGTCAAATTTGAGACCAAGTTCAACCAGAAATACTTTCCATCGGAAGCGTGGGACCAACTAGAGGCTCAATTCAAGCGTGAGACCGATTAGAGGCTCAGTTCCTACAGTTGTCCTAGGACAAGAGGTCAGTTGGAGAGTACGAGGAGGAATTTAATTGTCTTCATAATTTTGTGAAAATGAGATGGACGTTGTGGTCATCCAGGTTCGAAAATACATCAGAATAAAATTCGGGTATTTCTTCCATGAAACTAATAATGTAAGTTTCGTGCGGACAGAAATCATACATAAAAGAATTCTCTCAAAATGACTAAAAGAACATTAACAAAGTTTTATGAAACATTTTTATAGAACATCTTCCATAAAACAACGCTAAGCAGGGTTTTACAAAACAAACTTCTGTAAACTAATTTTGATAAATTTTACGAAAAACGACACTACTAAACAAAACTAATTATGGAAAGTCTTACAGTACATTATTTGGAAAACGACACTAAACTGTGTTGTAGGAAATAAACTTCAACAAAATTAATTTTGGAAAGTTATACATAACATCTTTAGTAAAACAAAACGAACCTACTTTACAAAATAACTTTTGTAAAATGAAACAAAACAATCTGTATTTTAATGGTGGCTGATGGATGGAGAAGAAAAATAGAGCTGACCTAGATTTTTCTTCTAAAAACTTAAAATTTATTCATCTTCAATTTTTAATGTAAAAATACAAAAATAAAATATATGAAAATAAAAAATATCATAAAATAAAGAAGAATACTCTAAGATAGACCTAAAAAAGTTTTTATCACAAAAATAGACTTTATTGAAAGGTGTAAATTTACATTTATATCCCTTAGGTTAACTAATCTAGACTTAGAGTTTAGAGTTTAGAGTATGAGGTGGGATTTTGGAGGTGAAGTTTAAAATTAAAAATAAAAAAAATATGAAACTTTAAAAATATATATTTTGGTCATTTTGTCTTTGAAGTCTATTTTTGTGAATTTTTTTTTAAAATATCTATTTGAGAGATTTGCCCTAATTACAATTTCATGGGTTTTTAATTTTAGCTATCTATTGTACCAAACTTTAAAATGGATTTTAGTTTCACTAAATATTTATTAATTAGGGTTATTCTGATAATTTCCCTTAGATTATGATAAGTTTTACCATATTTACTGTCACACCTTAGAATTGGTTGCAGTCTACAAATTATTTATTAATATATTAAAAATGGGATGCAATCTCATCAATTATTTATGAGTGTATAAAAAGTGTAAAGCTATAAAAGAGTTGTGTTTTATGTGTATCTTGTTAGCTGGTGCATGATCATATTAATTAATATGTATTTTTTTGTGCTGCATGTATTTGATCGAACTAAATTTTGACTAAAGATTGATATGAACATAGAAATTTTATGTCCTCTTGTAAGTCAAACAAAGAAAACTATTTTCTGAAAAACCAATCTAGGAAGCATTTAAACTAATAATTAAATATTTAAAGTACATTTATTTAATCAAGATCTCTTATCAAGCTTTAATGATCCAAGATAAACTTCCTCCATACAGTATTTAGAAAATCATATATATACGAGGATTTTTCAAGAAGAACCACAATTCAGAAAAATGGGAAGGAAGAAAATAGAATTGAAGACAATAGAATGTCCAAAAGAGAAAAGTAACAAATACTCAAAACGTAAAAGGGGACTTTTAAAAAAGGCTGAAGAAATTGCAGTATTGTGCGATAGTGATATAGTTCTCCTCCTCTTTTCTCCCACCTCCAAGCCTACCCTTTTCTGTTCTCATTCTAGGTATTTTTGATCTTCTTATTTAATTTTTCTTCAAACTGTAAAATGTTTGAACAAAATAATATATATTGGATCGAACATACAATGACATATATCATGTTGTAAGAAATATAAAATCATTATTTATTAATTTGAACACAAAGACTATTATTTTGAATACTTCGTCAATTGTAGATTTCTTAAAATTTTATGCTTATGAAATTGCAGACCTCTTAGTAGAATCTTGGAGAAGCTTTCCAATATGTCCGAAGATGAACGGGAAGGGAGGTTGAACTTTCGGGTTTTTTCTGTTATTATATAAAACTATATTAGCACGGATTTTTGTTTTTGGATTTTTAGTTTAAACTAATACTATGATTTTTGTTGTATGAATGAATTTAGGAGAGCCTACACAAAAAAGGTTTGATTTAAAACCTAGTCATCAGAAAATATCTGATTTTTCATTTGCCGAATTTATGAAATACTGAGCTCAAATTCTTCATTCTTGTTATTGCATCTAAATTTGAAGACGCTGATGAAGCTGTTGAAGAATAAAAATGTAGAAATTCCCAATGAAAATCGTAATCATTCTTCTGGAAGGTACAATTGTGATTGTTTTTTAATTATTACATA
The DNA here is from genome assembly GCA_905132885.1 of Moricandia moricandioides. Lineage (NCBI taxonomy): Eukaryota > Viridiplantae > Streptophyta > Magnoliopsida > Brassicales > Brassicaceae > Moricandia > Moricandia moricandioides. Next base: position 98,569 of record CAJHQQ010000179.1, read on the forward strand.
TCTAATTTTGGACCAGACTGTATCTAATTTTGCTATATTTATTGCAGAGATGAAGTGCACCAGGTACCAAAAATAAAAAATATTTAAAAGAATTGTACTTCATTTTTTCTAAAAAAATAATAGTTTTTACTTTATCTATATAATAAATATCAAGCTTCAAGAAAATGATAAGTCCATTGAACTGAGAGAAGCTAGAGAACTGCTTGATCTGAATACATCAATTCTAAGGTATATATTATGTTAAATAATTTACTTATTAGTAAGATTGACTATTTGTTTACTTAATCGAATGTTTACTAATCTACAAGGAACTGGCAAGACCCTGATAGAGTTGATGATTTGGCCCGACTCACAATAATGGATGATCATCTAGAGTCTATTCTTAGCCTGTTCAAAAAGGTATTTAGAAGTTAATACCAAATAAATAAGATTTATTATTCTAATAAATTAAAAGTTAGTGACCTAAGCTGGAAAATAAATGAATAGTTGGAATATTTTCTGGTATGCGCAAAATAAGTGTATTAAAATGTTAATAAAAATTTAGCTATTGTATTGTTATGGAGTTTTCCTAAAATTTAATATGCTATTTGTTTTTTAGGTTAAAATTGAAAAAGAGTAGCAAACTCAGATATGATTTCAAAATGGAAACATTATTGTTTACTTATCCCATTAAAGATCATAATAATATACTATATGTACACTATTATGTTTAATGTATGTACTTATAATAATAGAAACATAAAAACTTGTTATATATTGATATGTGTTGTAAGTAAACAAAATAAAGAAAAGAATTGGTATGTATTAATTTATTAATAATTGATTATTTCTATTGGAATTCAAAAACAGATCTTAAACTGATTCAAGTGAAATTTGAAAAAAAAATTAAAAAAATTAAAAAAGTAAATAAATAATAATTTCTAATAGACATCACATAAATATTTAAAATATTTTTGTGTCCACTATGTAAAACTATTTTCTAAAACCTGTAAGATAATGACTCATTAAAATCTTACTATGAAAAAAACTTGAAAATTTTATTATTAAACAAAAATAGTGCAACTCACAATTAGTTCCTCATGTGTACATACATTAATATTTTTGACGCGACATAATACGATAAGATGAGCTATTACGATCAGATAATGATCGCCATTATTCATCTGAAAACCCAAAAGAAGCAATGATTCAGGAAACTACAACATTTTTAGGAAGAGAGTCCTCTTTTGTGCAGCATAATTTCCGATGTATTAGTTAATTCCATATCACCAATTTCTTTATCATCATCATCACACAATTCCTTGTTGTTTGTGGGGGTTAAAATCGGTCACGACGGAATCAATGGCTAAAAATCCAGAAAAAGCATACGAGAAAATTATAGACTTTCTACCAAGATACAAAGTGACAAAAAACTCGTATCCAAGTACGAAACAATTAAAAATACCTCGTACGATGTTGGGGTCAAAATCGGTTACAACAAAATCAATGTCAGAAACTTACCGGGAAATGCGCCCTTTGTGAAAAAAGAGATAATATCTCGGAAAAGGGGAATGGGAAAATCAAAGTCAAATCTCGGCTGACCACGAAGGAATGGTCTGCATAAGTCCATCAAGAAGAGTTTGTCTTCGGACCTCGGGTCAACGGATCCCCGAACGGCAATATGCAAAACGACTAGAAGACTCGATCATCCAACTCCTCGAACCGAGAAGATGGCCGAGCAAGACGTCCATCTTGTAGAATGGGCAAATCAAGCCACATGGGTCGACCAACTCGCCCGTACGGCGAGTTGGATGGCACGGACCAACCAACTCACCCGTACGGCGAGTTGGAAGGAACGGACCAACCAACTGGCCCGTACGGCGATTTGGACGGCACGAACCAACTAACTCCCGTACGGGCGAGCTGGTAGACACGTCACGACCAAGTCGCCGAACGGGCGAGTTAGATGGCACGAGCAATTCGAACCGCTCGTTCGGAAAGTCGGATCAAATCAATATAGTTTCACCTCGTCCTTGTTAAACTCCCTCTTTCGATACTTGATCGAACTTATCTTTGTTCCGTCTCGATCGGGATTAACTTTGGAACTTTACCGAAAAAACTCATTTTCTCGACAAAGGATCGGGTCGATCGTAACAGACGATAACGGTTAACTAAACACCTAGAGTCACACGCCCCATATGAAAGATCCTAACTCTCGGACGATGTCGTCTTAGCAATGCTCTTTCGATAAAATCGTAGAAACGCCTAAGTCAGAAAATGGCCCGATGAGGTCTAAAGCTCGGCTAAAGGCCCCCTCGCGATTTTATCCGAAATCAATCCCAAATTTTGTTTAGGTTTAGCTTTTATTTTTCAGGAAGGGATAAATGTTAACTTTCTGAAGATAATCATGAAGATCGAGGAAAAAAAGGAATATTTCCGCGAAGCGATAAATTCGACCAAGGGCAGAAGGGGAAAGAGCAAATCGCCTCTAGAAGAGTATATAAGGACTTCAAGGGTGATGATGCAGAAGAGAAACATGAAAATCTCCACTCAGCTTAAACATAGCTTATCACTTAGATAATTTAGGCAACATTCCGTTTTTGTTATCCGAGCTGCGACTCAACTAGAGTTTTGCAGTCTTAGGTTATTAGAACTAGGGATCTCGCCGATAGCTCTCATAACCAAGGCTCCTATCCTGTTAACACTCATACGCAAATTCAGAATAAGACATCTATTTGCTCTCTTTTCGATTCTTACTTTGTTTTTTCTACATTTACTTCGGATTCTGACTGATTGGCGTGTGGTTTAGCAGATATTTGGGACCTCTGGGAAACTAGGGTTTACCCTGCATTCCTAATTCAACGGAAATTGATAGTGCGAATTTCGGTTCCCACAGTTTGGCGCTAGAAGGAGGAGGGTACGGATTACTCTAACTCATAGCCGCAAAAAACGCTTGATCGAAACGATATCTGGATATATGAAAGACAAACTCGCAGCACTGACTGCTCCTATGGCGAACACTTACGCAAACGCCGTAGTGTTCAACAAAATCAAAAACTTAGTCGTGACCTTCCGCCATAGGAAAAACACTAAAACGAGCTCGCGATTTCTCCCTCTAAACACAAAGGGCAACGATAAAATCTATCCAACCACGTAAGTTTCTTCTTATTACCGAGTTGAGAAATCTCAGGGCGTAAGGGTTTGACCAAAAGAAATTTCCGAAAACTTTTCAATAAAACTTCCCCTCCCATAAATTGTGGAAAAAACCTAGGCTACTCGCGGAACAAAAGAAGCACAACAAATCGGGTACGCAACTCACCGTGTACTTCTTCCAAATAATTTTCGTAAACGTCTTTGGAGAAATAAAAATCGCTTCAACCTCCTGAAGTCGCGGAGAAACCCTAGGTTACTCGCAGAAAGAAGAAGAACAGGAAGTCGGGTACGCAACCCCCACGGCTGTACTTCTTCCGGATAACTTTCGGAGAAACGAAGTTGATTTCTTAAAAATCATTCAAAACCTAAAAACGGTTGACAAAGACGAGAGAAAGCAAAACGGGAGATTGTTTCCCTTACTTTTAAAACGTTCCTAAAACCTAAGGTTTTGTAAAATACTTAAGAGTCACTTCTATGATAACATATTCATCGAATTCTCGATATTTGCATACTGAACTTATTTCGAAAAAATACTCAAAACTTCCTCGGATCAATCCTGAGGAAAACGAACATTTTCTGATTAAGTTGAGTCGCAATAAATTAATCTCCTCACAGCTGGAGTTTCTGACACTAAAACCCAGAAAATAAATCCGTGGAATGGCCACAAAACCTGAGTTTTCCGAGAACAGCTCTCGTACGGCCAAACCCAATAGCTTTTTACGGAACAACTAACGTAAAAATTATACTCGAAAAAATTTCACGAGACAACTTTCGTAAAATTAAACTCGACTAAACTTTATGACGTAACTTTTGTAAAATAAAACTCGATAAAGTTTTACAAAACAACTTTCGTAAAATTAAATTCGACGACATTTTATGACGTAACTTTTGTAAAATAAAAAACTCGATAACGTTTTACTAAACAACTTTCGTAAAATTAAACTCGACGACATTTTATGAAATAACTTTTTTAAAATAAAACTCGATTACATTTTACGAAACGACTTTCGTAAAAATTAGGACTCGAAAATATTTTACAGAACACATTCGTAAAGACAAACAAGATCATATGAAAAAATCAACGGGAAAACAGAGACAATAAGGGCTGAGACAGAACAAGTTCACTCACAGCTCGGCAAACTGAGGACCTCACCCGAATGATATCGTGTCTATTGCTCATTTTTCCTAATCGCCCACCTCGGCCTTCTTCGAGTCATCACCTACTTCTCTCACTTTGTTTCAACAATTTTCGTAAAGTTCCTTTGATACATAAAACACAATCCGTTTTTTCAAAAGTCTGCCACGTTGAGTCAAAACATCTATTCATAAACGTCTGATAGATTTTTCAACAATATACAAAGCACACCTATTCAGTTTAGTAAAACCAGCAGTACGAAGAAACAAGAGAAGAATCTCGGATGTCGAAATCCCTTCCTCACTCCGATATTCTCGTCAATATTTCGTTGAAAACCAATTCATACAAAAATAAGTTAGAATACATGAGGAGAAGAAGAATGAAGAAGAGGCAATCCCGAATCATCGATGAGACTAAGGCAGAACTCGCAAACTGATCCAATATATCCAGAAACGATCATCACACATTCAAGCGTATTCATCTCGCTTCCCAAAGAAAAAACTAGAAACAGAACGTCGTCTTAAAACCGACTCATTCTTAGCAAATTTCTTCAAACCGATATATTCCAAGTCATCATAAATCCAGCGTCATCTTCAAAATCAATCTAGATTGTCGATCATACCAATCCTCGAAAGAAAAAAACGTACAAAACTCTTCGAAAGAACAGTTCAGCCGTTTTCTTTTGTAAAAAAGGAGGGAGTAGGTGCGTATACTATACTCGTATACTCCCATACTTCAAAAATTTTATGCCTCAGCATCAAGAAAACGCTTTTGAAAAACCAAACTCTCACAACAACAAGCAGAAAAACACAATGGCAATGCAATGCCTCCTCAAAATCATCCCAAAAGCAAACGACAATCTAAGATTCTTCTAAACTAGCAAAGCATCAAAACCATTTACGACGAAAAGAAATCGATAACACAAGTAGCAGCAAATACGACAAAGGGAACACGTCCTCCCCACTCGTCGACTATGTCTATCGCTGTTTAACTGATTCATTTCGATCAAGAAACCTGTGAAAACGTTTCACGACTAGATCTCGGTGATATAACCTTTGGTAAAACTCCATGAGTGACTCCAAGAAACTATCACCGAAGAATCTAAAAAAAACGGAAAGGTTTCTCAAAAACCATGCAGGAACATCGTTACGTTGACATCTCCATATGTCGCATGTATTTACTAAATTCATAAAACCAGTCGCCCTTCACTTACGCAAAAAACCCTTCGTATAATCAGATCAATTCATACGAAGAAACTTTCGAAAGTGAACTAACAGGTTTTACGAAAAAATGTATTTTTCTTATAGCAAAAATGAAGCTGTATGACCCGACAATGGACGACCAATCTAAACTTTATTTCTTCGCACCACGATCTGTCAGTTCTCATTTTTTAGCCCTGCGGCTCACTGGCATCCGCTCTCATTCCCCTCGGTTACATCTGGGAAGGAAGTCACCCTGCAACTGACTTCGTACGGGCTCTGTATCGAGCTTCTTAGGCTTTGTCTCCCTCCGATACAAAGGAAACAACTTCCATACGAATAAAGGAAACATTATACGAAACTTTCGTCGTATAAATTAAACCTAAAGTGGAAAAACATTTTCTATGACCATGGGCATACTCGGCCTATCAATCCCGATAAACGCTATTCAGCCCTCACCCAATTACGCCTTCCCTTCGAAGCTGAACTGGGTTACGGCATCCCCTTTAAGGACGATTCTAACCGACTTGACCTTATTGATAGCACGAAAGTGTCATGGTCTAATCCTTTACCAACTACATCCTCGGCTATGCGGCTGAACACAACCTTCACGCCAAGCCAAAACATTTGAGCGACCACTGCTTCATTTGATCGCTTGATAGTAAAACGACACTCCGCGATTTGTCTAAAAATGCTAAGTGACAATTAAGCAAATAATTATCGTCTAACCCATAATCGGAAATCTTATGATAAATTCTTCGAAACAAAACTCAGTCCTAACAGCCAAAATGGCGCAAAATTTGAACTTGTCAACAATCGACTAAGTTCTGTATGCCCACAATTCACTCTAATTCCACAGCGTCTTACCTACAAAATCCGACGTGAAATATAACACTCGTAACAAAGCTCCTGAAGCTATAAGAGTTATCCATAAAAATACACGGAATAGATTTCAGATGACCAACACTTCACAAAAAGCTGTGAGGGAAGACGCTTCTTCCCAAAGATAAATCTACTCGACCTCTTGGTCCTAGTTCCTGTATAACAAATCAAACTACTTCACATCCAAACTGGAACAACAGTTTTGACTGCAAACGTAAGCATATAAACCAAAATGTTCCTCCAACGAAGTGTTAAGATTAAACCCTCACAACACCGCATAACGTCTTCAAGGCCACGAACATTTTGAGCACAAAATGCGGCATATGAAAGAAAAAACCAATCTTCAGCATTGTGAGACGTCGCAAACGCTTGAAGAACCTTTTTTTGACAAAAATACCTTCCTCGATAAAAACACCATCTCGGAAGACTAAACAATCATACGCACTAACACCTTTTTTAAAACATGTATCCTTCACGAAGATTCATAAACATTAATACCTACCAATAAGTTTGTTGCTGATCACAACAAACTCTTAGCAGTCCTAAGAAGACTTAGTCATCTCGTAGAGATAGCTCTCATAAACCCGACACAAGGGTAAAAGCGCTATAAAAGAATTCCAAAATTTTGGTCAGCACTTTCGGGAGCCCTATAAATTGTCCTCGAAGATATGCTCGATTCCTACCATACAAGTCATATAAGCCGAGAACATATCACGGACTTTAAAGCGGGACAGAATCAGGTCGAAAACAATACGGGAAACGTAAGCCGAAGTAGTCATCGCACCCACTAAAACTGTGATTAGACCCAGGTCTTACCCTAAACCCAACACACTGGTCTTTAACATCTCTAGGCATAGTATCAAACACCCTGATACGAGATCCCAAAACTTGTCTCTTGGCTAATATTCAAACGTCTTCAGAAAACCTGCAAGTTTACGCGCTGCGGAAAACTCTCGAAACAGACCATGAGTATAGCAGTTCACCCAGAGTTAGACTACGAGATGACAACTCATATTATTCCCTCTACATTCATACGGATACAAATATGCTCTTAAAGCCCGAAACACAATTTAAAAAGCAGCCGCAAAGCGGCAAGGACTCGAAGCTACACGCGGTCAGTCCAAAAAATATAACACCGACACTTGGCCGAAGCAAACAGCCTACGAGGCTAATCTCGGGGCTGATACAAAATGACATCAATATCAACTTGCTCGATAATCTCTACCCATAACTAGACAATAAAGGTCTCACTGGAAAACAGGTCGTACGAATCTTAAACTCCAGGACGAAGTACGAAAGGCTTTATCCCTCTAAGAGGGTACGTAGGCAGCCTTCACCTGGTGCAGCCTCAATCCTACCGCTTTCCACTCCTAGGAGAGTGGGAAGATCACTTCCGATGGACTATTTCAACCATTAATTCCACCTAACCTGCCTAACTTGCCTAAAATTTTCTAACCACTCGCTAGAACCTCACGCTAGAAGCTCACGGTTTTAACGAGCGGGGGGAGGGGGGGGGGGGGGGGCTAACTGCTAGGGTCAAAATCGGTCACGACAGAATCAATGGCTAAAAGTCTGAAACAAAACATACGAGAAAACTATAGACTTTCTACAGAGATACAAAGTGACAAAAAACTCGTATCCAAGTACGAAACAATTAAAAATACCTCGTACGATATTGGGGTCAAAATCGGTTACGACGAAATCAACGTTAAAAACCTACCGGAAATTGCACCCTTTGTGAAAAAAAATAATATCTCGGAAAAAGGGGAACGGGAATATCAAAGTCAAATCTAGACTGAACACGAAGGAATGGTCTGAATAACTGAGCCATCAAGAAGAGTTTGTCTTAGGACCTCGGGTCAATGTATCCCTGAACGACAATATGACGAAACGACTAGAAGACTCGATCATCCATCTCCCCGACGGAGAAGATGGCCGAGCAAGATGTCCAGCTTGTCGAATGGGCAAATCAAGCCACATGGGTCGACCAACTCGCACCTACGGCGATTTGGATGGCATGGACCAACCAACTCGCCCATACGGCGAGTTCGACAGAACGGACCAACCAACTTGCCCGTATGGCGAGTTGGACTGTCTAACTCGCCATATGGACGAGTTGGATGGCACGACACGACCAACTCGCCATACGGGCGAGTTGGACGACACAAACCAACCAACTCTCCCGTACAGTGAGTTAGACAAGGCTAACTCACCGTACGGGCAAGTTGGTAGACATGACATGACCAACTCCCCGAACGGGCGAGTTAGATGGCACGAGCAATTCGACCCGCTCGTTTGGAAAGTCGGATCAAATCAATCATGTTTCACCTCGTCCTCGTTAAACTCCCTTGTTTGATACTTGATCGAACTTATATTTGTTCCGTCTCGATTGGGATTGACATTGGAACTTTACCGAAAGGGCTTGTTTTTTTGAGAAAGGATTGAGTCGATCGTATGAGACGATAACAGTTAACTAAACACCTAGTGTAATAACCCTCACGAGCCAATGAATTTTGGTCGAGAAAATTCCACTCGACCAGTTTCGAGTTGGTCCGACCAGATTTAAAAATAAAATCGACCCGATGAATTAATGTCTCAATGGGACTGTCATGCGGTCGAAAGGACTTCCCTTGATAGTTCTGGTCGAGTATTAATTATGTTGGTCGAATTTGGATGAGTTTAGTTGAAGCAGGACGAGATTTAAAGGTCGAGAAAATTTTAACCGGAAACTGTCCGAAAATTACCCACCAGCTTCTTAAAATTCCTTATAAATCATCCATGGTCCTTCACCACCTTGTCTGCATGCTTTCTCAGTAAAAGTCACATGACAAGCACAAGTTGCCTGCCTGATTGGTTAATAGGTAAGTCATGTGCAAGTCACAAGGTACTTGCTTACCTGCTTGCAGCTTTCTTCATGGGAAGGAAAAGTTCAGATGCTTGTGATGAAGCAGGACACCATCTGTCCCTTGCACACCAAAGTTTTGTGTTAACCTGAACAATCACAAAAAAAAGCTCATCTCAGCTACTTAATCCTCTCAGTCACCTGCTTCCCACGTTCTGAAACAGAGAGCAAAAACCAGAGAGAAGCACCGAAAACCCAGAGAGAGAAAAGAGTGAAAAACAGATAGAAAATTCTTGAAAAAAAAATCAGAGAAAAATCATAGGAGTGAAGTGAGCTTAGAATACCCTTTCTCAACCTTTTATGAATTAAATCAGTGAGTTTTGGAGTGTTTTAGAGCTGAACTCTTGGCGTCCTGAAGTTGAGAATCATCCATTATATTCAGCCTTTGAATTTAATCGGTAAGAGTTTATCGGTTTGATGGGATCAGTTTTCCTTGAGGAGTTCTGCTGGATGGTTTATATTTGAAAGGTGTTCTGAATAAATCCGACCATGGATTCTTGTGGTGGTGATCAGGTTAAGTCGTGGTTAGCTTGAAGAGAGACTACCATCCGAGTTTAATCAAATAAGCTTGAAACGGTAAGCTTCAACCTCTTGATTCAGTCATGCTCTGATGAGAACCGTTTGCTGTGTGTTGGTTAACCTGTCAGGCTCAATTATCTAAGGTCTTGTATGGTTCATTCTTGGTTAGTTTATGATTGTATCTGTCTCATAGAACCAGTAGCTGAACTAATATGAAATATTGGAATTAAACCAAACTGATTTGATATTGTCTTGAACTGAACTGAGCCGAGTATGTCCTGAACTGATATGAGCTGATCTGTCTATGGTCTGAAATTATCTTGAACTGATCTGGTCTGAGTAGAATCGAGCTAAGCTGTTGTGAACTGATTAGAACCAGACTTAACTGAGCATGAGCTGAGCTGTTATAAACCGATTTAAGTTGTTATAACTTGAACCGAACTGAACTTGTTCTGAACCTGTCTGGAACCAAACTGTTATGAGAGAACTGAACTGAAATGTTATGAACTGAGTTGATTTTCTTCTGGAACCAAACTGATGAACCTTATGTCCAAGTGTTCAGTTTTTAATTCAGATGGTCAATGAGAGTGGTCGGATCAGCCGGATCCTTGTGGTGGTTCTGAACCGAGAGTAATCCAGAAGTGGAGAATGTTTAGTGAGCTCGAGTCTAGTCTTCCTTAGCCAATCTCATGGATTCAAAGGTGAGTCTAGATAGATGACTGATGAGTTATGAATTAGTGTTGCTTGAGTAAAATAAATGATTATGGTTGATAGATAAGTAAGTCTCTTGAACTATATTAAACTGTGAAGTGTTTACTTATTATAAACACTTAAGAAATATCATGAATTATTATTTGAGGTTTATCCCGAGCCTTAGTACTTGTTCTCAAGTACTAATATATAAGTATATAATTATGAATCATGTGAATTCTTATTGTATACTCACTCTCCCTAAAGTTTCCGCATTACCGTGAATTGGTCATGCGATATGGAACAAGGTCACGAAGACACGATGATGGGGTCGCACCCTAGAGACCGTGTAACTGCATGCAACATTAGATGTTCGATCTTAGAATATCTGATGGAGATGATGGTTGTATTTATTTTCCCACTAGGCTCGGTTAGCCTTGGTGGTTTTCCGGGTTTAGTATGAGTGAATGGCGGGTGTTTTGGAGGTGATGTTTATGATAGGATTCACATCGATGGAATGATAGACCTTATATATATACAACAATTATGGAATATATTTCCACTGCATTCAAATGGTGTCGACTGCTCAGGATACTATTAATATATGTTGGGGTTGCAGGATTAGACTCACTGAGTAAACTAGTTACTGATGACTCATTTGTGATGCAGGTAACCAGTAGGCGGGAGACCTTTACTCTAGGATGGAAAGGAACAACATTAGCCAGCGGTACTTTTATTATCCTTGCAAAGTATTTTTGATATATCTTATTAATAAAGTTTGTTGACCGAAAACCTCGAGGTTAATCGTTCACATTTTGTAAGATTCTTTTGAAAGAATATTATAGAAGGTATAAAAGAACGCTTCTTTAAGTACGAGTTCCATATGATATTAGTCTTTGTCCAGACGAACTAACTATTGGGTATTACTTAGTCGGGTTGAAAAGTCTTGGGTTGTACCTAATAGGATATGTGTACTTAGGCGATTGGCCTAAGGTACATGGATCTATTCTGGGAACTTCGGGTTAATCATTTATGTACACATTGTGGCCTCTCAGTTTGGTTTAAGTTACTAGTGATTGGCTTTGCATGTTTTTGTTTGATTGTTGCACGGTCGGTCGAGTCAACTTGTACTTAGACCAGATCGGGGGTGTCACACCTAGAGTCACACGCCCCATACGAAAGATCCTAACTCTCGGATGATGTCTTCTTAGCAATGCTATTTTGATAAAATCGTAGAAACGCCTAAGTCAGAAAACGGCCTGACGAGCTCTAAAGCTCGGCTAAAGACTCACTCGCGATTTTATCCGAAATCAAGCCCAAAATTTGTGGCGGTTTATCTTTTATTTTGCAGGAAGGGATAAATGTTAAGTTTAAGAATATAATCATAAAGATCGAAGAAAAAAAGGAATATTTATGCGAAGCGATAAATTCAACCAAGGGTAGAAGGGCAAAGAACAAACCGCCTCTAGAGGAGTATGTAAGGACTTCAAGGGTGATGATGCAGAAGAGACATACGAAAATCTCCACTCTGAGCAGACATAGCTTAGCACTTAAAGCATTTAGGCAACTTTCCGTTTTTGTTATCCGAGCTACGACTCAACTAGGGTTTTGCAGTCTTAGGTTATTAGAACTTGGGATCTTGCCGACAGCTCTCATAGTCGAGGCTCCTATCCTGCTGTAAACGCTCATACGCAAATTCGGAATAAGACATCTTTTTGCTCTCTTTTCGATTCTTACTTTGTTTTTTCAACACTTACTTCGTATTCTAACTGATTGGCGTGTGGTTTAGCAGATATCCGGGACCTCTGGGAAACTACGGTTTACCCTGCGTTCCTAATTCAATGGAAATCGACAATGCGAATTTTGGTTCCCACATTGTTCGGAGCCTTGAAAAATGAGTCAGGGATGGGAATTTTTGTTACGTAATTTATGTAGAATAGATGAGAGAATGAGAGTTTCAAAATTTGAATTGAAGAAGAAACGAGATAAACTGAAATAGTCTCAAAGGAGTAACAATAATAGTATTTTAAATGGTCAGGAATTTTCTTGGGACAAGAATGAGGAATTTCCGAAAGAGGTGGAATAGATTTATGAATAGAGTGTTATGTTTGTGATGAAGTAATTGTGGGCTCAAAGTCCTTTGATGTGAGCAAATCAGAAGACATATTCGGCAATGAATACTTCTTCAAAAGAAATGTCTTCATGGAATATAATACCGGTAGATATGAAAATTTTATTATTCTCTAAATCCATCAGGTTATATCCCTTATAATTTCAGGGATATCCCAAAATATATATGCCCTTGACTAGGTCTGGGCAAAATAACCGGAACTGAAGAACTGAACTGGAACCAAATTGAAATACCCAAACCCAGAGCTGAACCGAAACCTTCAAATATCCGAATGATTTCTATATTTCTATATCTTAAATAACCAAACCGAGAACCGAACGGATACCCAATATATAATCTATTAATTATATATACACATAACATACCTCAATATATATTTATAATTTAAAAATTTATTAAAAGTATTCAAAAATAGTTGAAGAAACTAAATTATTACAAACTATCCGAACTACCCAAAAATATTCGAAAGTATCCAAATATTTTTTTCCTAGATATCAAAAGTAATCTGAAATATCCAAGAATTTTATTTGAATTATCTTAATTGTTCAATATTTTACCCAAATATTCGATATTTAACTCAAACTAACTAAAGCAGAACCAGAACCAAATGAAAACCAAGTTTTTCAAGGTATATCTTTGTTTTTAGTTTTACTATCCGAACCCGAAACTATCCAAATCAAACCGAACCGAAAATAAGTCAAGTAATAAATGGATCCTCTAGCTCCCTACCCGAACTACCCGATACCCAAAATACCCGAACCGAACCGAACCAATACCCGAAATGCCAGGCCAATCCATGACCATGGAAAAAACTTATGGTACAGTTAAGAAGTACAATATATGTAATCTGTTGTATCAACAAAAATTGTCCCCAAATGTCAATGTGCAACAGCTCAAATTTGTCATCAAAAATGTTGTTGTGAGAAGAGTATACATTTTTTTTTCCTATTTGGATAGCTGACAAGTATTGCAATATTAATTTCCTTAATTCTTCAATCTTGTGGTTTCTGGAGTTTGAGATATTGTGTCAACTGTACTGTAGGACATATGAACAAACCTCTTATACCACATGTAACATCTCCAAACTTGGGTCATAAAAAAATAAGAGAAATGGGCTTCTCTACGGCCCATTGGGGTTAAGACCTAGGGTCCCCCTCATTTTCTTATAAATAGAGAGCCTCCTTCTCTCTTTTCTCTCATTTTGAAACTGAAGCGAAGCTCTGCAGAGAATTCCCGGGAGACAAAAGCCCTAGCCGTCAAGCCTCTTCTCCTCTCTCTCGCCGTCTCTCTCTCTCTCTCTCTCTCCCTCTCTCTCTCTCTCTCTCTCTCTCTCTCTCTCTCTCTCCGCATAATCCTTATTCCTTTCTCTCTCTCTCCTCCCCGTCTTCTTCTCTCTCCTGGCCGTGAGCCACCGATCGTGTGGTGGTGGCTGTCGCGAGTGGTGGTGGTGGTGTGTTGATCGGTGTTTGGATTCTCTCAGATCTATATTCATGTTTCCAAATCTAGATCTCAGATCTATTCCTAAGGTGAGGTGATTCAAACCCAATTTCTTCTCATGATCTTTATATTGGTTGATGAGGAACTAGGGTTTGGATCGTCCTTGTTTGAAAGTTAAGTTGCTAGATCATAATGGGAACTAGGTTTTTAGATGAATGGATCATGATGCATAAGAACCCTCACACTATTTAAAAGACTTAATGGACTGCCTTGTGTTGATATGGATGAATGTTATGAATGATTGCATGTGTGAATGGTTGTTATGTGTTATGTGATGAATGATGATGAAAGCTAGGTTGCTAGAAAGAAGTACACACCTACGTTAATAGTGGATGTTGCAATTGGTAGGATATTACAATTGGTAGGATATTACAATTGGTATCATGTATATATGGTTGTAAAGTGAAGTATGTGTGTGACCGAGAACGGGTGGCATCTAATGAATGTTTTAAGGTTAAAGTTAAGGTTAATGAGAATGAGAAATGAGAATGAGAATGAGTGGGAGAATGAGAATGAGAATGAGTGGGAGAATGAGAATGAGAATGAGAATGAGAATGAGAATGAGAATGAGAATGAGAATGAGAATGAGAATGAGAATGAGAATGAGAATGAGAATGAGAATGAGAATGAGAATGAGAATGAGAAATGAGAATGAGAATGAGTGGGAGAATGAGAATGAGAATGAGAGGGAGAATGAGAATGAGAATGAGAATGAGAATGAGAATGAGAATGAGGAATGAGGAATGAGAAATGAGAAATGAAGAATGAGGAATGAGAAATGAGAAATGAGAAATGAGAAATGAGAAATGAGAAATGAGAAATGAGAAATGAGAAATGAGAAATGAGAAATGAGAAATGAGAAATGAGAAATGAGAAATGAGAAAGAGAATGCGTCAATGAACTTGTATGCTGTCCTGTTGGGACCAACGAGAACGGGTGGGCGTCTAGGGTATAGGATGTGTGGACCCGTGGGACAGTAGACTAACAAGAGGTACCCACGGGAAGTGATGAGAAAGGCCATGTAAATTCGGTGACCGAGAAAGGCGGGATGGAAAATGTGAAAGGGCGCTGTAAGATCGAGTCAATGTCGAGTTGTGGCATAATTATGGCTATTAGGACCGGGGTGGCAGACAGATCCAGAAGGAGACAACGATGCTGCAACTCGGATAGCTATTTAGGAATCTGGGAGGCCATGGTTCACGTAAGACCTTTCAGGACTGGCCAACAAGAGGTGGGACGTCCTTGAGCGAGCCTGTAGGTTATGATTGGAGTCGTGTCGAGTCGTTGAATTGAGTTGAGTCGAATCTATGGTGCAGCAGTGACTGAGTTCATTGTATTGTGTGATCGCTAGGTTGATAGAAAAGTATGGAAATGATGTTGGGTGTTATCGTACGATGCATTTTATTGATTGGTTGTAGTGGCTAGCCAGCTCTTGTTTTGCATTAAGTAGTATAGAGATTCATGTGGAGAGGCTGGTCTAGAACCTCTTCACTGAGTAACCCATTTACTCATGCCCTCCTTTCCATTTCCCTTATGCGCATGACTGTAAGTAGAAGTATATGAATTTGGTTGGGTTGGTATATGATCAAAGATATGCGTGTGAGGACTCCTGGGGCCAGTAACGGGACAAGTTGAGCGGTCTAAAATGAGTAGACGCTTGTCCATAACACCCGCTCAGAACCCCGGTCGGACGGCGTGGAATCGGGGGTGTTACAATTGGTATCAGAGCCTAGGTAAAGATCCCTTAGCGTTATCCTAAGGGATCGGCATTACCGCCATTTTCAAAAAACCATTTCAGTTTTGAAAAAGAGTTTGTGAAAGTTTATGCTGCAGCTAAAAGTGTTTGAAATGTCTTCAAAAACCACCAACCTATCTATACTTCTATTATGGTTCTGATCGGATCTAGTTACCTGTAAGATGTCTCAGTCAGATCACATCGAGTGGAGGATGCCGCGTATGCACTACGGACCGAAAGGTACCCATGCATATGCCCGAAGAGCCTACCATGATAAGGATGGTAACCTGGTGCATCCAACATACCCAAAACCAGAAGAAAAGTTCAAGGAATTCCCATTTGCGTATCCACGTGATCCAACAGTGGGACACAAGATGTTGATGCCTCATTTCCGGAGAATGGCTGACCAAAAGCGCATGGAGCAAGGCCATGCGACATTCCAGCTCTCGCCTAAGGCAATGATGGTGCCGCTAAGGAGGGTGCGACCCCCGAGAATCATCGTGCGAACAACCACCACCCATGGAAGGACCTTTGAGGAAGCGTGGACGCCCACATGAGACACCTTGTGTGGATAAGGGTTCTTCCCGGGTGATTAGCGGAAAGTGCCAGTGTGAAGTGGTGAGCAAGATGAAGCAAGGATCGCGTTCCATGTTGCAGTACACTGAGGAGTTTCTCGACAAGGCCAAGAGGTGCAAGCCAAATTCTGCTGATGTGTGGTGCCGGGTATACAAGTTCGGACTCTGCAGTGACATTCAGGCTAAGTTAATGGGTGTCTTGGAGCCTCTGGAGCTTGCTCTGGTGATGCAGATGGTCGGGCATGCGGCCGAAGAGGAAGAGAAGATTGCTGCAAGGAGAGTAGCGATCACCAGTTCTGAATAAGAAGAAGACCCATCTGCGGACTCTGAGACGGAAGAGGATGATCCAGAAATTCCAGCTAGTGGTCCCGGCGCAGTTGGTCCTAGATCTGAGGCCAACCGCGTTTCTCCACACCGTAGTTGATAGCTGAGATCCTAGGATCATTTCTTAGGAGTAGGATACGTGCTTCTCTTATTTATCGTTTGGTGTTTGTGTTTTGCATTTCTGAAGGCACTCTGTGGTTGCACGGTTGTCTGGAGCTTTTAAAACTATTGTAGTTCTACTCAATTTATTTATTATATTCATTCGTTTGTTTGTTTTTTAAAAGAGATCTTGAGTAATGTGTGAAATACTTGTGTGCCTCCCTTGATTGATGAGTTTTGTGTGAAAGAAGTTCATTTTGGTTTGGGATGTTATATTCAAAGTTTGGAGTTTTGGAATTCGGAGACGAATTATAACATCCCCAAACATGGGTCATAAAATTTTAAAGAGAAATTGGCTTCTCTACGGCCCATTAGGGTTAAGACCTAGGGTTCCCCTCCTTTTCTTATATATAGAGAGTCTCCTTCTCTCTTTTCTCCCATTCTAAAACGGAAGCGAAGCTCTGCAGAGAAATCCCGAGAGACAAAAGCCCTAGCCGTCAAGCCTCTTCTCCTCTCTCTTGTCGTCTCTCTCCTTTCTCTCTCTCTCTCTCCGCGATCATTCTTCCTCTCTCTCTCCTCGCCGTCTTCTTCTCTCTCTTTGCCGTGAGCCACCGATCTTGTGGTGGTCGCTGTCGCGAGTGGTGGTTGTGGTGTGTTGACTGGTGTTTGGATTCTCTCAGATCTATATTCCCGTTTCCAAATCCAGATCTCTAGATCTCAGATATATTCCTAAGGTGAGGTGATTCGAACCCAGTTTCTTCTCATGATCTTTATATTGGTTTATGAGGAACTAGGGTTTGGATAGTCCTTGTTTGAAATTTAAGTTGCTAGATCATAATGGGAGCTAGGTTATTAGATGAATGGATCATGATGCATAAGAACCCTCAAATTGTTTAAAGGACTTAATGGACAGCCTTGTGTTTATGTGGATGAATGTTATGAACAATTGCTTGTGTGAATGGCTGTTATGTGTTATGTGATGAATGATGATAAAATCTAGGTTGCTAGAAAGAAGTACACGCCTAGGTTAATAGTGGATATTGCAATTGGTAGGATATTACAATTGGTATTACAATTGGTATCATGTATGTATGGTCGTAACGTGAAGTATGTGTGTGACACCGAGAACGGGTGGCGTCTAATGAATATGTTGAGGTTAAAGTTAAGGTTAATGAGAATGAGAAATGAGAATGAGAATGAGAATGAGAATGAGAATGAGAATGAGAATGAGAATGAGAATGAGAATGAGAATGAGAATGAGAATGAGAATGAGAATGAGAATGAGAATGAGAATGAGAATGAGAATGAGAATGAGAATGAGAATGAGAATGAGAATGAGAATGAGAATGAGAATGAGAATGAGAATGAGAATGAGAATGAGAATGAGAATGAGAATGAGAATGAGAATGAGAATGAGAATGAGAATGAGAATGAGAATGAGAATGAGAATGAGAATGAGAATGAGAATGAGAATGAGAATGAGAATGAGAATGAGAATGAGAATGAGAATGAGAATGAGAATGAGAATGAGAATGAGAATGAGAATGAGAATGAGAATGAGAATGAGAATGAGAATGAGAATGAGAATGAGAATGAGAATGAGAATGAGAATGAGAATGAGAATGAGAATGAGAATGAGAATGAGAATGAGAATGAGAATGAGAATGAGAATGAGAATGAGAATGAGAATGAGAATGAGAATGAGAATGAGAATGAGAATGAGAATGAGAATGAGAATGTGAATGAGAATGAGAATAAGAAATGACAAATGACAAATGACAAATGACAAAAGAGAAAGAGAATGTGTCAATGAACTTGTATAATTTCCTGTTTGGACCATCTAGAGCGGGTGGGCGTCTAGGCTATTGGATGTGTGGACCCGTGGGACATTAGCCTAACAAGAGGTACCCACGGAAAGTGATGCGAAAGGCCGTGTAAATTCAGTGACCGCGAAAGGCAGGATAGAAAATGTGAAAGGGTGCCGTAAGATCGAGTCAATGCCGAGTCGTGGCATAATTATGGCTATTAGGACCGGGGTGGTAGACAGAGCCGGAAGGGGCCAACGATGCTGCAACTCAGATAGCTATTTAGGAAGCTGGGAGGCCGTGGTTCACGTAAGACCTTTCGGGACTGGCCGACAAGAGGTGGGACGTTCTTGAGCGAGTCTGTAGGTTATGATTGGAGTCGAGTCGTTGAATTGAGTCGACTAAAATCTATGGTGCAGCAGCCACTGAGTTCATTGTATTGTGTGATCGCTAGTAGGGCTGGGCATTTTACCGGGACTCGAAAACCCTAACCGGAACCGACCCAAAAAAAACGGTTCAGGTTGGGTATGGGTAATGTCATTTTACCCTATTGGGTCCTCTTGTGGAGGACCCGCGGGTCTTGGACCCGACCCGAACCCGAGACCCGATAGGGTACCCGAAAACCCGAAGCTTCTAGTATATATTAAATATATATGGGTATTTTAGTATATTTTTGGTATTAAGGATATTTTTTAACATTTCAGGTTTGTTTTTTTTGGTATAGTTTTGGGTTTTAAGTATAATTATAGATTTTTTTTTAAAAAAAGAATTAAATTAATTGAATAAATTTTGGGTATTTTTTTGATCAAATTTTTAGGTAAAATTTTAGATATTTTGGGCATTTAAACTATTTTCAGTTTTTTTTGTGTATTTTTGGGTATTTTTCTGGTTGGACCCGGTAGGACCCAAACCGAATCCGACCCGGATCCAAACTGAAAAAAAATAATTACCCTATTGGCTCTCACATCTAAGACCCGAACCGACCCGGACCCAAACCGAACCTGAAGCGACAAATTCTAATTACCCTATTAGGTCTAAATATCTAAGACCCGAAGGACCCGGACCTGACAAGACCCGACCCAAACCCGACCCTAATATCCAAATGCCCAGCCCTAATCGCTAGGCTGATATAAAAGTATGGAAATTGTTACAGGCTGGGTAGCCAGGGTGGTGTGATGGGCGATGAGATGGTGGTGATCAAGAAATCGATAGAGATGGTGGTGGTCGATTGAGTAGCTATTGTTTTATTTCATCCAAGATAACCTGAAACAAGACAGAATAGTAAGGTAATAATATGATAAACAAAATAAGAACAAAGGAAATAAAAGAGTTAAAGGATGGAAGGGTAGATGGATTGAAGATAGAAGATGATTGATGTTGGTTGATGGCGGATGATGTTGGATGGTTGATGACTGACTCTCTCTCTCAATCCGTGGGTTCTGATTGACTCTCTCAATCTGCGTCTCAAGGCTTCTGAATCTCTCAAGGAACCTATGAACCACGATCTCTATAGTCTCATACTGTATCTCACACCTACAAACTAAAGAATAACTCAAAGAACACTCTTTGACTGAAAATACTCTTGGTACTGATTTTTATTGATTGAAAGGTAACTCTAAAATGTACAAAGGGTTGTGCTTATATAAGGAACGACCTGGAGACAACACCAAACGGTCATATAAAAGTAAAAGGAAACAAATATAAACAAAAGGCTTAAATGGTGCTTATCATGATCGAAATGAAGCCATTGGAGAGATATCTTTGGGATTTTGTCTTGGATTAAGGTTCTTTTGAATCTGGAGGGTTTAAGGGGGTAAGAGAGCTTCCTTAGGACCTTATGGATGGCTTGGAAGGTTTTGATGTCGTGCATAAACTGTAAGGAATATAGCTGTTGGAATTTGAATGCTTGAGACTCCAAATAAAGTAAGTGTGGCCACAAATAGATCCTCTTGATCCTATGCTTGCTGGTCCATGGTAAGAACTCTTATGCTCCTCCAATATCATTGGATATACTTCCCATATTATAATAAACCTCTCCTGGTCGCCATGATTCGGTTTGACTAAGATTGAGCAGGTTAGCTCCCAATTGAGGCAAGTGTAGCACTGGTTTGACCGGTTTTGGACATTGGATCATAACTTTATAATTCTGTGGCTATTTCTTCTCATTATGGGCTTGTTGGAAATATAAGAGATCAATCCTGGATTCCATGAGCGGTTTTGGGTCGGATCGCTTCTTTCTTGGGCTTGAAACAACTTCTAAACTCGGGTACTCCCATATGAACGGGCTGGAGAACCTCTGGTTTGTTAAATTCATAACTTCTTGGTCCGAGTAGCTTTAAAGATAATTCCAGTTGGTGTTTGACTCCTTGTTTAGTATAGAATGCACCTAAATTGGTTTCATGGAAAAATTCCTCGTAGTTGAAGATATATGGTGTTTTGACTGAACACATGTCCTGGTTGGTCCTTTGGTTAGCTGATTGGTGCAACGGGTTTGCCTCTGGTTCAACTACTGGTTTGATGGCCGCATCATACCCTCCCCCTTGAAAACTTTTTGACCTCAAAACTGGATAACATGCACCAATACGGAGCAAGTCAGGTTTCATTCTCCTTTGAGATTCTAGGGACTTACCTTGGTGTTTTATCGGTTTGTTCTTTGATGGCACATCTGGTGGTTCTCCTTTCAGTGGGAAAGACATGACTACTCCTCTGTTTTGGTATGGAAATCTGTTGGGTGGTGCCTTATCTTCTGGACCGTCTGGAGTCAAGATGTTGCTGTTGAAAACTTCTTGTTTCCTTCTCTCTTTTAAACACATTGTGATCTCCTTGTGTGGATCATCCATGTTGTCCTTAGCCTCTATTCCTGAAATAAAATCAACAGTTTTGGCAGGAAACAAGTACATTATATCTAGTCTTGGGTTTTTATAAATAGTAAAAGTAAAGTTTAGATTTACCCAAGTAGTTTCAGCAAGTGGAAAAATGATTGGCTCTTTAGCAACTTGTGTACTTGTATTGTCTCTTCCTTCTAACATCAGAACTGGTGTCCTTTTAATTTGGGTCATGCACTACTTCTGGATTCCTAAACTTGTTTCAAAATCCCTTGGACAAGACAAGTGCATTAATCTTGTCATGGAGTTAAAATGAACACAATGATCTAAAATAAAACTTACTTTGAGTTCTCGCACTTGGAAAATTTATGGTTCTGGTGTTACCTTCCTCCTTTGAATTGGCTCAAGAATTATCTCGTGACTTTGATCTGTGCTTGGAATTGTTTCAGAAACCCTAGGGAATTCAGTCATGTCATC
Organism: Moricandia moricandioides; assembly: GCA_905132885.1. Lineage (NCBI taxonomy): Eukaryota > Viridiplantae > Streptophyta > Magnoliopsida > Brassicales > Brassicaceae > Moricandia > Moricandia moricandioides. The sequence goes on from CAJHQQ010000179.1 coordinate 120,496, forward strand.
ACTTCCTTGTGGTTCACCCTTTAGAGTTTTCAAATTCTGGACATGAATCTGCTCAAGTTTCTCAGAAATATCATGTTCATTTCTTTCTTGGATCCTAGAGCCCACTCTTGTTCTTCCTGCACCATGAACATCCAAATTAGTTTTACTAATTATTTCTGGTTCTAGAATCATACCTGGTATTTCTCTGGTCGGGTTGGGCAGTATGGATGCCTTGGAATTGATCTCCTTAGGCAACATATATCGCCTTATGTCTTGAGATTTATTCTGCTCCATCACAAGAGTTACTCTTGGTGGTCCCTTGTTAATGAACTCATTCTCCTTAGGACCTGCATTAACACTTTTTGGCATAGACAAGTACATTATACATGCATTGGGAACCAACAAATCAGATTGAAGTAAACTATCACTAATTTTTGATATTTCAGTTTTCTCTCCTAGTGATGTTTCATTCAAAGTTTTCTTAGATGGACAAACAGAAGCAAAGTGTCCACGCTTATGGCATCTATGACAAGTTGGGTACTGGGGTTTCATAAGATCAGAAGACTTACCTTGGTTTGATGTGTCCTCCTCCTTGGGTTTTAGAGTCTCCTTGAGATTTTGACACATCTCTTGTAACCTTTGCAGTTCAAGTAGGGGTGTGGTGATTGTCTGTGGCTTACCTTTGTTTAATTGAGCCGACCTTTTAAACCCTTCTTGGTGTGTAACTACACTAGAGGATATCTTCTAGGGTTCATGTTCGTGAGCCTTCTTTTGTTTAGGGACCGTATGTGATTGAGGTGTAGACATCACTTTCCTTGGTGTGTTTGACAATGGAACTTTGATGTGGCATCCATTTGGTTTTGATACTTCTCTGAAAACTCCTTATACATCCTGACTATAAGGTCTCTCCAGTCTACTACAGGTTGGTTGTAGATGTTTGGACTGCTCTCTTTTAGCCACCATTTGTAAGCATTCCCCGTGAAGGTTTGGACAGCTTGTGATATCTTCTTTTCTTTGGGTATGTTGTTGGACCGCAGCCACTTCTCCATGTTCATTTCCCATCTCAAGTACACCTCAGGGTTCTTGCTGGAACCTGAAAACACTAGAGTGTTGGATGTGTAAGCAGAATTTTTGCTTACTTCTTTCTTTTGGCCACTGGTGTATGTTGAGCTCTCTTTGTGCTGGTGGGTTTAGGTTGAGATGGTATTCTATATGGGACACGTCCATAGACTACTGCCTTCTCAGATATCTTTTTGAAGTTGTAGTCCTCATAGAATTCGTCCTCCTCTTCCTCACCATAATCTGACCATGGACAGCTTGGTCTTGATCATGATTGTTTGATTGGTGCCATCTACTAATGGACCTGGTGAAACTCTGCTCAAGAGGCTATGGTTCATCTCTACTCCTCAATATGGCGTCCATAACTGATTTCAGAATCAGTCTCATAAGAAGACTGCTGCTCTTGGTCTTCTCTTTTATCACTTAAGTCATTTTGTTCTTCTCCCCAATCTATTTCTGAGGTATTGATCTCACTTATATCATCTTCTTTATAATCCATAGCCTTAACTTGATGTACCTTGCAAGATAAATATATCACACTCGTGACTTAGGGATTTGGTAAATAAAATGAACAATAATAATGCAACTTATGCTAAACCGATAAATATGCAAATAATGAACTAAGTTGAATATTTTTTTTAATGCACAATGATATGCACGAAATAAATCAGAGTGATATGGATATATGCAAGTGGTAATAAACAGTAATAGTAAGAAACAAATGCAATGACAATATGTTTTTTTAATTTTCTTGAATGCACAAATGAGAAGAAAGGAAACTAAGGAATGCAATAACTTAAAGATGGAAATGTGAGCTGGGGAAATTAATGCAAACAACTAAATCAAATGAATTTCGTGGATCAAACAACTCAACTTCTTCTTCTTTAGTTTTCTTTTTTATCAAGAACACAAAAATGGCAGAAATAAAAACTAGAAACAAATGACAGTTTTTATGGGTTTTTGGTTTTATAAAATACAAACTAAGCAAGAATGAAACTAAAATATGACAGAGAGGGTTGATATAACCTGGGTCAGGAGCTTTTAAAGCTATGATATCAAATGTTACAGGCTGGGTAGCGAGGGTGGTGTGATGGGAGATGAGATGGTGATGATCGAGAAATCGATAGAGATGGTGGTGGTCGATGGAGTTGGTATTGTTCTATTTCGCCCAAGATAACCTGAAACAAGACTGAATAGTAAGGTAATGATATGATATGATAAAAAAATTAATAACAAAGGAAATAAAAGAGTTAAAGGATGGAATGGTAGATAGATTGAAGGTAAAAGATGATTGATGATGGTTGATGGCGGATGATGCTGGATAGTTGATGGTTGACTCTCTCAATCTGTGGGTGCTGATTTACTCTCTCAATATGTGTCTCAAGGCTTCTGAATCTCTTAAGGAACCTATGAACCACGATCTCTATAGTCTCCTATTGTATCTCACACCTAGAAACTAAAGAATAACTCAAAGAACACTCTTTGACTGAAAATACTCTTGGTACTGATTTTTATTGATTGAAAGGTAACTCTAAAATGTATAAAGGGGTGTTCTTATATAGGGAACGACCTGGATACAAGACCAAACGGTCATATGAAAGTAAAAGGAAACAAAAATAAACAAAAGGCTTAAATGGTGCTGATCATGATCGAAATGAAGTCATTGGAGAGATACCTTTGGGATTTTGTCTTGGCTTGAGGTTCTTTTAAATCTGGATGGTTTAAGGGGGTAAGAAAGCTTCCTTGGGACCTTCTAGAAGGCTTGGAATGTTTTGATTTCGTGCATAAACTGAAAGGGATATAGCAGTTGGAGTTTGAATGCTTGAGACTCCAAATAAGGTAAGTGTGGCCACAAATAGATACTCCTGATCCTATGCTTTCTGGTCCATAGTAAGAAATCTTCTACGCCTCCTGGATCATTGGATATACTTCCCAGATGATAATAAACCGCTCCTGGTCGCCATGATTCGGTATGATTAAGATTGAGCTGGTTAGCTCCCAATTGACGCAAGTGTAGCACTGGTTTGGCCAGTTTTGGAGATTAGATCATAACTTCATAAATTTGTGGACATTTCTTCTTATTTTGGGCTTGTTGGAAATTTAAGAGATCAATCTTGAATTCCATGAGTTGGTTTGGGTCGGATTGCTTCTTTCTTGAGCTTGAAACAACTTCTAAACTCGGGTACTCGAAGATGAACGGGCTGGAGAACCTCTGATTTGTAAAATTCATAACTTCCTGGTCCAAGTAGATTTCAGGATGATTACAATTGGGATTGACTCCTTGTTTAGTATAGAATGCACCAAAAAAAATTTCATGGAAAAATTCTTCCTGGTTGAAGATATATGGTGTTTTGACTGAACACAGGTCCTGGTTGGTCCTTTGGTTAGCTGATTGGTGTGACTGGTTGGCCTCTGGTTCAGCTACTGGTTTGATGGTCGCATCAGAAATGATTTTGGGTGTTATCGTACGATGCATTGGACTGATTGTTTGTAGTGGCTAGCCAGCTCTTGTTTCGCATTAAGTAGTATAGAGATTCATGCAGAGAGGCTGGTCTAGAACCGCTTCACTGAGTAACCTATTTACTCATGCCCTCCTTTCCATTTCCCTTATGCGTAGGACTGTAAGTAGAAGTATATGGATTTGGTTGGGTTGGCATTTGATCGAAGGTATGCGTCCGAGGACTCTTGGGACCAGTAACAAAACAAGTTGAGTGGTCTAAAATGAATAGACACGTGTCCACAACACCCGGTCAGAACCCCGGTCAGACGGCGTGGGATCGGGGGTGTTACACCACATATCAAAATCAACAAGATCATTAGCTTAAACTGATCGATCTTTTATATCTAAAACATGGAGTTTTCCCGTTCTTGTACCCTGGCGGATCGTCAACTCCTTGATAGGATCTTGAATTGTGCAAGAAAAAGGATCAGTTAAAAAATAATAAACAATATCATCATTCAAAGATGTACGGATTGTTCCATAGCCCAACTCTGATGGGCCAGCTCAAAGACATTTTGGGCTCAGATCAGAAGCCATCCAGCCCATCCCAGCTTGTCCTCGATGAACCTGCAAATAAAAGGAAGATCAACATGTATGGTTATTGTCACGAGCAATATCACAAGCACAAGAACTAGGTTACGGCTGCAAGATCATAACTTAACAAGAACAATAGCAAGAGAAAGAAGACTTCAACAAGAGAAATAGCTTAGGCTTAAGTCTATTTTCTCATGTTGTTGTATCCTCTAGCTAAGTTGAGGCGATCTTATTGTAACCAAACTATATAGCACATTAATTGGTGTTGCTAGAGTCTCTTTTATCTAGTGAATTTTGTGAGTAGGAGTTCTCCCACGAAACGTATCGGTTAGAGGCTTGGAACTCACTAAAGTTGATTGTCTTTATTTTCAAGCTTTAATTCTAGGTCAAAGATAACTTGAATCCTAGTAAACCTAAGTTAAAAATCTACAAATGGTATCGAGCTTCCGGGTTGTTAAGGTTGCTTAGGAGAGAGAAAGATATTACCAGATTCATAAGCGATGTCTAATACACGTGTTGAAGTGAATCATTTTGACGGTACTATGGATTTTGCTCTATGGAAGGTAAGGATGCTTGCACACTTTGGAGTGCTTGGTCTGAAGTCTATCCTTACGGATGAAAAGCTATTAAAGGATGGTTCTGACACTAAGGTTGAACCCGAGTCAACAATGAAGGACACTAGAAAGTATTAGTTGGGATTGTTGAATCTGCACCAGTTATAGATCCAGTTAAGTTAGAGAAGTTAGAGAAAGCGAAGGCCATGATTTTGCTAAATGTTGGGAACAAGGTCTAAGGAAGATCGAACATTGTGAGACTGCTGCTGCAATGTGGAGTACTTTGGACAAGTTGTACACAGAGACCTCATTTCCCAATCAGATATATCTACAGCTCAGTTTCTACACCTTTAAGATGACTGACTCCAAGACCATTGATGAAAACGTGGATGACTTTCTGAAACTAGTAGCAGATTTGAGCAATCTGCAAGTTGAAGTTTCAGAGGAAGTTCAGGCAATATTAATGCTGAGTTCACTACCAAGAAAATATGACCAACTTAAAGAGACTCTCAAGTATGGGAGATACACTCTAGCCTCAATGAGGTTATTGGGGCTGCAACGTCCAAGGAATGGGAGTTCATCGAAAGTGGCAAGTTTACAAGGTCTAATGGTCGAGAGAGGAAGATCATACCGACGACCAGACAAAAACAGTGGAAAACCTTACAAAGGAAGGTCCAAGAGTCGATATGGAAGATCTAAGTCACGTCCTAGGAACAATAAAAACACCAAAAGATGCTTCATATGCGGAAAAGAGGGTCATTGGAAGCGAGAATGCCCTGATAGGAGATCATTCAAACCACAAGACTCAGCTAACGTAGCAGTTGCAGAAGCAAAGGAACTCTTGATCCTAACAGTCAGTACTCTAGACACTAAGGAATAATGGGTAATGGATTCAGTCTACTCATTTCACATCACCCCGAATAAGAGCTTTTTATTTGACTTGGAAGAGTTCAAGGGAGGCAAAGTGTTAATGGCAAATAAAACTCACATAAACATTCAAGGAATTGGAAAGATAAGAATCCTAAACTTAGATGGCTCTACGGTGATCTTAACAGGAGTTAGATACATGCCAGGGATGAGCAGGAATTTGATTTCTTATGGAATGTTGGAGACCACATGATGTAGATATGAAGGGAAGGATCTTATGGTTAACTTCTACAAGGATGACAATTCGGTTCTCTCAAGGAATATCATCAAGGATTATACTATCTTCAAGGGACAGTATTGAAAGGGGAAGCTAATCTAACAAGAGTTCAAAGGAATATGACTAATGTTTGGCATTCACGCCTCGGTCATATGAGCCTTACGAACATGTCTGAGATGGTCAAAAATGGATTTATCAAACAAAAGGAAGTTAAAGAATTAGATTTCTGTGAACATTTCATAATTGGGAAGACACACAAACAAAGTTTCCCTAAGGCTAAACATGTGGCTAAAAGGATATTAGAGTATGTTCACTTGGATCTTGTCAAAAACGGTATTCTCAAAATCAGCATCTAAAAATCGTGTTTCTATACGAATTCAGTCTCGAAATCGACTTAACCAAAGTCTCTAGGCCAAAACTCGAAAAGAAGGAACACGGATCGGCCAACTCGCCCGTACGGCGAGTTGGACGGCACAGACCAAACAACTCGCCCATATGGCGAGTTGGACAAGGATAACTTGCCATACGGGAGAGTTGGTCAGCACAGATAAACCAACTCGCCCGTATGGCGAGTTGGACAATGCCAACTCGCCATACAGGTGAGTTGGTAAGCATGGACCAACCAACTCGCCCGTATGGCGAGTTGGCAGCACGGATCGACCAACTCGCCCGTATGGCGAGTTGGACGGAGCGGACCAACCAACTCGCCCGTACGGCGAGTTGGACGAAACAGACCAACCAACTCGCCCGTACGGTGAGTTGGACAGTCCAACTCGCCGTACGGGCGAGTTGGTAGGCACGAGATGACCAACTCGCCAAACGAGCGAGTTAGATGGCACGAGCAATCCGACTCGCTTGTTTCGCAAGTCGGATCAAATCAATCTAATTTCACTTTTTCCTCGTTAAACTCTCTCTTTCCATACTTGATCAAACTTGTCTTTGTTTCGTCTTGATCAGGATTGACATCGAAACTTTACCGAAATAACTGGTTTTCTCGAGAAAGGATCGGATCGATCTTATGAGACGATAACGGTTAACTGAACACCTAGAGTCACACGTCTCATACAAAATATCCTAACTCTCGGACAACGTCATCTTAGCAATGATATTTCGATAAAATCGTAGAAACGCCTAAGTCAGAAAACGGCCCGACGAAGTCTAAAGCTCGGCTAAAGGCCCACTCGCGATTTTATCTGAAATCAAGCCCAAAATCAGTTCCCACAGTTTGGCGCTAGAAGGAGGGGGGGGGGGGGTCAAATTATCTAACTCAAAAAACCACCAAACGCTTGAGACATAGAGTGCCCGACAAAACGGAAAGTTGTGTCATCTCTTTCAAGGAAAGAGCAACGGCCAACCCGGTCAAACCTCTAAACGATCTCCTTGTTATGGAGCTAACAGTCCACGATATCGATGTCGCAATGATATTAGCCGACACCGGAAGTTTGTCCAACATCATCATTAAAGACACACTTGAACGAAAGAAAGTTGATTATCCGAAATCGCGGCATATCCAAACCCAATAGTAGGGCTTTCGGGGGAAGCTACCATGACTTTGGGCATAATCAACCTCTCCGTAAAATCCGGGAGCGTGTCAAAAGTTGTGTTGTTCATGGTCATCGATTGACCCACGTCCTACAACGCAATCGTAGGGACCCCATGGTTGAACTCGATGCAAGCAATCCCGTCGACGTACCATATGTGCCTCAAATTCCCAACCCCGCACGGAATCAAGACCATCTGGCAGATCATAGAACCTCGCGAGTTTGCTTTGCTACAGAGTCGAAACGGAAGAATTCGTTAGCCGAATTTCCATTTAAAAAGAAAAAGAAATCGTCTGCCATTGACAACATGCCATAACAAGACGATACTGAAGTCTTTTGGAAGTCACGAGCAGCTAAATCTTTGAATGGGAAACAAGAACCAACCTGCGAGCCCGTTGTCTCGGGAAGTCTAGACAAAGTGTTCCCAGATTGTTGTGTAGAGATCGGTGCGAACCTGAGCGAGTCTCTGAAAATCGAGCTCATAGCTTGTCTGAAGGAGAACTCGCACACATTCGAATGGACGCGGAAGATATGCCAGGGATCGACATCAACGTCACATGTCACGAGCTCAACGTTGACCTGACTTTCAAGCCCGTTAAACAAAAAAATATGAAAATTGGGGCCAGAATGTGCCGAAGTGGTGAACGTTGAGGTCAAAAAACTCCTCAAAGTTGGGTCCATAAAAGAGCTCAGGTAACCCGATTGGCTCGCTAACCCGGTAGTGATCAAAAAGAAGAACGAGAAATGGAGACTATGTGTCGGTTTTCACCGATCTCAATAAAGCATGCCCAAAGGATAGCTTCCCACAGCCACATATCGACCGCTTGGTCAAAGAAACCGCAGGGAATAAACTCATGTCCTTTATGGACGCCTTCTCTGGGTATAATCAGATTAGAATGAGTCACGACGATCAAGAAAAGACCGCATTCATAACCGATCGTGGTACTTATTGTTACAAGGTAATGCCATTCGGCCTGAAGAATGCTGGCGCAACTTATCAATGGCTTGACAACTGAATGTTCTCAGAACAACTCGGAAAAACAATGGAGGTTTACGTTGACGATATGCTCGTAAAATCCCTCGAAGAAGAAGATCATATCGCCCACCTTCGAGAATGCTTTGAAAGGCTAAAACCCCACAATATGAAACTAAATCCTGCGAAGTGCAGGTTCTCAGTGGCGTCGGGAGAATTCTTGGGCTACCTCATGACCTAGCGTGGGATTGAAGCCAGCCCGAAACAGATTACCGCGCTGATCGAAATGGCTTCTCCAAGAACAAAACGAGAGGTACAGAGATTGACCGGTAGGGTAGCTGCACAAAACAGGTTTATCTCACGATCAACGAACAAATGTTTGCCCTTGTAGGACACATTTAAGGGGAACAAGAAATTTGAATGGACCGAGGAATGCGAAAAGGCTTTCCAACAGCTGAAGCATTACTTAGCCACTCCCCCGGTACTCGTGAAACCTGTCGAAGGAGAACCGCTCTTCCTGTACATCGCCGTATCAACCACGGCAGTAAGCGGCGTCCTTATCCAAGAAGAACACGGCGAGCAAAAGCCCATTTTCTACGTGAGCAAAACTCTGCTTGACGCAGAGACGCGCTATCCGATGATGGAAAAACTGGCACTTGCGGTAGTAATGTCAGCACGAAAGCTAAGGCCGTACTTCTAGTCTCGTACAATCGAAGTACTCACATCATTCCCACTGCGGGCTATCTTGCACACTCCCAGTCAATTTGGGAGATTGGCAAAATGGGCGATCGAACTAAGCGAATACTACATCGAGTATCGAGCGAAAACCTGCGCGAAGTTACAAGTACTCGCTGATTTATTAGTAGAACTCCGTGCGGGGTACACTGCCAGCCGAGAACCCGACTTGACATGGACCCTCCACGTAGATGGATCCTCTTCCAAGCAAGGTTCTGGGATAGGAATCTGACTCGTGTCACCAACGGGGGAAATACTGGAACATTCATTCTGACTAATCTTCCACGCCTCGAACAACGAGTCTGAATACGAAGCCCTGATCGTAGAATTACGATTGGCACACGGCTTGAATATACGCAACAGTCACGCCTACTGTGACTCCCAACTTGTGGCAAGCCAATACAGCGGAGAGTACGATGAAAGAGACGAAAGAGTGGACGCCTGCTTAAACTCGTTCAAGAATTATCTCAAAGCTTCGACCAGTTTGCGCTCACCCGGGTTCTGAGAACCAAAAACGCTCAGGCCGACGCCCTAGCCTCCCTAGCATCTAGTTCGGACCCAGGGTTAAGCATGGTGATTCCCATAGATTTCATAGAACATCCTAGCATCGGACCACCCGTTGTCATAAACCTAATTGACTCTCTCGACAGAGATACTGGCGAAGTAGATGACCGAACCACGCAAGAATCCGGGCCGATAGAATACGGATTCAACAAACCTTGGATGAAGGCAATCCTTGCGTATATTGCCAACGGATAACTCCCGGCAAAAAAATGGGCTGCCCGAAAGATTGAAACCCAAGCCGCGCGATACGTCTTGGTTGACGGAGAACTATACAAGTGGAGATTTTCAGGGCCACTCATGACTGCCGTAGAAGGAGAAAGGGCACAAAATATAATGGAAGAAGTCCATTCGGGTTCCTGTGGAAATCACTATGGCGGAAGATCTCTCGAAATCAAAATAAAACGCCACAGACATTACTGGCCAACAATGATCAAAGACTGCTAAGACTTTGCGCGGAAATGCAAAAAGTGCCAAAGGCACGCCCCCACTATCCATCAACCAGCAGAGTTCCTCTCATCAATCTCGGCACCATACCCATTCATGCGATGGTCGATGGACATAGTCGGGCCCATGCATAGGTCAAAACAAAAAAGGTTCTTGCTGGTCTTGACAATCTTCTTCTCAAAGTGGGTGGAACCAGACTCCTACGCAAGCATTAAGGACGCTCAAATCGAAAGCTTCGTATGGAAAAATATCGTTTGCAGGCACGGAGTCCCGTACGAATCGTAACAGACAATGGGTCGCAATTCATTTCAACTAGCTTCGAGGCCTTCTGCGAAAAATGGAAGATTCGACTAACAAAGTCAACCCCTAGATACCCACAATGTAATGGCCAGGCCGAAACTACAAATAAAACCATCCTTAATGGACTCAAAAAATGTATAGACGCCAAGAAGGGTAGATGGGCCGACGAACTTGAAGGATTCCTATGTTCGCATCGCATAACTCGGAGACGTGCGAGGAGAGAAACCCTGTTCGCCCTCGTATACGGGGCAGAGTGCATGATTCCAGCGGAGGTCAAGTTTCCCGGAATGCGCAAAAGGTTACTCCCAGAACGAGAAGAGTCACACAATCTGATGCTGCTCGACGAGCTCGACCTGATCAACGAACGCCGGGATTAGGCCCTTATACGAATCCAAAATTATCAACAGGCGGCTGCAGAGTACTATAACGCTAACGTACGAAGCCTAAAATTCAAAGAAGGTGATCTAGTCCTTCGAATAGTTTTCCAGAACACCGCCGAATGGAATGCTGGAAAACTCGGAGCAAACTGGGAAGGACTCTACAAAGTAATAAAGGTCATCCGACAGGACTCGTACGAAATCGCGAATATGCAGGATATCAAAATTCTGAGAACTTTGAATGTGATGCACCTCAAGAAATACTATCACTAAAACAATGCTTAGCACCGAACTACGAGACGGTTTGATCCATGAAAAGGGTACGTAGGCAGTTCGTCGCAAGACAAGCCCAGTTGTCCCCCCTCATCAAAAAAAAGGGGGAGAGTAGGTATGTATACGTATACTCGCATACTCCCAAAAAACTAGAAACTATTCACTTCCGGATTCGATCTTTTTTTAGGAATTTTTCGGAAAAATCCCAAAAAATCGACGCAAAAAATCAACCTTCAACGTGGCAAGACGTCGCTAACGCTCGAAGGATTCCTTTATCTGTCGTAAGAACTTCCCAAAATAAAATACTCACACTAAAAAATAGTCTATCTACGACAATAAAATACTCAAAAAAGGTAATATCCACCAATAAGTTTGTTGCTGATCACAACAAACTCTTAAACGTCCTAAACAGACTAAGCCATCTCGTCGAGATAGCTCTCAAACACCAGACACAAGGGTAATAGCACTATAAAAGAAGTCCAAAATTTTGGTCAGCACTTTCGGGAGGCTTAAAAATTTTCCCCGAAGAGATGCTCGATTCCTACCATACAAGTCACCTAAGTCGAGAACATATCGCGGACTCTAAATCGGGATGGAATCAGGTCAAAAACGATATGGGAAACGTAAGTTGGACTAGTTACCGCCCCCTAGAACAATAAGTAGACCTAGGTCTTGCCTTAAACCCAACACACTGGTCTCTAACGTCTCAAGGCATGATATCAAAAAGATACGAGATCCTAAAAGTATGTCTCTTCGCCCATATATAATCGCTCTCGGAACCTTAGAGAATTTTCAAACATCCCGAACGAGCAACGAATAGGATGATCAACAAAAGAGTTGAGAGCGAGATGACAACTCGTATCCTCTCCTCTATACTTAAAGTCTAAATCTATTCGCCCGTAAGAATACTCGATAAAACCTTAGAAAACAAGGAAAGAGTTCATTTAAAAAAAGAGAGGGTCATAGAAGCGACTAGGATTTAAAGCCAAAAGCAGCCAGTCCCGTGATAAAAATACGGCCACACTCGGCCGGATCAAAACACAAACAGATAACATTAAAATAAACTAAGTCTCATGCGAGACTGCGAACTCAATCGTCTTCCGCATGCAGAGCCACAATTTCACCAGTCATCCCCTCCGTATTCGGAACCGCCTCGCCTGCACCTTCCTTAGCTGCAGTACTCTGACCGTCGGCACCGTCCGAGCAATGTGGGAAGATACATTCGGATTTCAGGCCTGCGAGGATCAGGTCAAATTCCCCTTCCGCGTCCGCTAACTCTGCTCTGCGAACAGAAAGCTTGGCATTCTCAGCTCGCGGGGACGGAACACATCACCATTAAACAACTGGACCTGTTGCATCCCTTCCTCGATGCTCGCCAGGGCCATGTCCCTAACGTGCACAGCCACCAGCGAATCAAGGAAGTCAGCGATCCTTGCCAGACGGGTCCGACACTCGGCACGAACGATCTCCCGGACCTCGTTGATCGCACCAACCGATGATCCCTCCTCACTCTTGATCTTATGCTTTAGTCGGCCCAGCTCCAAAGACTTAGCAATCTTCACCTCTTTCGCTTTAAGCAACAAACTAGCAGTCTTCCCAAGATCCCGTTCCAACTCACCGATCCGAGACTCGAAGTGGACTATCTCAAGGGAGTGGGCATCCTCGATAACCGTCAACTTTCCTTCAAGCTGCAACGATTTCTCTCGCGATTCCGCCAACTCCTTAGTAAGACGGCCGGCCTCCGAACCACACTCACTGATCATCCCATCGATCAACAAGACAAACTGGGAAAAAAGGGAAAGAATCAGTCGATGCACGGAAAGGAGAAAGGGTGAAAAAGGAAGAAATTTTTTTCAAACTATACCTTAGCCCGATGTTTGGAAACCGTCGCGCCCAAAGAGTCAGTCTTAGGCTCCTTGGTGCATCTCCTCTTCTTAGACGCATCTAGGTTAACGCAGGCTCTTGTCTTCTTAGACGCATCGATTCCTGAACCGGCTCCACATTGACAACCTAAACCGGGGTCGTAGAGAAACCTGACTGTTGAATTTCGGATGCCGACGCATGCACGGTAACCTCCTCTTCGGTAGGAACAACATTACCCACCGGGGGAACCTCTGGGGCCAAGGTATCCACTAGAGCTACAGATCTCGGAGGCGTAATACGTGCAGGGTTCACTGTCTCCTCGGTCTCACTACGAGCCAACTCATTCTAGAAAGCAAGGAATTCTGTAATATGAGCTGGGACGACTCCAACGGTAGGAAGATCCAACGGATTTGTACCAGCAGTGTTTCCCATTTCGACATTATCACTCCTCTGAAGGTTTCTGGAAGAAGACATTTCGGCGGGAAAGAATTATTTCTAAGAAGAAAAGCAAACTTGAAGAAATTAGAGAGTGTATGGAGAAAATGAGAAATGGGAGGCTATATTTATAGGGAAAAAAAAGTCGAAGGATTTTCTGCATTAAAATAATCGGAAAAAAGTTCTCGAGAAAAACTAATTTTTACTGCGGGTTCCAATTAAACACCCTCACTCGCCCGTAAGAATCGCCCAAAACTCGCAAGCTGGGGGGCTGATTGTTGGGGTCAAAAACGGTATTCTCGAAATCAGCATCTAAAAATCATCTTTTTATACGAATGTGTCTCGAAATTGACTTAACGAAAGTCTTCGGGCCAAAACTCGAGAGGAAGGAACACGGATCAGACAACTCATCATACGGGCGAGTTGGACGGCATGGACCAACCAACTCGCCCGTATGGAGAGTTGGACAAGGCCAACTTGCCATACGGGCGAGTTGGTCAGCACGGATCGACCAACTCGCCCGTATGGCGAGTTGGACGAAACAGACCAACCAACTCGCCAGTACGGCGAGTTGGATGCATGACACGATGAACTCGCCGTACGGGCGAGTTGGTAGGCACGACACAGTCAACTCGCCCGTGTGACGAGTTGGACAAGGCCAACTCGCCGAACGGGCGAGTTAGATGGCACGAGCAATCCGACTCGCTCGTTTGGCAAGTCGGATCAAATCAATCCAGTTTCACCTCGTCCTCGTTAAACTCTCTCTTTTGATACTTGATCAAACTTGTCTTTGTTTCGTCTTGATCGGGATTGACATTGGAACTTTACCGAAATAACCCGTTTTCTCGAGAAAGGATCGGGTCGATCGTATGAGATGATAACGGTTAACTGAACAACTAGAGTCACACGTCTCATACAACAGATCATAACTCTCAGACGACGTCGTCTTAGCAATGATATTTCGATAAAATCGTAGAAACGCCTAAGTCAGAAAATAGCCCGACGAGGTCTAAAGCTCGGCTAAAGGCCCACTCGCGATTTTAACCAAAATCAAGCCCAAACTTTGTGACGGTTATTCTTTTATTTTGCAAGAAAGGATAAATGTTAAGTTTGAAGGAAAAATTTCAAGATCACAGGATAAATGTTAAGTTTCCGAAGATAAACATGAAGATCGAGAAAAAAAAGAATATTTCCGTGAAGCGATAAATTTGACCAAGGGCAGAAGGGGAAAGAGCAACCGCCTCCAGATGAGTATATAAGGACTTCAAGGGTGATGATGCAGAGGACACACGAAAATCTCCACTCAACACTTAGAGCATTTGGGCAACTTTCCATTTTTGTTATTCGAGTTGTGACTCAACTAGGATTTTGGAGTCTTAGGTTATTAAAACTAGGGATCTCGCCGACAGCTCTCATAGCTGAGGCTCTTATCCTGTTGTAAACGCTCATACTTAATTTGGAATAAGACATCTATTTGCTCTCTTTTTGATTCTTACTATGTTTTCAATATTTACTTCGTATTATGACTGATTGGCGTGTGATTTAGCAGATATTCGGGACCTCTGGGAAACTAGGGTTTACCCTGCATTCCTAATTCAACGGAAATCGACAGTGTGAATTTCGGTTCCCACAGATCTCTGGGGTTCTCCTTCTACACCTGATAGTCTTGCTGGAAGCAAGTATTTTGTGACCTTTATCGATGATTTTTCAAATAAGGTATGGATTTATTTCTTAAAGACTAAAGATGAGGTCTTCTCTAAGTTCAAAGAATGGAAGACTGAAGTTAAAACCAAAACAGAGAAGAAGATCAATTGCTTAAGAACTGATAATGTCGTGGAGTTTTGCAATAAACAATTTGAAGATTAGTCTAAACATGATGGGATTAAGAGGCATAGAACTTGCACCTACACTCCTAAACAAAATGGTGTTTCAAAAGAATGAATCAAACCATTATGGATAAAGTAACGTACATGTTAGCCGAATATGGGTTGGACCAAACGTTCTGGGCAGAGGCAGCATCTACGTGCTATCTATTTAATTGACAGATCACCTAATTCAACTCTAGATTTCAAACTACCCAAAGAAATCTGGTCAGGGTCTAAACCCGATTTGGGACATCTTAGAACATTTGGCTGTTCAACTTATGTTCATGTGGTCGAAGAGAAGACAGTACCTAGGGATCTCAAGGGAGTATTTATGGGATATCCTATGGGAACAAAAGGATATAGAGTCTAGATACCACACAAAAAAAATGTAGGACGAGTACGAACGTGGTCTTTAATGAGGAAGAGTTCTACAAAGATATTGTGGCTGAGGGACACAATAATCCTAAGGTGACTAATGAGAAATTTAGATTTTGTAGTTTATGATTTAATTTCTATAAATAAGTAGAAGTTTTTGGTTTTGTTAGCATGCATTTAAATTTTAAAATTTTAAGTCAATGGGAAATTTAGATTTTAAGATTAAGTTTAAGGATTTTGGTTAAATTATGTAAAAAAATGGATTTGCAATTTATATTTCGTTAATTTTATAAAAAATGGATATGATGTTAAATAATAAAAAGATTGGAGTTTTAAGATTTTTTGTTAGAGTTTAGGGTAAATGATTAATTTGAGCTATGATATATTTAGGGTTTGAGATTTAGATGTAACTACGAGACTTCATGCGCATTGTGCGTTATAATAATTTTCAAAATAATATTTTTATTTTAATCAGTATAATTTTTAGACTTTAGTTTTATTAGTTGAAAAATTAAATTATCAAATATAATAATTTGTAATTTGATTTAGTGGTTTCACTAATTTATTTAGAATTAGTTGAATTTCAATAAAAATTTAATTTATATTTTAAAAATAAAAATTATATTATATTTAATGGTTATATTTATTTAGATAGTAAAAATAATTTTTATTATTTATATAAGATACTTTAAACAAATAAAAATTAATCTGATAAACTAACAGTCAATCGCTCAACTTAAATATTTTATCACGATTTAACGTAAATAAATAGATAATTTATAAAGTTAAATAATTTTCAAGCATTTCTTTTTTTGTTAAAATTTAAACAATAACTATCTAAATTTTTTGACTTAATTAATAACATCTTAATTTTATATTTGTTAAGATACTTTTAAATTTATTTTGAACACAAATATATATATATGTATATATATATATATATATATATTATGTTTTATATTTTTGAAAATATTTTATAGGGCTATTTGCAAAAGTGACTCAAAATTTCAACTCAAATGCAAAACTAACCCACCATTTTTTTTGAAACTTTCATTTGTCTTATTCACCCTAAATTTTTGAGTTATTCACAAAAATGCCATTGATTTTTTTTTTTAAATAAGTCTTTTACACTATCATCCTCATCTTCACCAAATATTTACAATATTGCCATTACCATCAATCCCACAACTACCATGAACAACCAATTTGAAGGTCTTAATGGCAAAAAAACGAATTTTTCTTTTACTATCTCATTTGTTGTGCACCCAAACCACATGTCTTTCACTTTCCTTAAAAATTCATTCAAAAAACCTAAGATTTTTATTCCAAACTTTGTAATGTTTATAGAGACGTTGAACCTCATGTATCTTGGTCATTAACAGATTGGTAGCTTGAGTATTGGAGTTCTGTGTGCTTAGAGAAGCCTAAGCAAGTCATCTGGCGGTCCAAGGTATGAAATCGATATTGTTTTTCAGATCTGTTCGCGAAAAAGACTTCTAGAGAAGTCTTTTGGTCAATGCATAGGTTAGTTTTGGAATTGACCTTTTGCGTGTTTTGACTAGAAGACTTCTCCAGCAGTCTTCTAACTTTCCTTTGATTACAAAAAAACAAGGAGAACCGAGAAGACTTCTCTACAAGTCTTCTCGGATAAACAGGTTGGTTTTGCAATTCACCGAAATTTGTCAGAAAGTTTGACTTTTGTAGAAGACTTCCCTAGAGGTCTTCCGGCGGAAGACATCTAGGGAAGTCTTCTTTTCTATAACATGAAGTCTTCTCAGCGTCGCCAGAAGTCTGTCTGAGTTACTTTTGCAATTGAGAATTAATAGCAAAACATTAAATATTAAATATAAGACTTCTCTAGAAGTCTTTCTCAAGTTTTATTCCGGGTTTCTGGTCAAACATTTGGTAACGAGAGAAGACTTCTTAAGAGGTCTACCGCTAGAAGACTTCTCGAGAAGTTTCTCATTAATATTTAATGTTTTGCTATTAATTATCAATTGCAAAAGTAACCCAGACAGACTTAAGGCGACGCTGAGAAGACTTCATGTTATGAAAAAGAAGACTTTCCTAGAAGTCTTCTACATAAGTTAAATTTCTGACAAATTTCGATCAATTGCAAAACCAACATGTTTATCCGGGAAGTCTTCTCTGGAAATTTCGAGAATTTTTCAAATTCAAAAGTAAGGCAATATTTACAAAGGAAGACTTCTCAAGATGTCTTCTACATAGTAGACTTCTAGAGAAATTTTCCTTCGTAAATTTACAATTGCAAAAATGACCTAAGCGGAAGACTTCTTTAGAAGTCTTCTCTAGGGATGACTTCTTTAGAAGTTTTTTCTAGGAAAGACTTCTTAAGAAGTCTTCTACGTCAATCTTTATTAAACTTCAATTTTTTCAAAACTCAAAACGAAATTTTAATATTTCTTGTTAATTAATGTGTATTAGTCAATATTGGGGCTCCTAAGTGAAATTCATAACTAAAATGATGATAATTATGAGGTTACAAATTTTTTATGTTTATTAATGTTCCTAGCTAAACGTAAAAGACTTCTTAAGTCTTCCGTAAGTCTTCTCACGAAAGACTTCTTAAGAAGTCTTCTCCTTATTTTTTTTTAATATGATAATGTGTTTTAATATGCTTCAGTTACCTGTTGTTTATGGAGAATGGTTGGTGAAAGATAATTTTTGGGATTTTGTGGTTGATATTGTCAAAGGAGCAAGAATGTTCTTTTTGAGTGATGGTTCTACACATGATAAACTTGTTGAAATGGTTGTAGAAGATTTTAACATGGATAAGAATGCAAAGGGTGGATTTAACTTACTTATAACCAAACGCACTAACGCAACAAATAGCTCCTGATACTCCTCCTATTCATGTTACAAGTGATAGACAAGTTCAGAACTTGATCAAGATAAGTAAAACACATGTTGTACGTCTTTGTGTATCAAGCCGAGGCAGGATGAGGAATATTAATGAGTCCAACATTGAAGGAAACCTAGTTGTTGAAGGAGAAGAAGAAAATGGAGGGGAAGAAGAAAATGAAGTGGAAGATGATGATAATTTGGCTCAAAATATAAATATGAGGAGGAGAAGTATGTTGCTGAAGTGGATGATGAGTTACAATGAGTATGGAAGAGTTAAGGATGAGGAAGAGGAAGAAGATATATGTTCTGAGAATTTCAAAGAGACATATGCTAATGAAGGAGAAAGCTCGAATGGGATAGTTGACACCAATATCTATGTCAGCCAGAGTTTTGTCAGTAAAGCGGCATTGGTTTCAGAGTTGCGGTTGACAGCGGTGAAGCATAAATTATCCTTCAAAATATACAAGACCACAAAAACTCTACTTGTAGCAAAATGTCGTGTTCCTAGGTGCAAATGTAAGCTTAGAGCGAGTTTGAAACATGGAACAAACACGTTTTTGGTAACAAGTATGTGAAGACTCATACATGTTCTGTGTCTGAACGACGGGCTCACCGGAAACATTTTACTGTGAAGTATGTTGGCCAGCTTTTCATAGATCGTGTTGGAATCATTGATGGGTTAAATCCGAAGCATATACAAGATGCAATGAGGAACATGTTTGGCATGACTCTAGATTACACCACTTCATACAGAGCATTGTTACATGCTCAAAAATTGGTAAGAGGATCAGCAGAAGAAGGGTATGAGAGGCTGCCTTCATATTTGGAGCAAATCACGTTAGCAAATCCGGGTTCTAAGACTAGTATAGAACTTGATGCTGAGAATAGATATCTATTTATATTACTTGGAGCTTCTATTGCTGGTTTTCAGTATCAGAGAAGGGTCATCGTGGTGGATGGGACTCACCTAAGTGGAAAGTATGAAGGTGTTATGTTAGTTACTGCTGCACAAGATGGTAATTTTCAGATATTTTCATTGGCTTCTGGAATCGTAGATATAGAAGATGATGCTGGGAATGGCTTTTCACACAACTGAGGAGTTGTGTATCTGATCAGCATGCTTTGATGATAGTGTCCGACCGGCACAGAGCCATTAAAAGCGCGTGTGAAAATGTGTTCCCTTGGGCAACCCGAAGAATATGTTATTATCACCTACAACATAACATTGTCCAAAAGTATAAAGGGAAGCATCTATTGTACTTGGTTAAAGGCGATGCTTATGCTCATACACTCTTCAACTTTAACCGCTACATGGAGGAGATCCTGAATGCTAACCTGGCACTAGCAACATATTTGGAGGAAGCAGACGTGAGACTATGGTCACGGGTTCATAGTCATGGAGAAAGGTACAATATAAAAACGAGCAACATAGCTGAATCTATTAACTCCGCTCTCAAGAGAGCAAGAGGATTTTCCATAGCATTTCTTTTGGAGTTTATAAGGGAAAAGTTGGGAAGGTGGTACTGGAAAAGGCGAGAAGATGCTCTAAATCTCACAACTGAACATAGTCAGGGAGTTGAATACTTATTGGCGATTCGTGAGGAGTTAGCGGATACGATGACTGTCCAACCAATTGATGGAAGTCGATTTGTGGCAGGTGGCAAACGTGACTGTGTTGTTGATTTGGAACATACTAAGTGTGATTGTGGTGTTTATGTAATCGAGAAAATACCTTGCTCGCATGCTATAGCAGCTGGAACTTTTGCTAATCGGCATATTGCAACACTTGTGTGCCCCCTATACTCGAGGGATTATTTGTATGCAGGACACTGACAGAATATATATCCTTGTGGTGGAGAAGTTGAGTCTCGGACTTGCTTTCCTCCAGATGTAAAGCGTGGTCCAGGTCCACAAGTAAACTTTAAAAATCTTACCGAGTCGTAGAGCCATTTTAGGGGTGTTCGGATGGTGGAATACCACAGACTTGGCCCCAGTGGTCTTTTATCAAAAGCTACTTTATGATTCCTGAAAACAGCAAAACTAGATCAACAAACAACAACAACCAACTTAATGTTCTGTGGGAGATTAGTACTTACGGATCTTTTTTCAAAAATTCAATAAGCAACTTATTGGTCTTCTTGTCAATAGGAGCAAACGGATCATAGCCAAGACCAGCCTTCTTGTTCGGTACGATCACTTTGGATGTGTTGTTGCCCAAATAAGGAGACTGTTGTGACGCAGCAAGCTTCCTATCTCGCTCACTCTTTCCCCTGAGGAATGCCATGGTAGCATCTTTCTTTACCCGGCGTCTCTCTTCCTCCCTATCCAAGTCTTATTTAGTTGGCTCAGTTTTGTCCATAATGACAACACTTGGATCTTCCACCTCTGGGACCCGAGGTGCATTGATACTATTCATTTGTTTTTGGTCAGTGTCTTTGTTGACACTTCCTGATTTCTTCCCATTCACACTCTAACTCTGCAAATTTGAGTTTAATCCACATAAAATTAACTTTGCCAAAGGTTCCAATCAACAAATGAAACACATGTACCATCCATCCAATCAACAAATGAAACAAAATCCATACAAAATACAACTTTCACTTCTTATTCTTAGTATTCCTCTTCATTTTGATTTTGGGAGAGGTTTCAGTACTAACCCCTAGTTCGTGCGCAGCCTTATCCGGTTCTGAAACTGTGAGTTGAAGTTCATTGTGGTTGATTCCCACCTTCTTCTCCACAGCTTCAATCCTATCGGCAAGAAGCTTGATCTCCTTTAGGCACTGCCCAAACCCATCAGTCATAACTTTCGTCAAGTTCTTGAAACTTTGTTCAAGATCTTCTTTCTTAACCCCACTCCAGGAAACAGAAGGAGCCTCAGTACAAGCTTCAGAACGAGCCTCAGAAGGAGCCTCATAGACTGTACGAAGTTTCTTCCAGGATCTTCTTTCTTCCTTGAAAGGAAGCTCAAGAGATTCATCCTTGACAATGATAACCTTTGGATTGGTCCACAGCTTAGTACCATGGTCTGCCCAGCACTCTTTTCCCCACTTCATCTTACCTTCACCACCACAGATGAGATTCACGAGGTTTTCAACTGCCACATCGGTGTTATCATTGTCCCACTGAGGGAACAATTCACCAATCTCCTTCACCATAAGGTTCACCACGCGAGTCTGCAGGAAGTAATGAATATCAAGTTAGATATTGAGACAATAATCAGTACCATACTATTGGGAATAATCAGACATACCTGTGTGCAGATACCCTCTTTGACAATTTTTTGTCCTTTATGTCCCTTATAAGCCAGCAAAGGAGGACTAGGTTTGTTTCGTATGGGCTTTCCATACTCCGCAGCAAAGTCGGGCAGAGCGAAGTAGATCCAGACTTGGAGTACTTGAATAAACCCATCAATGGTATAAGATTTTGTCAAATCCTTAGCCTTCACAGAGTCCATAAGGATCTTAAACGCCAATCTCCCCCATGGGTAGGCCTCAAAGTCTTCTAGATTCATCACTAGTCTGGCAGGACTAGCCCATGTAGCGGATGTGGACTTTCGTCCTTCAATGAATCATGTGTAGATGGCTAGGTATCCCAGCCTCATGCGGTCATCCCGAGACCACTGTCTACATCTTCCACACGCCGCCACTATTTGCTGGGAGCTTGGAACGGAATCAATTTAAACACCCATCAACTCCCAGAACCGATACAACTCCTCTGTCAGCCCTACATGAGATTATCCACATGCTCAACATAGTCGTAGTTAAGACCGGTGAGATGTTCGAACTCAATGAGTGAAAACCTCACCGGCTCTGAACCAATGAGACTCCAAAGCTCGTACTTCTTCTTGACATCAAGCTGAAAACAGAGCATATAGTGAACCAGCCTATACGCCCAACCAAAGTTCAACTCCCAAAACTTTATGAAGACTCCCAACCTAGAGTTCTTCAGCTCCTCCCATTCATCAGCATGGAGAGCATCCTTTACAGCATGAAGTAATCTGGGGTCATCAGTATGATATCCAATGCTCTTCAATGGAATGGGCTCTTCCCCTAGGGTGAACAACCTCTTCGGGAGTTCTGGTAATTCCATTTTATAGCCTGCAAACAATGACAAAACAACATCTCAAACATAAAACAAACACACCAAGAGTTCTATACTAACAATCAGACTGTGAAGACTTTGGAAGACTTCGGAAGACTTACGGAAGACTTCGGAAGACTTACAGAAGACTTCGGAAGACTTACGGAAGACTTACCGAAGACTTACGGAATACTTACCGAAGACTTACGGAAGACTTCATGGAAGACTTTCGGATGGCATCCATTAAGTCTTCCGGATGACTTCCATGAAGACTTATGGGTGATTTCCATGAAGACTTACGGCAGACTTCCGAGAGACTAACGGACAAATGGGTCAACTTGAGGTCGGAAAGGAAAGAAATAGAGGAAGAAGTCACGGGGAGAAACAAACGGTTTCAGATCTGAAATAAAGAGGAACCGGTTAGTCGAAAGAGATTCGTCGGAAATCGTCACAGTAATCGCCTTAGAAGAAGAGGCTAGGGTTTTCACCAACTTTTTTTTCTTAAACACCGAAAAGTGAAAAAACAGTGAAAAATACTATTTATATGTACGGTAAATTATCATGTTAGGTTAAATATATTTTGGTTTTTTCGGTTAAATTCAAATTGAAGGTAAATTAAGTTCGAGTTTGGTTTGGAAGACTTCTTGAGAAGTCTTCTCGGAGTCTTCCAATAAGTCTTCCATGAAGTCTTCTACTGCATTATATGTTAGAAGACATCCCGGGAAGTCTTCTAGATGTCTTCTGAAACCCTAAATCAATTAACTAACCAAAAAAAACTTTCTTAAACATAAAATAAACTTAGAAATTGTTTAAAATCATCTTATTAGAGGATCGCTAACACATATTCGTCAAATTCAAAAAATAAAATGCTAAAAAGATAAGATTTCAAAATCTACGCCTAAAACTACCTACAATACTATCACATATGTTACTAAACCCTAAACTAATGAATACCATGAATCATTCTACATTACATCATATAGGTTGAAAATAATTTAATTTTAGTTGATATAAATTTAAATTATTTACAAATGTTTGTGGTTACATGATTTCTATTTTTCCTCTATATTAATATTTTTTATAAATTTTATAAATTATTTTTAAGATTTATTGTTTGAGAAGACTTCTAGCGAAGTCTTCCGGAGAATACATACATGGAAGTCTTCTCAGAGAAGACTTTCGGAAGACTACTGGACGACTCACGGAAGACTTCCAGAAGACTTCGCCATTAGGCGGGAATTTGAATTTCACTGAAATTCAAGCGGTAAAATTATAGAGTTTTCTGTGAAGTCTTCCATGAAGTCTTCTACTGCATTATATGTTAGAAGACATCCCGGGAAGTCTTCTAAACGTCTTCTGAAACCCTAAATCAATTAACTAACCAAAAAACACTTCCTTAAACATAAAATAAACTTACAAAATGTTTAAAATCATCTTATTAGAGGATCACTATCACATATTCGTCAAATTCAAAAAATAAAAAGTTAAAAAGATAAGATTTCAAAATCTACGCCTAAAACTACCTACAATACTATCACATATATTACTAAACCCTAAACCAATGAATACCATAACTCATTCTACATTAAATCATCTAGGTTGAAAACAATTCAATTTTAGTTGATATAAATTTACATTATTTACAAATGTTTGTGGTTACATGATTTCTATTTTTCTTCTATATTAATATTTTTTATAAATTTCATAAATTATTTTTAAGATTTATTGTTTGAGAAGACTTCTAGAGAAGTCTTCCGGAGAATACGTACATGGAAGTCTTCTCAGAAAAGACTTATAGAGAAGTCTTCCGTAGGAGACTTACAGGAAAGTCTTCTCATAGAAGATTTCTAGAGAAGACTTCTAGAGAAGTCTTCTCACGCGAAAAAAGTTATTTTGGTAAAATTGAATAGAGTTTTTTTGTTTGCTCACAAGGAGTTTGTTGTATTTTCACTATCCTTTTGGGTTACTTTTGCATTTGATTGAATTTGGGGTACACTTTTGCATTTGAAATCAAGTTTTGAGTCATTTTTAGCAATTTTTCCTATTTTATATTTAAATATTAAAGAATTATATAAATTATTTTCAGAAAACTTACCAATAATATAAATTTAGATAAATGAAATTGTTTGTCACATTAAACTTGATGTAATGTCATATTTGTAAAAGTTATGTCATTTTTTGTGAAAATGAATGTGATGATGACATATAAGCAAATCATTTCTTAACTAATATTTAGAACTCTTTTTATATTTCTAAGTGTGGATATAATTTTAGATTTGTAAATCTATTATTGGTTTACTTTTATTATTGTTAATGATGATATATGAGTTATTACCATATTATAGAAAACTTACTTAAACATAAACTTACATAAATGAAATTGTCCATATCACAATTAGCTTGGCACCATGTCATCTATTTTAGAAGCCGTATTATTTTTTTTATCAGAATTAATGTAGTGATGTCTCAAATAATGTATAGTGTATATTTGAAACTAAAAATTCTAAAATATTAAAAACATAAATATCAACTTAACACTTAAGATTAAAATAAACAAAATATTTGAGTTTAGGGGTTGTGCTTAAAGTTTAGGGTTTAGGGTTTAGGGTTTTGGAGGGTTGAGAAATGAAGAGAGGGAAAGTGAAATGAAGGTGAGAGGAAAAATCAAATTATTTCTCACTTTGATTATGCATAGCGTTTCAAAACTGACAAAGATATGTATACTACGTTTTAAAAAGGCGTTAAAATCGGATCCACCAAACATAGTGTTTGCATTTTAACAAATGTTATCTAAAACAACGAGGTATATCAACCATAGCAGACAGGCAAAAAACGCTATCTACTACTTCTATCAAAACTCCAATTTCCTGTAATGTGTGATAATTGCAGGGACAGTATCTTCCTAGCCTTCCAAAAAATTAATGCACCGCCCATCACACAGAATGAGGCTCAAGGGCCAAGGGAGCGGGTGTGAGATGTAACATCTCGTTTTGTGGTATATGGAAAGGTTTGAAAATTTTGTTACCTATGTGATGCGACCCTGGCCAGCATCATGGACCAAGGTATGAAAATTAGATACGGACCAGCTAGGCAACTGATCATAGCTTGGCTTAATGGGTTGTTTATGGGCCATATCGGTTTGATCCATGAAGTTCTAGACTGAGAGAAGCTAATGGACTTGAAACAAAACATGGAGGCCTTGTTCTCACTCTGAAATCAGTGTTTGAAGTTGTTCAAGAAAGGTCCAACAAGAAACTACATGTCATGGTCGAATAATATATCAATCTGACGGCAATTCTTTGACCGTCGACCATGCGAAAAGACGAGACCACCCGAAGAGTTTTTCGACCACAACATTCAAAATTTGGTCAAGTCTTTGGTCAAGTCCAACATATTTATCTAGTTTGTATTTCCTAGAATAAGTTTAGACCTTTGGTCTAACCCATAGCCTATTATATAAAGGCTAGCTATTGTATTGTTTTGTTCATTCAACATTTTTAATCAAAAACCTTTCTTTTTATTCTTGTTGAATCTTTTTTTCTTAGTGGAACATCATATCTTCGGGCTTAGGAGTTGGAATATGAAGGGTTTTCCGCAGCCCTTGTGAGACCATTCGATCCACGTCCCTTGAGTGTGTGTGCTTTCTAGCTCATTCGGTGCAAGGCTTATCCAATCCTTCAACCTTAGAGTGATCCTTCAATTTAGGGCGTATCATGTGGTATCAGAGCCACTCTGAGGTTTGGAGTTCTTCACAGCCAGACATTCGTAACTCTTCATCTTCTATGAGATCAGCCATGTATTTTGGACTGTTGACAAACCACGAAGAGAAGGCAGAGCGCAAAGCACGAGAAGAAAATTTGCGAGAATGGAGGTACAAATCTTCATCTTCTAAGATATCTGTGTCTTTTGGACTACTAAGAAACTAGGAAGAGGAGGATGAACTTAAAGCACAAGAAGAAAAGTTGCGAGAATAGAGGTACAACAAACGTACAGCCGAGATGATAACACAATATGAGCGTGACCAAGAGGAGGAAGCCAATAAGTCACGACCTGAGAGAGACATGTGGAAGAAACCACTCAGAAAAGAAGGTACACGAATCTTCCTTGATTTTAGTTCAATGGGAGTTAAACCGAGGAGTCCAAAGAAGGCAGTTAAAAAGCCACAATCGAAACAAGTTGTAGAAACTCCATCGGCCAGAACTGAAGAGAAGAGAAATGAGGCTTTTGAGAGATGGCTGGAGATTTTCAAGGCTAGTATCCATCAAAATATCACAGACCCACGTCCATTGTCAGTGTTGGAAGAAGATCAAGAGGCCAAAGATATAAAACCGGAGCTATCTACTGTTTATGTCCGAGCATAATCTATGGACGACCATCCGCATCAAAAGGAAGAACCACAGGCTGTAAGTGCTCTCTTGTATGTCCAAAAGTTGGCTGAAAATGTGGTTGATAGTGGACCAGAATCTGATCATGAAAAAGATCTCACAACCGCTTATCCTTCAGGTGATATTCTCGGTTCTTTATCAAGTGATAAACTGGTTCAGCCATTCGTTTGCAAGGAGTACGACCCAGTGGAGCTACTGATGCCTGATGAGGGCATACAACACTTCATCTTTGAGCCTGGAATAGGGGCATGTGTGCACAAGAAGAGTAGAAACACCTTGGCCGAGCAAAATCATGTCGGTTCATTCATCTTAGAAGGTCCGGATGTGAGGACAAATCTTTTTAAACGAGGAGGGGATGATGCGACCCTGGCCAGCATCATGGACCAAGGTATGAAAATTAGATACGAACCAGCTAGGCAACTGATCATAGCTTGGCTTAATGGGCTGTTTATGGGCCTTATTGGTTTGATCCATGAAGTTCTAGACCGAGAGAAGCTAATGGACTTGAAACAAAACATGGAGGCCTTGTTCTCATTCTTAAATCAGTGTTTGAAGTTATTCAAGAAAGGCCCAAAAAGAAACTACATGTCATGGTCGAATAATATATCAATCTGACGGCAATTCTTTGACCGTCGACCATGTGAAAGGACGAGACCAGCCGAAGAGTTTTTCGACCACAACATTCAAAATTTGACCAAGTCTTTTGTCTTTTGTCAAGTCCAACATATTTATCTAGTTTGTATTTCATAGAATAAGTTTAGACCTTTGGTCTAACCCATAGCCTATTATATAAAGGCTAGGTATTGTATTGTTTTGTTCATTCAACATTTTTAATCAAAAACTTTTCTTTTTATTCTTGTTGAATCCTTTGTTCTTATTGGAACATCGTAGCTTCTAAGTCGTCGGAGTGAGTCATATCTTCGGGCTTAGGAGTTGGAATATCAAGGGTTTTCCGCAGCCCTTGTGATACCATTCAATCCACGTCCCATGATCGTGTGTGCTTTCTAGCTCATTTGGTGCAAGGCTTATCCAATCCTTCAACCTTAGAGTAATCCTTCAATTTAGGGTGTATCACTATGTCACAAAGTGCATTTATCTTTTCGGTCACACATCAGTTTAGAACTCTAGAGTTAAGCGTGCTTTAGATAGAGTAGTGAAAGGATGGTTGACCTACCGGAAAGTCATTTCAGGAATTGTGTGATTAAAGTTAAAGCACTGGTAAAGGTCATGTTATAATTATAGGGTTAATAAACAAGACTTTCGAGCCTCTTGGAAAAATTACGCACCTCTCATCATAAAAAATGGGGTCCATGGGCCATGTGAGAGGGTGTGGGAAGCCCATTAATCATAGGCTGTCGAGGACTTAGAAGTAGTATCAGAGCCGAATCTTGACGAGTGTGAAGCCCTTGTGTGGGCTCACATTAAAATGGGTAAGAATCTCAGGGCCCAGTGAGGACGTTACGTTCTGTGAGAGGGGATAAATTGTAACATCTTGGTTTGTGGTATATGGAAAGGTTTAAAAGAATTTATTTGGCTATCTGTGTCACAAAAGTGCACTTATCTTTTCGGTCACACATCCGTTTAGAACTTCAGGGTTAAGTGAGCTTTAGCTAGAGTTGTGAAAGGATGGGGGATAGCGGCAAGTCATTAGTGGTATCCTGTGAGTGAGGTCAAAGCATGGAGAAATGTCATGTGGTGATTCTATGGTGAGTAAACATGCTATCGAGCCTCTTGAAAAAATTAACCACCGCTTGTCATATTTCAATGGTCTCATGGGCCGAGTGAGTGGGCGTGGAAGACCCATTAACGATAGGCGATCAGGGCTTTACATATTTATTTTCTATGATTAGCTGAATCAAATGACAATAATTCAGAACCACTTAAGTAAGATTTACTAGTTAAATTATGGTATCTAGCTTAACATATGTTTGATAGTAAATATATTTGGTTTAATAAATACCATAGGGTGGGGAAATATACAAATTAGAGAGATGAGAAAATAAAGTAATGATACTTTGTCAATTAGGTTGACAAAACATAAGGACTCTTTGGCTTTCACTACCTATATTCAATACTGAAACACCATCTTTTGGTACGAGAATAATTCGGATACAAGAGGTAGAAAATTATTTATCTATCATATCCTTGTAAGATAAGTATGTTGTTAATGCTTTATTAAGTTTTAGTGTTAACATGTACATATAGACTTCTTGGAAAAAGAATTGATGATCAAATCCTTTAAATTTCTTTAAGGTTTTCACGTTTCATTTTGTTTGACTCTTGTTTTACTGAATGTTCTACTACTCATGTTGTGCTACATGATGACTGTTGGGCGACCGGCTTTGGATTCTTAGGGATCTTCTCACTGAACATTTGTTGAGATCCTTATCTCTTTTTATCCTTGCAAATTCGATCATTGTTGGTGGACTTTTTCTCCAAGACATCATAGGAAATAAATATATAATATCTTAGTTTATGTGACTCTGGATAAATATCATGATAGTGTTAATTTTTCTCATATCAAAATCTAATAAGGAAGGACTTTATGGGCATCATATGAAAAAAAAAATTGGTGTAGCGGTAAAATCACAAATATATGCCTTTGTTGTCTCGGTTTCAAGGGGCACCTACATATGCCTATAAAAATTCATTAATTTTGCCTTAGGCAACATTAACAGCCGGTTGGGATGTCACACTTCCAGACATAATTGATTACATCTCATACCGCGATAAAACTAGAGCACATAACCTCAAACCCACACACAAGAAAATCAGATACTATATAAACCTTAAATTAGATACTATATAAACAAAAGAAAAAGAAAAAATGATATTGGTTATTTGAAGTATTGACCAACCACAAGACTAGCGGTGCATACTAAATTAATGTATATTTAACTACACAAAGTATATATTATGCTTTTCAACATCTAACTTAATGATATTATGTAGTTTACATCTTAACTAAATTTCATTAATCCAAAAAGTGACATAGATGTCGGAGACATTAACTCCGTTTAATACTTTTATTGATCAATTAAAAATTGACCCATCTCACTGTAATTAACTAAAAATTAACATGACCCAACTCAAAGAAACAAAATAAAATTTGGCCACAAAGTTTTAAATCGACCCAAGAAAAAACTAAAATTTGGACGCTAGAAATTTATGCTATTCTCAATTTTAGTTTCAAGATTTATTAGGTTTGTAAATGGTTCGACCGACTTTGGATTCTAATTTTCTTTCTATTTGGATTATACGATTATATTAAAACTTTTTTTGAATTCCACTCTTGTATTTTAAGTTCAAATTAATATTATCTTGACCAAAAAAAATTAATATTATTTTTATGTAAGAAATATATAAATGATTTAATGAATGCTGAAATGAGAAAGTACATACTCCATGTGCTTCAATCATCTATATTATTATTTTCGAAATGATTTTTCTCATTCGAGCTCTCACCTTAAAAGTTAGAATGATTAAGATCGTTTATATCCTTAGTGAATTATTAGATAAATCATTAGTTAATCATACATAATTACAATAAAAACAAAAAATTAGCTAAAAGAAAAGAAAACATAAACACGTTTCAAACAAACAAAAATATAACTAAGTATATCAGAATGATCTCATTAATGTGATGATATCTTTTATATATATATATTCTAATCTAATGGTCTGTTTTACAAAATTATGATAAATATATGTTGTTACTGTTTTTTTTTTTTTTCCATATATCCTCACATATCTCCTTTTTAAGTTCTTTTTTAAAGACGTGCAATTAATTATTGATGTAAAGTAAAATTTGTAGGAACGTAAATGAAATATTGATTTCAAAAGATTATTTAGTACATTTATTTATTATTAATGAGTATAATCTATAAACAAAGTTTCAAAGATTTATGTATTATTAATAATTTGTGTGTTGGTTTGAAATTTTTGATATATTTTTGAACTAATGATGCATATATTAATAATAAAGAGATTACCCGCATGAGCAACATGCGAAACACGAATAATAACAATTTTCAAGATTTAACTAATGATTAACACGAATTACTAAGTGAATTCTCAATATATAATAGGATTTTCCGAAACATTAACACTCTTATCTGTCTGAAAATAGCAAGTGTATCTGTCTGAAAATATATTAACACTCTTATCTAATAATAAGGTCGTGCACAATTTATACAAAGACATAATAGATATCTAACGTTCTCCTAGAAAACGGTTCACAACACCAACAATTTTGCTCACACACTGTTCTGAGAAATGACTTGTCCAAATCGAAGAAAGAGCTCAGCATCAGAAGCACTCATCGAAGAGCAATTGACATTGTGTGGAGTCTTGAGATTTGCATACTCATCGACGTAGCACGAAGCGGTGAGCGTTGTTGAAGTGGCTGCTGCTGCCGCGGGTGGTTGTTGTTCCGACAACATGAAGCTGCCGAGGACACGAACCACCTGGTGCATCGTGGGTCGATCACTCGGCTGTCTTTTGGTGCACAGTAGTGCAAGCTGGAAAACCTTCTTCACCACGGCTAGATCCTTGCAAGTCGAAGTGATATCTGGATCTGCCATTTCCATCACTGCATTGTTCACTGTCTTGGACATTATCTGTAAATCAAAACACAATCACGAACCGAACCAAACTAGAAGGACAGAAAGGAAGGGACAAACCAGATGGTGGAGATTGGACTCATCATCAACGGCTTTCCTTCTGGTTAACAACTCGAGCAGCACTATTCCATAGCTGTAGACATCGGATTTCTCGGTGAGACGTGAAGTGCGTGCATATTCGGGGTCTATGTACCCTATTGTGCCCATGATATAAGTTGAAGTATGTGACTTTGAGACACACAGGCTTTTCGCAATTCCAAAATCTGTCAAACGAGCCTCTAAGTCTTTGTCCAAAAGAATATTGGAAGACTTCACGTCTCTGTGTATGATCCTTGGACTACAGTCATGGTGTAGATACGCTAGTCCTTGTGCAGCACCATATGCTATCTTAAGCCGTGTGTCCCAATCAAGAGTCTTCTTCTTCGTAGGGCCTTTGTAAAACAAGCATCTCAAATTAGTGTATTTTAGAATCAAATAAGTTTATATGATGGGAGACTTACCGTGAAGAAGATCCCATAGGCTGCCATTGTCCATGTAGTCATAGAACAGAAGACTTCCCAGGGGAGAAAGGGAATAGGCTTGTAGGCTCACAAGATTTCTATGTTTGATGCTACTAAGCATCTCAAGCTCAGTCTCAAACTGTTTCATTGACTGTGGGTTGTGAGAGTAAAGACGCTTAATCGCAACCGGTTTGCAGTTCTTTAAAACACATTTGTATACAGTGCTTGATGCACCGTGGCCAATGATGTACTTCTCACTGAGATTCTCTGTCATTCGCATGATATCCTCGTAAACGTGGAGTGCCATGTTCATATGAAGGATGACCAGCTTTGGGTGAGAATAGGTTACTGATGATGAGACCAAGAAATTACAGGATCAGCTATTTGATAAACAACATTAGAAGAAAGGAAGAAGCATTTGGTAAGTAAACCTGGTTTGTCAAGTGATCCATCCAGAAACGGAGGAGGATTATGCGGCCGGCAAGCTGCTATAAGGACCATAAGAAGGATGAGAAATCCACCAATAGCTATCCCAAGAATAGCTGCTCTAGAGATTGACACTGTGCAAACGAAAGAAGGATAGTTGTTGAGAAACAGTACATTTTGCTGAAAGAAGTTTTTTAGGAAAGAGATAACTACCTCGTACTGTTGGACGAGAAACATGACAAGGCGAGTTTAGCCAACTACCACAAAGACCAGGATTGCCAATGAAGCTTTAGAAGAAACCAAAAAGAGATGAGAGCACTGCTACTGTCAAAGATTAGCCAACGATACAAAATAGATGCTTAACTATCATACCTGTCGGGCGAAAATCTTGAGAAGTTATTGCTCTTAGGAATATCACCAGCTAGGTTGTTGTAAGAAACATTCCTACATAAGTTAGTAAAGAGTGGAGCGTTAAGTTTTTAGTACAAGTTCGTTACAGCAAAAAAAAAAAAAAAAAAAAAAAAAAAAAAACAGTACCAATAGCGTCTACTTACAATATAGTAAGACTGAGACAGTTGGCCAATGAACCAACATTACCGGTTAAGTTATTATTTTCCAGCCTCCTGCAATTTTTAGGAATTTTAACATTAAATAGATCCCCAAACCATAGTGATCACACATTGGTTTAGTCCTGATTTACATATTCATCATAGTGGAACGCAATAACACTGAAGATATATAAGGTACAAGTAGTTAGAGGAAGCTTTCTTACAACAAATACATATTCTGCAGTTGGTTAAGCTCTTCCGGAATTGGGCCCGAGATACCATTATTTGAAAGATCTCTGGAACACAATTAGATTCAGAGCAGGGATGTGAAATGAACAAAGCAAATAGAATATAGTGCTTACATCTCCATGATGCTTCTTAAATTTCCGAAGTCGGCAGGAACTACACCCGTTATATGGTTTCTGCTCAAGTTCCTATAACGAGAAAGCCACATATCATTAACAAACGTAACAAGAAAGGGGGAGGTGCCATAGATGCTCACATCTTGAGAAGATGCTCTAAATCACCGAGGGAGGAAGGAAGGATGCCATTTATCTTGTTGTTGGAAAGATCCCTTTAAAAGAAACGGTCGCAGATAAATAAAATAGCCATAGGACAAGACACATATACTTTGCAGAAAACAAATAAGAAAATGCTTACAATGTATCTAAGTTGCCGATACGAGATAGCTCAACCGGGATTGGACCTCTGATATAGTTGTTGGAGAGATTACTGGTTGAACCGGTAAAAATGCAGTAGTTCATGGCATTAATATCCCCCCAGAAAAGAACTATGGTAATTAAATAACACCAGTTTAACTATTTTAAGCGGCAATACTTACAGGTAAGTCATGCTCTCAAGCTTTTGAAACGCTTGGGGTATGGTTCCGTTGAACTTGTTCCCATGAACATTCCTGCAGTTACAATATTGAGATAAAAACCATAGAGAAGCAAAAAATCTTAAAACATTAGAATGTTAAGTTTTAATTTTAAAAAAGAAAGAGACACTTACAAGCTGTTTAGATTTGTACATGAGCTGAGATGATCAGGTATAAGTCCTTCCAGGTTATTATTAGCCACATTCCTAAATGTCAATAGTTCACATCAATATCCAAACATAAAAAAACAGGTCAAGCAAAGGGAGTCGTTACTTACAGATCAAACAAGTCAGTAAGCTTCCCAAGCTCTGGTGGTATATGACCTGTAAGACGATTATCGTTGAGCTCCCTGCATAATATTGTCCAAATTATTGATGATGAAACAAAAGTTCATAGTAGATGTATGGCAAAACACAGGTGAAGAAAAGGTTGGTCGTACAAGTAATGGAGTTTGGACATGTTTCCAAGCTCAGGTGGAATTGAACCAGTCAGCTTGTTACTGTGCAAGTACCTGTAGATAAAAGCCAAAATAGTAATCACTATAACTTCAAACTAAAAACTAAACTCTAAAGAGTCATCAGACTTTCAAATAGTAGCGAAAGAAAAGCCTTCTGCATTGTAAAATTCAAAGATTAATTTTCCATTTGAATTTCCACAAGGTATTATAATGAAGAGACTATGAAGGTAAATAATTACAATTTCTCTGTGAAAGTTAAATTCCCCAGAATAGGAGGGATAGGCCCACTCAGCACGTTGCCACTTAGATCTCTGTATAAGAAAAAATGAAACCTCTTAAGACAATAGAAACGTTTAAATTAGCTTTTCTTGATTAGAACAAAAGTACATACAACACTGCAAGAGCTTGCATGAGACCAATCACTGATGGTATCTTCCCAGAAAGCTGGTTGCCTTGCAATGATCTAAGAAGATAAACCAAAACTTCTTGTAAGTGAGAAACAAAGGATTGGCGCATATGAACAGAGCAGAAAGAAGAGGACTAACAATGTGGCTACTTGCAGGAAACCAATGTCGAAAGGAATCTCGCCAGTTAGCTGATTATAGGACAAGTCCCTGAGTTAACAATAACCAAACTATTTCAGCAACTTTACAAAGTAACCAAACTGCCATAAGGATGTATTGAAGCAGAGACAGGCACATACAAAACCTGGAAGGCAGTGCAATTTCCTATCGTCTCAGGGATACTACCCGTCAAACTGTTGTTCCTCACGTCACTGATTGTAAGAATAAAAAAAAAAACAAAGTCAGAGATTCCGTTCATATTGGAAAAAGTGAACTAAAACATACTATTGAGATGGGAAAAAAAGATCCATTGACTTACAAATACCATAGACCTGTAAGCTGACACAAATCTGGAGAAAGGTTACCCACCAAGTTGTTTCCGCGCAATCCGCTGTGCTCATCATATTAACAACAGTCAAGGTACGAAGAGACATGGACAGATTCAAGCTTCAAAGCATGGACACTTACAGATATTGAAGAACTTCATTCCAATAAATAAGTCTTGGTATCTCCCCACTGAGTTTATTCTGTGCGAGGTCCCTGGGAATTTGTCACAGACAACGAAAACTTCAAACTCTGATAATATATATATATATAGCTAAAAAAAATATGTAAATATCAGAAGACACTTACAGAATTTTCAGGTTTGGAATCTGCGAAAGCGTTGAAGGAATTGGTCCTATCAATTGGTTGTTCTTGAGGATCCTGGTAATAAAAAAGGTAAGGTTCATATTCTCCATAGACTTACATATGGAGATTGGCTGCAAGAAACTTACAGCTGCTCAAGTTGCTTCAACTTGGAAATCGAAAACGGTATGTCCCCACTTAGTTCATTAAAAGACAAGTCCCTGAATGAACAAACATGAACACACTTCAATCACTTAAAAGTTCCAAGAGACTATAACACACAAACTAGTTTTCATTAATTAAGTTCTTACAAGTTTTGCAAAGAAGAACAGTCACCAATCTCATCAGGAATTTGCCC
Source organism: Moricandia moricandioides (assembly GCA_905132885.1). Classification (NCBI taxonomy): domain Eukaryota; kingdom Viridiplantae; phylum Streptophyta; class Magnoliopsida; order Brassicales; family Brassicaceae; genus Moricandia; species Moricandia moricandioides. Next base: position 156,319 of record CAJHQQ010000179.1, read on the forward strand.
AGACAAACGATTACCTCGGAGATCACTGTGTTATAAAAAAAAAAGAGACAACAATAATCACCACTACGTCACAACAAAGCAAAAAAAAAAAAGTATTTATCTCCGGCTACAGTGATTGTTTAAACAGTTACATGGATAAGAGTTTTTTTAGATCTCCAATAGCAGGTGAGATTTCTCCATCAAGATTCAAATCTGACAAATTACTAAACAACATAGAGAGACAGAAAACAAATTAGAACTTTTCCGCGAGAAAAATCAAACCTAACACCCAAAAATAAAAAAGAGGATGAAACTTACAGAGCAACAACATTGAAGGTGACATTATCACAAGTCACACCTCTCCAGACACAATAGTCCGAAGAAGGTGAACCTGTCCAGTCATAGAGCACATTGTTCACATCTTTGAATGACTTCTTAATCTCCAGTAACGTTGCCCCTTTTTTTTTAATTAGGATATTTTATTAACACACGCACATAAACAAAACAAAAAGAAAAACATTTGTCAGCGCTTGAGAAAAAAAAAGTAGTTAAAAATTCAACTTCCAAGAAGATTCAAAACTCAAAACCCTAATTTATTCAGCTTCTTTAGTTAATAGAGAAGTCAAACAAAGATAAAAAACAAGAAAGTGGCAAGTACCCAGATCTCATTGTCCTCACAAAAAACTTCAAAAGTCAAACATGCACTTACCATTGTCTGAATTTACAGTAGTCCCAAAGCTCAAAGAGATGAGGAATCCCAGAAGAACGACTTTTCTAAGAAGGGCCATTTCAACATGCGTACAAGCTTAAAAACGACTGCGTTTTTGCTTGACCCAAATATGCTAAGAAAAAAAAAGAAAACCTTTAGCTCTCCCTGAAGAAGAAGATAGAGAAGAGAACCATATGTACCGACATTAGTTTTTTTTATGATTCAGAAAGAGACTCTACCCAAATTGATGTTTTTTTCTTTTTATTTCTATATTTTTTTTTAGTTTTCACTGAGGGAAAAGTTTTGATTTTTATCGTTACATCACATCCTTCTGGCTCGGTTTACAGTGTTTCATTGAGTGCTCAAGCGACAGGAACACAGACTGAGATAGAGATGGAGAGAGGAGAGAGAGAGAGAGGAAACACACATAAATGTGTGTTAAAGAGGGAAAATGTACAACTGTAGGGACTGTGTGGGAGAGACGAAGAGGAATTATTGGGAGGATAAAGTTAAAAACCCCATCATCTTTCCTTCTGCCAGAGTTCTGAAGCTTTGCAGAGGAGAGAGATTGAGAGAAAGAGACGTCCATTGCAGTAATGCTTTCACATTTTCTCTCTCTTCTTTCTGAGGGTAAAACGGTCATCAATGAAGAACATGGCCATGGCAGTGAATAAAGGAAGTCGCTTTCGATGCCAAACGTTTTGAGTATTTGCCTCTCTCTCTCTCTCTCTTTGCCGTTTCACAAGATGACCCATATCAATAAATCATAAATGGGCAGTTCCGTAAAACATCATTTTAATTGTGTCACCTCTTTTCCATTTACAGTGTTTTCTCTTTTCCATTTACAATTGCTATAACTAAATTTGGAATTCGGGATAGTGACCGCAATTTTTCTTCTCAACTATTATTTGGTAGGGGTTATATAAGCCATCTTCATTTGGTAGTAGCTCAAATATGTATGGTTGCGATTTTTAGTATTATTAAACAATTTTATACGACTAGTATATCTGTTAGAACTGATGCGTTTACGGGATATTTGTGATTAATTGATAAAAGTTTACTAATATTAACACATTATACGACTAGTACACCAGTTAGAAATAGATGCTTTTTTCGGTTTAATAAAAAATTATTAATATAAACACATTATAAAAATATCAAAAACATAATATTGTATAAAAATAATAATTAAAGAAATACTATAAAATATCCCTGAAAATTTGTCCCGAATATAGTCTCCAAAGATTAAAATGACTAAATTTTTTTATTAAAGAGCTAAATATACATTTATATTCATAGGAATAACTAATCTAGACTTAGATTTAGTGTTAAGAATAGAGTTTTAGGAGTGATGTTTAAAATTTGGAAAAATTGCAATTCTGCCACAAGTTTGATATTACTTTACAAATTTATCTTTAATAAATGACAAATTTAAAAAGATTAAATTATGATGAAAATATACTAAATTATTTTTCTAAAAATAATTATAAAATATTTAAAAACTCAATTTTACATCTTCAACACTAAACCCAAAACAATAATCACTAAAGTGTAAACTAACATGTAAATATATTTCTTATTGACTGTATTTTTGCAAAGTGGTACTTAATTTGTGATATTCTTAGCAATTTCTCTTAAAATTTTATAAAATAAAAATATTTTTTTTAATATAAAAATTAAATATTAAAAGTTTCTTAAAAAAATTTAAATAAAAATAAATTATTAAAAATAATTTCAGAAAGCACATTTGAGTTTCAAAAAGAAAATTTGAAAAAATATTTTTTTTATAAAATGGTTTGAATTTGAAAAGATATAATTCGAAGCTCTAAAATAATTTCATTTTTATTTTCTATTTATATTTATAGATTTAGGGTATAAGAGTCTTTTTTCTCTTTTATGAAATATTTTGGTCATTTTCTTCTTTAGAGGTTCTTTTATGACAAAAACTTAAAAATGCTCTATTTGAGAAAATTTCCCAAATAATTATTACGAATATAATTAATAACAATAATTTTTTTTTATTTAATTTTTTAAATTTAGATGATAGTTATAATTTCAATAAAATTTGTTTTGAAGGTTTATATTAGAACTTTTGAAAGGAAAATTTGCGTTTATATATGTATATATTAATATTTAAAAAATATATTGTGACTATTTTTGGTTTTATGTTTTTATAAGATAATTATGATATTTTCTATGAATTTAAATCAAAATATAAAATGCATATATATATTTTAGGGCAATTTGTCATATATGACTCAAAACTTGATTTTAAATGCAAAAGTATACCAAACATCAATCAATTGCAAAACTAACCTAATAGCATTGTGAAATTACAATGAGACTCTTATGACCAAACAAAAAAACCAGAATTTATTTTGACAAATATAACCCTCGGAAGTCTTTTGGACGACTTAACTTTAAGTCGTTTAGAAGACTTCCACAAGGTGTCATCCAGACGACTTCCAGGAAGTCGCCTCAAAGACTTCCACGAGGTGTCGGAAATCGTCTCGTATAGTTGTTCTTAAAAATAATTTATAAATTTTATAAAAAAAATATTTTTTTGGGAAAAAATTGAAATCATGTAATTATAAAAAAAATTAAATGATATAAATTAATATATAGTAAAATGTAATTATTTTCAACATAGATGAGTGAATATAGTAAGTCATGGTATTCTTTGGTTTAGGGGTTGTTAACATATGTTGTAGTATTGTTTGTATTCTTAGGGTTTAGTTTTCTGAAAGCTCAAATTTTTGTTTGAAAAATTATTTTTTTACTATTTGTGTTTATTTCTGTGTATATTAAACATTTTTAAGTTAAATTTGATTTTAATGAAGTGTTTAGTTAGTTAATTAAGTTTAGGGTTTATTTAGGGTGTAGACGACTTACCTGGAAGTCGTCTGACGAATAGTATTTACGGGGTGGAAGACTTCCAAAAAGTCTTCTCGTGGTTTTTACCTCAGACGACTTCCACGAAGTTGTCTGATGAATAGTATTTACCAGGTAGAAAACTTCCAAGAAGTCTTCTCGTGGTTTTTACCTCAGAAGACTTACCTGGAAGTCGTCCATACCGGACCGACCTTTCATTTTACCATTGTACATTAAAGTTAACTTGATAATTTATCGTACATATAAATACTATTTTTTTCATTGTATGTAGAAAAAAGCACGAAACCCTAACGTCGTTTCTCTCTGAGGCGATTTCAAAAGCAAATCTTGTTTTTCCATTGAATCTCCCTTTTTCGTCGTTCTCACCGCCGTTAATCTCGCGTTTTCCGACGAATCTCGTTTCTACTTCACGACGAATCTCGTTTCTCCTTCATAACTAACTGAACATCCGCTTTTTTTTCAGATATGAAACTGCGTCGCCGGTAACTTAAGTTGTAGTCTTGATTTTTGCAGATATGTAACCGCTGGTATTGCATAACTTCCCCGACTGTAAGTCATCCATTTTTTTATTTATTTAAATTTTCTGGAGTTTGCGTCCTCTCATTCTAGTGAAAGACTACTCAGAAGACTTCTTGGAAGTGGAAGACTTCGTAGAAGACTTCTGTGAGTCTTCTAAAGTGTAAGACTTCGTAGAAGACTTCCACGAAGTCTTCCAGAGTGTAAGAGTTCGTAGAAGACTTCATGAAAGTCTTCCAGAGTGTAAGAGTTCGTAGAAGACTTTCGGGAAGACTTCAAAGTCTTATACTCTCGAAGACTTCTTGGAAGTCTTCTGAGAAGTCTTACACTCTAGAATGTTAGAATGAGAGATTTACTTGAGAGTTTGTTTCTGGAGAATGAAGAACATGATGAACTAGAGAGAGAGAGAGGGATTTCGAAAATAGATGAGAGAGAGGAGAATAATTCCCTTAATTCATTCTGGTTATGGTTACAGCATTTAAATAGAGATACACAACTTGCATACAGAAATGAATAAACAATACTAGCCAAGTGGAGACAAAATGGCTCAGCCAGAAGTGTGAAAGTGACAGCTCCCTTGCCTCTCTCCTCCTTATACCAGCATGTGACTCTCTCTTGTTTTCTTGTTCCAACAGCTCTTTCCTCAGGTCATAGTCATCCAGAGCCTCAGACAAGTCTACACACGTGATCACAATGCAAGCAAACTCCATTGCTTGCCTTCTACACCAAGTTAGGTTGAGACTGGACTGCTTGTACGGATCACACTATTTTGGTTGATCCAGACTGCTTCTCTTGATCTCTTCTTCTCTAAGCTTCATTTCTCTTATTCATGTCAACACTCCCCCTCAAGCTTGACCATAGGGACTTGTCAAGCTTGGAAACCATGAAGCATTCCCTCATTAAAACCTTAGCTTGGAAAAACCACTTGGGATAAAAAACCAAGCCAAGGAAAAAGAGTAGAATCCTTCATGGCAAGAGGATCAGTGACATGTGAGGTCTATGAGTCCAAGTTTAGGATGGATGAACTCACAGACTTTGGTGCTGGCTGCTTTGGTGAATATGTCAGCCAGTTGATCTTCACTTCTAGTGTAGCATGGAAGGATTACTTGCTGCTCCACTGCTTGCCTAACCTTATGACAGTCCACTTCTATATGTTTTGTTCTCTCATGGAAGACTGAGTTGGATGCTATGTGTATAGCCGCCTGATTATCACAATGCATGGTGATTGGAGAGGTTGTCTCTATGCCCAAGTCCCTCAACAGTCCCTTGATCCATATAAGTTCACTAGTAAGCTTCCTCATAGATCGGTACTCTGCTTCAGCACTTGAACAAGACACAACCTTTTGCTTCTTGCTCTTCCAAGTGACCAAATTTCCTCCAATGAAGGTGCAATAGCCAGTTGTAGACCTCCTGTCCACTCTATCACCAGCCCAATCCGCATCACAATACCCCACAATCTCTGTGCTTCTATTGCAACCCATCCAAACGCCTTGACCAAGAGCTTCTCTTAAATATCTCATGATCCTCTCAACCATGTTCCAGTGATGGACCTTAGGAGCTTGCATATGCTGACTGACTTGGTTCACAGCAAAACAGATGTCTGGTCTTGTGATGGTCAAATAGATGAGTTTCCCAACCATTCTTATATACTTCTTGACATCAGCAAATGGAGTGTTCTCAAACTCCCCCTCTCGCCTTGTACCCATCTTCAAGAGGAGTCTTAGCTGGTCTTCCTGCAATGTTTCCTGCCTCACTCAACAAATCCATTGCATACTTCCTTTGAGACAGAAATAATCCTTCCTTGGATCTACACACTTCAATTCCAAGGAAATACTTGAGCTCTCCAAGATCCTTGATGTCAAACACTGATTTCAGGAATGCCTTAGTGGCCTGGATCTCTTCTTTGTTGCTTCCTGTGATGATAATATCATCCACATATATTAGGATAACAACGATACCTTTTGTACTGGTCAGTGTGAAGAGAGTATGATCAGCTTCTGACTTCCTAAACCCTCTTCCATTCAGTGTGGTGCTTAGCTTGTGATACCAAGCCCTTGGTGATTGCTTCAAGCCATAGATTGCTTTCTTCAGTCTCAACACATTCCCTGGCTTGACCAAATGTTCTAGACCAGGAGGAGGATGCATGTAGACCTCATCTTCTAACTCTCCTTGCAGAAAAGCATTCTTCACATCCATTTGCCACAAATCCCACTCCATGTTAGTAGCAATTGAGAAAATGATCCTAATGGTGTGAAGTTTTGCTACTGGTGCAAAGGTATCAATATAATCCTCTCCATATGTCTGAGTAAATCCTCTTGCTACCAGCCTTGTCTTGCGCCTCTCCACCTTTCCATTAGCTAGGTACTTGATTGTGAAAATCCATCTGCTTGTTACTGCCTTCTTGCCTTTGGGAAGCTCAGCTTCATACCAAGTATCATTGACTATCATTGCATTAGCCTCATTACCAACAGACTCTCTCCACTCTTCATGCTCCATAGCTTCTTCATATGACCTTGGGATATACTCCTGATCCAATTCACCAATGAAAACCTGATGTTCTTGAGGATACTGAGCTAAAGAGCACACTGCTCGTATAGGATGAGCTACTGCATGAGAGTTGAAGTAAACCCTTGTGTTTATCCAATTTGAAGGATCCTTTCTCAGCCTTGTGCTTCTCCTAAGAGGCTGAACTGCTTCAGGTTCTTCTTCCTTATCAGATTCTGTTTCATCATTCTGATTCACTGGTTCTTGTTGTGTTTGTTGCCTTTCATCCTGATCATGAGTTTTTTGTTGATTCCCCCCCTTCAGGATCAGGATGGATAGCTTCATCAACCCCATCTTCATCAACTACAGCTTCTGGACCAGGTGCAGCTTCAGGAGAATTCGTTCTTGTCTCCTGATTTACATGAGGCATGTCAATACCAAGACTCTCCATTATGATCCTGAGGTTTGTGGCTTTCTCTGATGCTTGAGTTAAATCCTTCAAATCATCCCAACTTTTATCCTCATAGTATCCCTTTGTCTCCACAAACTTCACATCTCTTGATATTAAAACCCTTTTTGAAACTGGATCATAGCACTTATAACCCTTTTGAGTTGGAGAGTAGCCAATGAACATAGCTTGAGCTTTTAGCATCAAGCTTGTTCCTCTGCTCCCCTGGTATCAACACAAAACAGAGGCACCCAAACACACGCAAGTGGTCCAAAGGTGGCTTGATCTTGTTTAGGACCTCAAATGGAGACATGTCGTTGAGGACTTTAGTTGGAGTCCTATTGATCAGATAACAAGCAGACATCACAGCATCACTCCAGAATCGTTTTGGAACATTGGTGTGAAACATCATTGATCTTGCTACTTCCATCAAGTGCCTGTTCTTCCTCTCAGCAACTCCATTCTGTTGAGGAGTGTATGGGCAACTTGTCTGGTGAATAATCCCATGTTGAGCAAGGTATTGCTTCAATGCATGACTTGTGTACTCTCCACCATTATCTGACCTGAGAATTTTCACCTTGGCATTGAAATGGTTGGAGACATGGGTCTGGAAATTTTTGAAAGCTTCGCACACCCTGTCCTTGGACTGAATCAATGTCACCCAAGTGTACTTGGACTTCTCATCTATGAAGGTGACAAAGTATTTGTGGTTCTCTCTGGACACACAAGGCGCAGTCCACACATCAGAGTGAACCAGGTCAAAACATCTCTCATAGATAGTGCTAGAACTTTGAAATATTGTCCTACAATGCTTCCCCAATATGCAAGCTTCACAATCATCATTCTTGAACACCACACCAGGAAGAATCAGGTTTAAGGCTCTAGTATGAGGATGTCCCAGTCTAGCATGCCATAGAGTGCTATCAACCCCAGTAGATGTACTGATCATGCAAAGAGATGAAGATGGTCCAGACAGCTCAGTCTTTTGGAGATGATATAATTCCTCATGACTGTACCCTTTTCCAATAACCTGCCCTGTCTTTAAGTCTTGAAACTCAACCTCATTTGGTCTGAAGACAACCTGACAACTCAGATCAATTGTAGCCTTCCTCACTGATAGCAAGTTTGATGTAAACTGAGGCATATACAAGGCAGTTGATTCCCTATCAAAAAACCTAAGGTTCCCTATCCCTTCTATTTTAACCTTATCACCATTTGCTATAATCACATTCCCTGAGGCAGGCTGGACATCACTAATCAAGTTTCTATCACTAATCATGTGATGACTAGCTCATGAATCTATAATTATGGGTTTAGAGTCAGAAGAGTGTGTACCAGCCTTTTTGGGTGAGATAAGGGCCTTGACAGCTTTGATAAATGAATTCAGGTCACTCCTGGTCACTGGGCCATCAGAACTGGTCGCACCATCCATACTCCTACATGTTCCTCCTTCATTTGAATCACCAATGAAAGCTGAGTACAAGGTTCTTCCTTGAATTGTTTGATGCTCCAACTCCTTGAGTGCATCCCTGGCTTGATTCAAGTCACTCTTCCTTGGCATGTTTTTCTTCCTCCTATGTAGTTTCTTAGCCTTCTTGACTTCAAACACTCTACTCAAATTAGATATGTTGCCATACACCTTCTTCAGTGTATCCCACAATTCTTTGGAGCTTTCACAGTATGAGTAAGCTTCCAAAATACTTGGTTCAAGGCTGTTTTGGATGATGGATAACACCATGAGATCCTCCTGACCCCATTTGCCATCACCAGCTAAGACCACTTCAACACCATCTTTATCTTGGACTATTTTCCTTGGGATTTCTCCATCAGCAACATGCTGCCATAAACCCCTTCCTCCAAGTGTTGTCTTCACCATTCTAGACCACAGCAGATAGTTTTCACCCCTTAATTTCGCTGGAATTGCCACCATGTTTGATTTCTCCATCTTGGAGAGCTATTAACCAGTGGGTAAAAGGATGTCTGCTTGAGAAATTCGAAAACCAGAGTTTATTTGAGAAAGACAAAGTAAAAACTCAAGATTTCTGAAAGAAGACAGAGAGAATCACAGAGAAACAGAGAGAACTGAAGTAAAAACTCTCAAGAGATCTGAAAGAGAACAGAGAGAAATAGAGTAGAAACAGAGTAGAAGCAGAGTAATCTTGCGGAAGTTGAATGATTGAGTGTAGTATAGTAAGAAAATCAAGGTTTCAAGAGCTTAGTGCTCTGATACCATGTTAGAATGAGAGATTTACTTGAGAGTTTGTTTCTGGAGAATGAAGAACATGATGAACTAGAGAGAGAGAGAGGGATTTCGAAAATAGATGAGAGAGAGGAGAATAATTCCCTTAATTCATTCTGGTTCTGGTTACAGCATTTAAATAGAGATACACAACTTGCATACAGAAATGAATAAACAATACTAGCCAAGTAGAGACAAAATGGCTCAGCCAGAAGTGTGAAAGTGACAGCTCCCTTGCCTCTCTCCTCCTTATACCAGCATGTGACTCTCTCTTGTTTTCTTGTTCCAACAGCTCTTTCCTCAGGTCATAGTCATCCAGAGCCTCAGACAAGTCTACACACGTGATCACAATGCAAGCAAACTCCATTGCTTGCCTTCTACACCAAGTTAGGTTGAGACTGGACTGCTTGTACGGATCACACTATTTTGGTTGATCCAGACTGCTTCTCTTGATCTCTTCTTCTCTAAGCTTCATTTCTCTTATTCATGTCAACATAGAAGACTTCCTGCAAGTTGTCTGAAGTCATCTCACTAAAACTGACATGCAAAGTATATAAATTTTGAGATGTTGGTTATTGATTTTTTTACAGACTAGAAAATGGATTTACCAGAACTACCGCATAGGATATATACAATAGGGGAGGAGCCCATTCCCGTCAAAAGCATTTCCTATCATATAGATGATTCGAAATTGGTTAATGTTGTAAGGCAAGCTCTACATGATGACGAATATGAGGAGCTGAAGGACTCGAAGTTGGGAGTGTTCATCAAATTCAAGGAGCTGAATTTTGGATGGGCATCAAGGCTGGTACATTATATCCTCAGTTTCCAGCTTGACATTAAGAAGAAGTATGAGCTCAGGAGTCTCGTTGGTCTAGAGCCACTGAGGTTTTCGCTGATAGAGTTTGAACACCTCACTGGTTTGAACTGTGATTACATCGAGGACATGGAAAATCCGAGGTGTGAGGTAACGAAGGAGATGTCTTCTTTCTGGGAGATGATGGGAGTTGATGTCGATGCAGATGATAGCAGCATGTCAGAGATGCCAAGACTGGACTCGGGATGATCGAATGCGGTTTGGATACCTTGCCATATTCAATGGATTCATTGAGTTGAGAAAGTACTCAACAGCTACAAGGACTAGTCTAGCAAGGCTAATGATGGACTTAGAAGAATTTGAAAATTATCCATGAGGGAGAGTGGCATTCAAGGTGCTGATGGACTCTCTGAGGAGAAAAGATTTGACAAAGACTTACACTGTTGATGGGTTTGTACAAGTTATCCAGGTGTGGGTTTACTATGCTCTGCCAGAATTGGCTGCCAATTATGGATATCCCATACCAAACAGACCGTCTCTACCGCTACTGGCTTACAAGGGTGGCAAAGGACGTAAATGTTTTAAAGAGGCCATCAACAAACAAGTATTTAAACGTCACTCCCTAAGACTTGGCAAAACACTTATACTCTTCCAGACGACTTAAAGTTAAGTCTTCTGAGAAGTCTTTTCTGGAAGACTTGTTAGACGACTTAACTTTAAGTCTTCTAGAAGACTTAACTTTAAGTCGTCTGGAAAACTTAACTTTAAGTCTTCTGGAAGACTTAACGTTAAGTCATCTGAGAAGACTTAACTTTAAGTCCTTTGTTAATCCGTCAAATATCTATGTTGATATCTTTTATTTACTGCAGACTAGCGTGATCAACTTTGTTGAGAAGGATTTCAGTGAAATGTTTCCACAATGGGACTTTAATGTAGAGGATACGGTCGCGAAGAACATAATTAAACTCATGTATGGGAAACCTAAATGGAAGTGGACCATGGATTGCTGGAAAGTGGTCGGTATTATCCCTTGGGTCAATCCAATGACGCAGCTTGTTTATATGAAGAAGGAAGAAAGTGCAGCGAAGACGGCGATTGTTGTGAAGGAAGAGAGTGGAAGACCTCGTAAGAAAGCTCGTAAAGATGCTTCTGTTGAGGCTCATGTAGAGGCTCCTAAAGATCGTTCAGAGGCTTCTAAGGCTGTTGGTGGGACCAATGAAAAGATTAAACAAGGCTTCAAGGACCTAGCTGATGCCATGAGGGATGGTTTTGGGATGTGCCTTAGGGAGATCAAGCTTCTCGGGGATAGGATTGAAGCTGTAGAGAAGAAGGTGGGAATCACCAAAAAAGTGACTGCATCTAATGATCTTCAACTCACTCCTTCATGTCCCCCTAAACGTGTGGACGGACCCGGGTTTAGTACCTCTCCCAAACTCAAGAAGAAAGTCAGTAGGAAAAGTGTTAGGAAACATAACTTCTTTCTTGTGTCTGCTTGGATCTTTGCTTATGTTACTTGGATATTTGTTTCATGTGTTACTTGGATATTTGTTTTGATTTGACCATTTGTGCTTGAATCTTTGCTTGTGTATTACTTCCTCTTGTACATCGAAATTGCAGAGTGAAAGTGTGAATGGGGCGAAAGCGGGACAAAATGACGCCCAAGAACCGAGTGGTTCCACATAAACTAGTGGGTCTAATGAGCTGAGTCTTGTGATAGCAAAATTGTGAGAGGAGAAATCTCATGAACCTGAACCTGAACCTTAACCGAGCGTTGTTCTATTTGACAAACAAGAACCTACCATTTCAGATTTACAACAAGGGGAAACTAGAAGGCAGACAAAGAAGGATGCTGCAATGATGGTTGTTGCCCTGGGAAAGAGTGATCGAGAAAGGAGATTGGTGCCTCACAACAATCTCCTTTTCAGGGAAACAACACAACCAAAGCGAACTACAAGAATAATCATTGGATTTCTATATGAATATCGATCCCTAAGAAGCACATAGTCATCCGGGATAGCATTATCAAACATATTTAAGTTGCATAACTCGTTAAGGTAATGGAGCCTTTTGTCACAATGATTCCTTATTGGTTGTTGAATGCGCTCCTTCTGATGAAGAACATGTCAAATACACACTGGATCCATTTACATACGAGAGAGTGACAGCTGAAGTACCTCAGTGTCGAGCTGGTGATTGCGGCGTGTATACTCTGAATTACATTGAATGTCATGCTCTTGGCATGTCATTTCCTCCGCTCTTTTGTGATAAAAACGTCAGCATTATCAGGGAGAAGATGGCTTGGAATATATTTAAAGAGACCCCTGACTCCCATAAGAAATAGAACAAAGAAAATGATGAGAACTTCACAACTTATGAGCCGTGATTATGTATGAGGTGTTTGTAGTTGATGCTTTTGTATCTTTGTAGCATTATCTTTTGTGTAGTGAAAATGTTTAAATTGCAAATTTCGTAGTTATAAAAACATCATAAAACAAATGTCTTAACAGACGACTATCGCGAAGGTCGTATGCGTCATAGACGACTGTCGCGAAGGTCATCTGAGGTTGTCTGCGTCACAGACGACTGTCACGAAGGTCGTCTGCCTCACAAGTTATAAAAACATCATAACACAGAAAGTTCATAAAACAAATGACTTAACAGAGATAAGTTCATGCCACAGAAAGTTCATAAAACAAATGTATTAATAGAGATAAGTTCATGCTTCATAGGCGACTGTCGCGTAGGTCGTCTGCGTCACAGACGACTGTCACGTCATTTATGTCACAGACGACTGTCACGAAGGTCGTCCAGTAGACTGTCCCGAAGGTCCTCCACTTTTGTTCTTACAATGTGTACGCATATGGCCAGTTTCTTTTGCAGGTTGAGCATCTATAAACCATGTGTTGCTTTCGGGGTTTGCGTCCTCTCATCCTGGATAGCTCCAACCAAGATTGCTATCTTGATTTCTTCTGTCTCCTCGGACCACACTTTACTTCCGGAGGAAGGCATGTGTGTGCCTCAACTTGTTGTCCAACACAAGGATATATATTCTGTGAGTATCCTGCATACAAATGATCCTTTGAGTAGAGGGAGCACACAAGTGTGGAGACATGCAAACCAGCATATGTTCTAGCTGCTATAACATGAGAGCAAGGTATTTTCTCGATTGCATAGACACCACAATCACATTTTCCATGTTCCAAATCAACAACACAGTCTTTTTTGCCACGTTTTACAAAGTATCGCCATCCATCAATTGGTTGGACATACATGTTATCTGCCATCTCCGAACGAATAGCAAGTAAGTATTTAACTCCCCAACTATGCTGAGTTGTGAGACTCAAAGCATATTTTCTCTTTTTCCAATACCACCTTCTTAGCTTATCCCTTATGAACGCCAACATGAACTGAATAGGAAATCTTCTTGCTCTCTTCAGTGCAAAATTAATAGATTCAGCGATGTTGCTCGTTTTTAAGTTGTACATGTCTCCTCGAAAATGAACCCTTGACTATAGGGTTACGTCAGCATCCTCCAAATACGTTGCAAGTTCCTGATTTGCACTCCGTATCTCATCCATGTACCGGTTAAAATCATAAAATATATGAGCATAAGCAGCACCTTTTACCAAGTACAACAGATGCTTCCCTTTATACTTTTGGACAATGTTCTGTTGTAGGTGATAATAACATATTCCTCTGGTTGCCTAAGAAAAAACCTTATCACATGCATTTTTAATGCTCATGTGTCGGTCCGAGACTATCACCAGAGAATACTGATCAGATATACAACTTCTCAATTTTGTAAAAAACCATTCCCAAGAATCGCCATTTTCAGCATCTACGATTCCAAAAGCCAAAGGAAATTGGAAATTTCCATTTTGTGCGGCTGCAACTAACATAACACCTTCATAATTCCCACTTAGGTGAGTCTCATCCACCACAATGACACTTCTCTGATAATGAAAACCTTGAATTGAAGCTCCAAAATAGAGAAATAAAGACTTAAACTAGAATTTGACCCGCGCTCCCGCGCGGGTGTTTGTTTTAACTTATGTTGAACGTAAATTCACAAACCTCTAATTTTATAAAAAATCTCATGTATGGTTATTATGTTTTGAAATTTACATATAAAGTATAATATATTATATTATAATATAGATATTTGATAATAATTTTTTATTTATACGTAATATTATATTAAAAATTTATAATTTGATGTAATTGTATTATCCATATATTAACATATTGTTTTTTATTAATTTTATTTTACAATGAAACAACATACTGAAAAAATTTAATTGTCAATATATGAATATCAATTTAGTTAGATAAACTTTATATTTGCAATTATTTAATTTAAATTTATTTTAAATGTAGTGTCAAAATTTGTAAATAAAAAAAATATACAAAAGTGAAGTATTTAATTTATTGTAAATGTAAAGGCTAAATTTATAAATAAAAAGAAGTATATTTTTTGTACTGCTATCCATGTGTCCAAACAATTCTCAATCATAGTGTTATTCTTATATCCAAACAAAATCCTAAAGTACTTCTACTTTAATAAGATAGATATGTTCTGAGAATCAAGTTCTATACCAGTGATAGAACTCAAATGTGCTAATGAGATTTGCTCCAAATATGAAGGCAATCGCTCATACCCATCTTCTGCTGATTCTCTCACCAATTCTTGCGCATATAACAATGCTCTATATGAAGTGGTGTAATCAAGTGTCATGTCAAACATGTTCTTCATTGCATCTTTGATATGATGCGGATTTAACCCATCAATGATTCCAATTCGATCTATGAAAAGTCTACCAACATACTTCGGAGTACAATGCTTCCGCTGAGCGAGTCGATCTGTCACAGAACATGTATGAGTTTCCACATACTTGGTGACCCAAAACGTTTTTTTCCCATGTTTCACACTCGCTCTGATCTTCCATCCACAACCATTAACGCGACATTTTGCCGCAAGTACAGTTTTCGTTGACTTGTATATTCTGAAGGAGAACTTAAGCTTCACTTTTGTCAACCGCAACTCTGACAAAAGTGCATCCTTACTAACAAACTCTGGTTGGCATAGATATTGTTAGCATTTGAGCTTCCTTCTTCACTACCATATGTTCCTTTGAAATCTTCAAAGCACATATCATCTTCTTCTTCTTTATCCTCATCTTTAACTTTTTCATAC
Source organism: Moricandia moricandioides (assembly GCA_905132885.1). NCBI lineage: Eukaryota > Viridiplantae > Streptophyta > Magnoliopsida > Brassicales > Brassicaceae > Moricandia > Moricandia moricandioides. Next base: position 171,597 of record CAJHQQ010000179.1, read on the forward strand.
TCAGTGTAATCCTCACCATCATCGACTTCTTCAGAAACATAAGGGATATCAGCATCCTCCCCCATCATCATTTTCATTTTCAGCTAAATTATCATCATCTTCATCCCCTTCTTTATCTTCTTCCCCTTTATCACCTTCATCATCTTCTTCCCCTTCCCCTTCATCTGAAACCGTTCTCATCATTCTAAGGCTTGATACATAAAGACGTACTTTATGCGTTTTAGTTATCTCAAGCAAGTTCCGAATTTGTCTATCACTTGTAACATGAATAGGAGGGGTATCTGGAGCCATCTGTTGCATCATTGCTTCTGGTAATGAGTAGGTTAACTCCAAAACCTCTGTTTTCATGTCCAGGTTAAAATCTTCTTCAGCCATTTGAACAAGTTCAGCATGTGTCGAACCTTCACTCAAAAAAGAACATTCTCGCTCATTTGGAATTATCAAACACAAAATTCCAAGAATCATCTTTCAACAACGATTCTCCATACACTACAGGTAACTAACGCATCATCTGAAAAATTTAAATTAAAACACATTAGTAAACATAGAACATCAAATTTAATAAACATGAATGTCCTTCAGAAGACTTACAGGGAAGTCGTCCAGAAGACTTACAAGGAAAACTTACAAGTAAGTCGTCCAGAAGACTTACTCGGAAGTCGTCGAGAAGACTTACAAGGAAGTCGTCTGGTCAATGCAGAGGTTAGTTTTGCAATTGACTTCTATTTGAATTTTTAGAGACGACTTATCTGGAAGTCGTCCAGTTTTCTTTGTAAACAAAAAAAATCTCAAAAGTACCACAGAAGACCTCCCCGTAAGTCGTCTAGGATAAAAAGGTTAGTTTTGCATTTGACCAAATTGTGTCAGAAATTTGATTTTTTCCAGACGACTTACTTGTAAGTCGTCTAGTTTAAAAAAATATATTTAATATTAACTAGATGACTTATATGTAAGTCGTCTGAAAATAAAAATTAAATATTTAATTTTACTCAGATGACCTACATGTAAGTCGTCCGTCAGACGACTTACATGGAAGTCTTCTGTGATATCCAAGGTTTGACCAGAATATCAGAAACAATTTCTGGAAGACTTCCGCGTAGGTCGTCTGACGGACGACTTACACGTAGGTCGTCTGAGTAAAATTAAATATTTAAGTTTTATTTTCTAATTGCAAAAGTAACCTGAGACGACTTACATATAAGTCTTCTAGTTAATTTTATTATTATTTTTAATCCAAACGACTTACATACAAGTAATTCATGTGGAAAAAGTCAAATTTCTGACACAATTTGGTCAAATCCAAAACTAACATGTTTATCCTAGACGACTTACGAGGAGGTCTTCTGTGGTACTTCGAGATTTTTTTGTTTACAAAGAAAACCGGACGACTTTCAGATAAGTCGTCTCTAAAAATACATATAAAAGTCAATTGCAAAACTAACTTCTGCATTAACCAGACGACTTACGTGTAAGTCTTCTACGTCCAAAAGACTTACACGAAAGTCATCTAGGCGAACAAATCTGGGGAAAAATTGATTTTATACCTTAAATTAGTGAGATAACTTCCTTAGCACAGATAACTCTTCTCCAAGCACACAGAAGCTCAAAAGAAATCGACCCACCAAGAATCGTATGGTTGAATCAAAATCTTTAATTCTTAAGATGAATATGGAGAGAAATTGAAAAAGATTTAGTTTTTGAGGATAAGAAATGATATAAGAGGACTGAAAACAAATTTTTAGGTGCATTAAGAGCTTCAAATTGGTTATTCATGGTGGTTGGTGTATTGATATCAATGGCATTATTGTAAATACTTAATGAAGATGAGGATGATAGATTAAAATACTCATTTTCGAAAAGAAAAGAAAAAAGTAATGGCATTTTCGTGAATAATCAGAATTTTTATGGTGTATAGGACAAATGCAAATTTCAAAAAAAAATCATGGGTTAGTTTTGTGTTTGACTTCAAGTTTTGAGTTATTTTTGCAAAAAGCCCTATATTTTATTTACAGTATCTCAATTTAAAATTATTAATTTAAAGTTTTTAATATTTTAATATTTATTTATCCAACTGCAATTACCCGCAATCATAAACGCTTAGTGAGAACTACATTTTAATTTAGGAGGTTATGAACGGTTTAAAGCGATTTATAGTGTTTCCTATGATTAAATACCAATAATCTCTACCAGCCGCACAAGCTTCATTTGCGGGTGGTAACAGAAAAGCTGGTTGATGTTGTTTGCTTTGCAGTTGTTGGGCTAGCGAATAATCGCAAAAACCAATCGCAGTAACCAACGTTCATAATTTTAAATCTCAAAATCTTCTGCGACAGGTTTAAAATCGTGTTAGCTTGGTTCATGGAAATCTCAACAAATTGTACAAAAAAAAACATTTGGTTTGGTCGGTTTTTTGTTATTTTAATTTTAAAATTTCTTATCGAAGTTCTAGTTTGGTTAAGTTTTGGTTTAATTTAGATTAAAATTCAAAACGTTTTTGTTAAGTTTGGTTACTTAAATTAGTTTGATTATTCTGGTTTGGATTTTTTTTAGTTCAGTTAGTTCGTTTCAGAATTTTTAGTTAAGATCGTATAATTTTGTTTAAAAACTTTTATTTCAGGAAACCCAACTAACTGATCACTGAACCGACTAACTCATTTTTTAAATTACCCATTAAAACTAAACCTTCTAACGTAACTGAACCAAATAACTCAATTTTGGTTTGGCAGCTTTGTGAAATTTCTGATGTGAAGCAAACATGGTAGAATTTGAATTGAGACTACAAGGCATTGTGATTTTGTGGTTATTTTGAATTGCTTAAGAAGTCTATGAATGGTGAAGATGTTGTGGGAGTTTTATAACTTTGGATTATATATGATGGGTTATTTCTATAACTTTGAATGTTAAGTTGGTGTGTTAAAACAATGTTTGAATTATAGAGAAAATTTATGAATCATTATGGTTTGTAATTGTTATGTTGTTTGATGTGGTTTGCATTTGGGACTTTGTGATAAAATTTAATTAAATTTCTGTAGTTTTATTCATGTTCTTATGTGAGTTATGTGAATATGGTGTGTATTTAACTGAGCTATCGCGTTTGAATCTTTTTGTACATGATGGTAAAGGATAAGGGGAAGGCAAGGCCAAGGGCAAGACCAAAATCAATAAACGTCAATTTGTGAGAGCTAGAAAACCGATTGTAGAAGAGGTCTCAAATGAAATCCTAGTTCCAGAACCGACAGTGCATTTGGTCTGAGTCTTAGATGGGTCAGAAAGTGAGGGAATGTTTGCATCATCTCAGGTTTGCATTTTATGATCATGTAAGAAAATGTGGTTAATGTTTGATGAACAAAAAAAAATGTATGTCATTAATTAAATACATACCATATTCAGGAAAGGCAACCAATGCAACCTCTTGAGATGTACTTCAACAGCTCTTAGTTCACGAAAATTTGCAAGATACAAACCAAATGTTTCGTAACCGAGAATGTGGATGTCATCAAGAAGCTAAAGCCCAAGGTGAACTGGTTCACAGAACACCCTCAGTTTCATCATTCTTTCACATGCCAGAATAGCCGAACATGAAACTGATGGGGATGTGGAAGTTACTCTTGCGGACCATTCGTATTGAAGAAGAGGATATAACATGGTTTGGGGTTAATGGTGTGCCCATATGTTACTCCATGACAGAGCACACCCTCATTTATGGCTTAGATTGCCATGAATATCTGAAGAGACATTTGAAGCTCAGAAGCTACAATTTTATTGATGCTTACTTCAGCAATAGATGGAAGATTACTTTAAAAGATGTGAAGCAGAAGCTGGTAGGTATGAATCCGTTTAGTGATAGATTGAAGATGGTTGTTTTGTTCTTATTTGGTCGGATTATCAGAGGAAAGCCGAAGGATAGTGGACCTTTAGACCAGTTCATTTTAAGGATTGGGGACAGATTGGATGTTTGCAAAACATTTCGTTGGGGTCGTCTAAATTTTGAGAATGCTATTAAGGGGATCAAGCACATGATGGAACTTTTGAAGGAGAAACCTAATCCGACAACATGATTTCCTGGTATCCCTTAGAGGTAAAGGTTATCGTATGTTTTAAATTTTTGTTATATAAGATTCTAATGTGTGACATTTTTTATATAGATATTGGCGTTTGAGTGTATTCCAAGTATGGCGAAGAATTTCGAGTTCCAATAGCTAACTGTCTTGAAGAGTGTCTTAGTATGTGCAAGAGTCGTTTTAAAAAGATTAGTATGAAGGGTTATCCGTTGGAAGATATTTATGCTGCTCTTGGAGACAAAGGTATTTTTTATTTATTTTTTTGTCGGCAAGACACAAAGATATATGCTTGTATTATTATGGGTTGTAATATGAAGTTTTTTTTGTCATTGATTTGAGATTTATGCAAATTTCAGGTTATTGACAATATGTTGCTGCCAACAGTGGACGAGGAAATCATGTTGGCTCGTATCATTGATGTGGAAGAAGAATATGAAAGAGAATGCGGCCAAAGTGACACTTGAAACTACTGGTTAAATGTGAAGGGGAAAACTATCTGGTGGAAAGAGTTGTATGAGTTTGGACATTGCAGCACGAAAGATTTCAAGAAAAAAAACAATGGCAAGGGGAAGGAGGTTGAAGCATCATTCTCTAATGCTGATTTGGAGTCCACTTTGAAAGGTTAGGAAGAGAGGATTGTCAAGTCTATGGAAAAAGGGTTTGCTTGATTGAAGCTACAAGTGGAGACAAAGCTTGAGTCCATGGACGATAAGCTGAGTGGAATGGAAAAGACCCAGCAATATTGGAAAAAAGAAAGCAAAGAAGATGAATAAGTGATTAACTTCTCTTGAATCTAAGGGGAATGAAGACATGGATTTCGATCAGTGGGGGTCAGTGAATTATGATAGAGAAGAAGCTGTGGAAGATGAACAAGAGTATGATGAAGAAGAGGTTGAGCATGATGAACAGAAAGATGATGTTGAGAACGATGAGCAAGAATATGATGAAGAAAAGGCTGTGGATGATGAAGAAATAGAAAACAGTGAGAATGAAGAGCAAGAGATTGAGAAAGAGGTTGAGAGGAAGAGAGTAGAGGTGGATGTAGTTTGAAGGAGAATTCTTTTTGAATCTGACAAAGAATCTGAGAAAACTCCGAAAACTTCACGTGGTAGGACTAAGGCATCATCCGCGAGGAGACAAGTACTTACACCACCTGAGAAGTGGATATGCTCACCAGTGGTGGATGTAGAGAAAGCTGTGGAAACAAAGGAAAAAAACAATGAGAAAGAAGCTATGGTAATTGAGCAAGAAGCTGATGAGACTGAGAAAGAGGTTGAGCAACCTGAGAAGTCTGTTGAAGCAGATGTGGAACAAGATGTAGAGAAAGAGGAGGAAAACCCCAATGAGCAAGAAGATATGGTAATTGAACAAGAAGCTGTTGAGACTTAGAAAGAGGTAAAGCAACTTGAGAAGTATGTTGAAGCAGGTGCTGAAAAAATGGTGGAGGAAGCTGAAAATCCTACTGAGGAAGAAGGGATTGAAGTAGAAATTCGAGAAGCTGAAAATCTCACCGAGGAAAAGGGTGAAAAATACGCTGAAGAAGAGAAGCAAAGCTGGTACATGGTTGTTTACATCGATAGTGAAGAGAGGAAGGAAGCAGCCATGCCTGTGATACACTCTAAGCCCAAGGCTATGCTGAAGGTCATGGAAGTGAGGTATGACATTCCCAGATCTGTGACATTAGAAAAAACGAGAGCTAAAGCTATGTCTAAGAAGAGGGCTTAGAATTATGTTGCAACTAAGAAGGCGGAGACTAATGGTGCAACTAAGAAGAAGAGTATATCAAGGAAGGAATCAGCTACTTTGGTAGCATGTACGCCAAGGGAGAAGAGAAAACCTAAATGGCTGCAGAGTCCCTTCACAGAGGGGAAGACCGAAGACATTGAAGGGCCTTCAAAGAAGCGTAAAAAAAATCCTTAGTAGGCTTTTCTTTATGTTTTATTTATGTATTTAGAATTTTATTTAAGTTTTTGGATGTTTCAAACTTGGTAGGAACATGCGTTTGGATGTTTAAAACTTGATGTGTTGCAAAACATATGTTTGGAAAACTGGAATTACTAAGCATACTATGCCCAAAAATAAGTTAGTGAGATAACTAAATATACTGAGTTTACTATGCCTAAAAACCACTATAAAATAAAATACCAAAAATGGCAAAACACATAAAAGGGTAAAATACATATAATATTAAAATAAGTAAAGATTTTTTTGTGGAAATAAATATATTTCACATGTAAATACATATATTTATTAATATATTTAACACTTATTAATACATGGTAGTATTCAAGGAAATAGTAATACTACCTTACACATAGTAATAGTTTGGCAAATTTAATGTTTATTTAGTAAAACCATGATAAAAGATAATATTTTGTAGTAGACAATTACATTAACAATTTATGAGAACTAAGTATTTTTATGGTTTCTGGTTATTATAGGCAATGATGCACACAATAACCATGAAAGTTAAGGAAGTTTTTTGGGAAAATGATAAGTGTTTTTGAACTACTGAAAATAATCCTATAAATTGTAGAATTCTACATATTTATTATATACATAGGCTATGGGTTCTATATGCTAAATATACGTACTACTTGCAATATATAGGTCTTTCAAATTACACATAATAAAACTAGTAATCCTAGTAGTCCGAATTACACATAGTAAGACCAATAATCCTAGTAGTCCAAATTACACATAGTAAGACCAATAATCCTAGTAGTCCAAATTACACATAGTAAAATCAGAAATCCTAGTAGTCTGAATAACACAACAATTTCAAGATTCAGACACCTGAACCCAAACCACTTCCACATTATAAATACGCTGCTATACATGTGGCTCTGCATGTACCTCTTGCGCTCCCTCTGCATGTGCTTTCTTGTGTTCCCTCTTCCTCTTCTTCCTATTTCATGAGATTCTCTAGCTGATGGAAGCCTTGTTTGTTGCGGTCAACCTTTCTTGATATCATAATCCAGATGAAGTACTTTTTGTGCTCTAACTTCTTCTAGTATAACTCAATCAGACATATGAGGAACATAATATATTGTCATGTGATAAGCCAAAGTGCATAGCTAAACCCAATAGTACTTTGTACAATACTTAGATAGATGGAGTTTCCTTCCCGCTTTATCAAACATGAATGTGGCAACAACTAAAACATGAACACATGAGTATTTGTCTTTATCAAATTGTTCACAATTGCAAGTCATCATAACCATATCAACAGTATAAACCTTCCGATCACTACCATTCACACTGTACTCAAGATGGAAGTTGTTTAACTCTTCAAGCTTAACCAACACTGCATCAACACATCTTTTGGACATTTTTGCTTCCACAATAGGCAAAAGATTTATTGTCGGTGGTATTTCAGCTTCCTCCTTCCTATATTTGTTAAACCATTCAGCCATTTTTGAAATGATGACATCAAACATTAGTAGCAAGGTGAACTTTCTTGCATCCTTAATTACACCTTTAAAAGACTTTACTGAATTGGTGGTATCAACATGGTACCTATTTCCTTCAATGTAACACCAAGTCCATTTCCTCTCTTCAACATTTTTGTCAAGATACGTCGAAAAGCATGATAAAGGTTTCAGAACTCAACCTCTGCACAAGCATGTGCGCACTCCATAAACTTAAATGCACAAGTATCTTTGTTGTTACAGACATGGCCTTTAACATTTTGTGACAAATGTCATATACAATACCATGAGCGGCCTGATGGAACACTGCACCTACTGCATTGAACAAAATTTTGTTTCTATCTGAAAGAAAAACTAATCCCGGGACATCGGATATCACTGATTTCAACTGTCCCATAAACCACATTCAGCTATCATTTTTCTCATCATGTTCAACACCGAAAGCAATTGGGTAGGTGTGATGATCGGGATCCTTAGCAGCCGCAACAAGTAGAACTCCACCATAAACATTCTTGAGGTGTGTTGCATCCACAATGAGGGCTTTCCTCATTGCGTTGAACCCTTTTATGCTAGCTCCCAAGGCAAAAAACAGATACTTAAATTTGTTGGCCTGGTCCACTACCACACGAGTTACTGTGTAAGGATTTGTCTTCTCGAGCATGCACATGTAACTGTATAATAAAGAAAAGCTCTCTTCTGGACTTCCTCTCACTTTATTAGCAGCTTGTCTTCTTCCCCTCCATGATGTTGGTATGATACATGCACACTAACCCTGCGATGAACCAAATCGATCAGAGTATTGGGAACATGTGTGCAAAACTACTGGGATAATCTTGAGCCAACATAGCCGCAACAACTTGTGGTGTGCCTCTCCTTCTATTAGGCATTGTTCTTGTCGTAACAACAGAACATGTATGCTGCTTGATGTAACTTATAACCATCCAACGATCTGAATCTGCTAGCTTTGCAACTCACACAAACCACTTGCAGTCGTCTTTCTCTCCTTAGCATTTATCACATATCTCACTTTATCCGACTTAATTTATCATACTCAAAATAATTATGATGAGAATTCGTCTGAATATGAACTTGTGCTTCCTCCTTAGATTTAAATTTTTGACCTAAAACAAAATCCATACCATTATCCCGAATCTGATAGACAACATGTGTGACTTCAACTGATGGTATTACTTATATATCTCTACACACATGCTCATCTCTTTTGGTTAAATTCTCATGCATCTCAACGTAATCGTAGAATGTGAGCACACCATCAGTACCATATTTCTCAGTACCATATTCATAAACAGCCTCTGTATCAGGAGCCTCTCTAACAGATAGACGACATCAGTTTCATCGTCATATTCTGAAAGTTTCACTTCTTCATTTGTTTTGTATTTATCATTGCTGAACTCCACATGTAGAACACTGCTACACTTCTCATGATTTACTTGCAGTAGATATCCAAACATGTCTTCATAATTCCAGATATCTGATGGCTTGCTTGAATTCAACACCATTGGAAAGTAACTAATCCTCGCTTCCATCTTAGATTTATCTACCTTTATCTTTATGAAAATACGCTCAACCAAACAAGAGTATGTCACCTCCTCCACTGATTTCTTCAACACAATCGTGCGAATTTCATCTTCTCCTTCACCATATCCCGACCTAAGACTATTCATTCTCACACCCTACAATCTTCTCCTACTAATACTAATTCTGTAAAATCAACAAACAAAGTAATACCAGTAATACTAGTAGAACTCGAAAGCATAATAATATCAGTAATGCCAGTAAAACTATTTTGCCTTAGTAAAACCATATTGCCTTAGTAAAACTACTTATTTTAGTAGTACCAAAACTGTCCTTCCACTAATTAATAAACTTTTAAAGACGAATTTGTTTGGATTTTTCAGTACCCATGATATATACTATATCGTAATGAAATTACACAAATAAAAATCATCAAAATAGACGTAAATATATATCTCCATCCAAAACCCATAAACATCATTTTAAAAATCGTTCTTTTAAATCTCTCTTAATTTTCATCAACAATTACTTTTTACACAAGCCGAGTTATACACTTATTTTAATAATATACTCTAGGTTTGAATAGTCTTAGGTCAAAAGGAAAGTTACCAGAGAAAACCTTGATCCTAAGACCTAGGAACCAAATGAGTGGCTAACCTCTATAGCACAATTTTCCAGCAATTCTAAGAGAATATACACTTGAAAAATAAGTGGTTATATAGACTCATGGAACTGACCACATAGTAAATAGACAGTATCAATATCATGATACCAACAATTGATTCTATTGAGGGTTGGGTTCCTGTCAAGAATGAACAACCATGAAGTGAAGTAGTGTGTCGAAACACTGATTGAGTTCCAAACCAAAGAAAACCAGTTTATGAGGTACTTGACCAGTCTGATAGCACTCCAAACTGCTTTGGAGTTGAATCTTCTATGAACCACACCATTAACACGCCAGATAGGGTGATCAAGAACTGAAGAAGGAATGATGGAAGAAATGAAGGTCAAGGCTGAGAATTGACAATATGAACGAGCAGAAGGAAGAATCAAGTTTCCATCGATGGTGTAGTCAAAAACCACATAATATAGCTGAGTTGGCGCAGTAGACCCCAAGAGCTGAATGAGAGGACCTAAAATGGACCAAGGATCCCACCAGAAAAATGTCTCTCAACTCTTCTAGAGCAATACCAAGAAAAGAAATGGCTTTTGGTCTTAAAAACACCATACACCACTAAAATGCTTCATCTCCTGCACAAGTTGATCAAAAATTCAAACCATAGCATAGAGATTTGAGGAACCTTATTTAAACAAAATTTATGAAAGAAACATATTCGGAAAGGTTATACAAAATTATCATCCACATGGGTTTATGCAATAAAAATGTCAACAAATCACTAATTAAAGAAACAATGGAAATAGAGTAACCAAATTCCTAAGAAGATGCACCATTTGTTCCAAGAGTTCGTTGATTCCTATCACTCAATCTGTCCTCATATAACCATCCAAACATTGTGAGTCAGATAAGTAGTTGAATGAGTAAAGTAATAAAAAATGGTTTCATCTTGGGTATACATGACTTAGATATTATACAACAGAGAGGGAAAGTGAGTGAGTACATAAGTAGTAATAGAAAAGAAAAAAGAAACAAAAAAAATTCATTTGTGACACCGTCCATATATATACTCCCGCCTGGTACAAAAAACACCATATTTTTACAAGGGTGAAAGCTACAATTGTATATAAGCTAATTCCAATAGAAATGGAAACAAAACAAAGTGGAATAGACATGATAGCATTCTGCCATCCTATTTGATTTCATGGAAGCGCACAGAAAGTGTGTTGTTAAAACAGGGAACTTTTTACATTGATCTTATCCATGGATACATACACTTCCAAAGCATCATCATACCTAATTAAAGAGAAACATAATCACAAATCACATAAGCTTTTTCCAAGACTAAAACTTTTCATTTTTACAAAAATGGATCATCGTGGAAAGAAGATACCTTTGTGAGGTTGAAAGTGTAGAGATGATTCTATTCGCAGTTGTTTTGACTCGAATAAATAGAAATAATTTTTATTTATTTATTTGCACACGTTAGAGAGAAGATGATCATCCATGGCCCAAAAATTGTGACCAACTTGTTTAAGAGAAACTTCACCGTAGGGGTTTCCAAGAGAGAAATATCCACCTAAAAGTCTTTGTTTTTGTCACGAGTATAGTTTAAAAAAAATATATCAAAATAAAGTTTATTAAAGGGAATAAATATATATATATATATATATATATATATATATATTTATATCATTTGAGTTAACTAATCTATACTTAGGGTTTAGATTTATGGGGTGGGGTCTTAGAGTTGAAGTTTGAAATTAAAAAAAAAATTATTTAAAAAAAAAATAAAAGTCTATTTTGGTCATTTTTTTCTTGAGGTTTATTTTTGTGACAAACACTTTAAAAAATATTTATTTGAGAGATTTACCCTTTCCGAGAGCTCCAATATGAATATGGGAAAATACATAGCTTTGTCATTAAACTATTGATGTACACAAATCTATCGCGGAGCTACAGCCGGAAAATCTTTCTTACAATATGTATCTTTGTGATTTGCACTTACTTGTCATTCGATAACTTATAGACAAACATTAGCTAATAAGTTTGATATTCTCTCTAACTATTTAGACCAACTATTGTATGAGCGTAGATAATCAGATCATATTAGCTTAAATTTAGGCAACAGACCAAGCTTTTGCTTGCGCCAATAAATCCTAAGATCTAGGGTTAAGATGATCAATCTTAGCAACATTATAGATCAAGCAAACCATTAAATACCTTTGAAGAACCCTATTTTAACAATAGAACTACTCAGACATAATCATAAGAAGCATAATGATAGTCTCAATAAATTACATAAAATAAAAGAGTAGAGAAACAAGGGAGAAAACAAAAGGTGTTCAAGATCTTCTCACAAATGGTGTTCAGATATCTCTATCCAATCATAAGCTATCTCCTATAGAATAATGAAGTGTAAGTTACAAAACTAATGAAAATCCTAATAAATTGACTAATATTCGGCCATGGACTTATTGTTCCTCGAACTTGTGGGCAATTCTTGTAATTTCCTTAATTCATTCTTAAATTGGTGGAAGAGTGAGGTGTCGATCGACACATATTAGTCAGTGTCGATCGTCGCTTTTCGTAAGAACATGGTCCGACTTCAAATTTTTAGGAGAGCTTTCCTCAAAGCTCCAAAACTATCCAAAATGATCCAAAAAATCCAATGTCGTCCAAGAAGTAGATAGACCTGAAAAGACTCAAACAACACCAAATGCATATAAAAGACTCTATACTTCTATCATGGGTGAAAAACAACACCAAATGCATATAAAAGACTCTATACTTCTATCATGGGTGAAAAACAACAGGTAAAATCCGTGACATATCAACTCTCCCAAACTTATCATTTGCTTGTACTCAAGCAAATTAGAGAATGAATATGTGGAAATAGTATGAAAACTTTGAGACTCACCAACTCTTTAAAACACCATTATCACTTCACATTTATTGCAACCACATCTGAATTATTTCCATATTCTGAGTCCCAGCTTAGCAAACTGCTATACCACAACTTACCAAATACCATCTGACATACCCATATAGTAACCTCATTTCTTAGAATATAAAGGTGCATGCTTTATCATGGGAATATCAATCACATGAAACATAGACTTTTACTCACACAAGTGTCTGAACCACAAGCAATCTTCTCTGATATCTTTCTTCCCTCTTTTCTCTCTTCTCTGAATCTCTTTCTTTGTTTTTCGATTTTTTTTATATATATTTTAATAAACAATGACATTTCTACAGTCTGTCTTGTTCATCTTCTTTTTCTTGACAAAATGTAGGCGAACGATGGGGGGATATGATTCCTTTTCGAATTAGAATAATGGAGTCATATGAAATTTTCATACCTCTCTACCTCTTTCAGGAAATCATCTCAATCTTTTATTTTCTAGATGCCGAAGAGAGAGAGAGAAGTGAACTAGAAACACACTTTTACCTTTCAAACTTGCAGGAGGAATTTGATCCAATGTATACCAAGACCCAAGACAAGCAAATTGATTTAATTAGGTTGGAGGTTAGCTTTGGTTCCTTCAGACTTGTCAGGAAGTGTGGGTGTTACAGGCGTGTTTATCTACTTTGAAATTTTCATTCAATGAAACCTGAAGAACAACAACTCAGAATGGTGCTAAAATGTGGTTAGGTGGTATTGTTCCAAGAAAATATTCAGTCTCCAACTGCCTCCATTTGACTCAATAAAACAATTTGTAAAACGACATACTCACACTAAAGACAAAACAAAATATCAGTAACCACCTCCCCCAGACTTAAAACACTATCCCGGTATTCTTCAGTCTAAGTTTGCTGAATGAGAATAAAGATATAAATTTTTAATAGTTTATGAGATGAAAAATTTGTACCTCTCTGCCTCGAGTGTCGATCGACAAACACGCATTGGTGTCAATCGACACCTCTTAGACAAAATTGATATGCTCTCAGTTAACGTGTCAGGTAGCCCAAATCGTGTTATAAGTCAATATAGTTACATGTTAGACACTCAAATGCATGTTAATCACAAGAATAAAATAGTCTCAAAATCTAGCAAAATAAAAGAAATAGGTTCAAGCATAAATCCACATAAGCTGAAAATAAAAACATACGTAACAAAGGAGAAAATAGAGGACTACTCCTTATTGGTATCCTCATCCTCTTCAGGCCTGCGTGAAGGGCCTGCTACAGCTGATGGAGATCTCGCTCTGACACGGGGCTAATACATTGGTAACTCGACACTCTAGCCCATATGGCTTGAAGAGCGTTCACTAAGATGCGCTGAAAATCACCACGGTCTGTGATGTGTATCTCCAGACTGTTTGGGAAGTCATGAAAAGGAGCGGCCGAGTGAACAAGAGTGGCTGGAGTAGCCTAAGGTGCAGCAGCTTGCGGTGCAGCTTGTTTGTGAAGTCTGGTGGACGGTTTTCGTAGAAGGTGTGGGTCCGGATGTAACTCGAGTCTAGCGAGGTCGCTCTCAAAATATGTAATTATCTGCAGATGCAACTATTTCAAAAGTGGCCCCTCGGTGACAAAAAAGAACCAATAAGGACTTTCCTTCAACCATTGTAGACCTGTCAAGTGTGCCTCATCCATGAAGATCATGTCGTGAATGACGGTGGTCTGATTTATAGGGATTCCGAGGTGTCTAAATACCGGCGTAAGAAGACTCCCGACTGACTCTTTCTTGACACCGGTTCCCGTTAACAGTTTGTTCTTCAAAGAGGCCAAGTGCTCAGAAAATACAACTCCCAAGTTGACAAGATGGTCATCGACTAGTCCTTGAACATCCAAACCAAGTCTCTAACTGAGTAATACATCATGTCAGCTCCTTCATTCTTACCATGTTTGGCCCCATCTTGCACAACAAAGTGTTGGCAAGGGCCTAACGAAATAACGTATGGTCGGATGGCAGATATCAATCCGAGTGTCTGCCTTTGAAAAAAAATTCCCAGTAGCCAATAACCCCCATAAATCCTCTTGTTTGGGAAAGTTATGGACATCGCATGGAAGGAAGACATGGTTTTGGAGCCCATAGATTTGGCTCAGACCTGGGATCAGAATTCTGTATCTGATGCCTTTGATAAAGAAGGTCAAAGTATCCTCATTCGCCCTCTTAACTGTCTCGCTGCCTTGACGATCTGGACTATAGCCATAAATTGCATGACCATATCGCAGTAGAGGTCATATGGCTTCGTAGCCATAATTCCCATTCCCAACTCCTTGAACAAATCTTTCACATCAGCCACAAGGCTTAGTTTCCTCACAATAGCCCTATCAACGAAACGCGTGGGCTCAATAGTGACGCTTTTCCAGACGTTGTAATATAAGTTGTCGTAGTCATCTCATTCGTGAGATATTTTCTGGTGGGTACAAGCTATGTCAGTCACAGCGGCTCGAGGGTTCTCGAAGTGCTCCTCAGTCTTAATCAAGTCATTTTATTCTTTGGCCAAGGAAAATGGCATGTCATAGGTGAAAGTGGTGCTAAGCTAAAGCTCCCCCCCTTGGTCAAAATGTCGCTTTGTACTCCTTTTTGCATCCATCTGCATCAAAGACAAAGAAATCAAACAAAAAATTCAGCAAGAATGATAGAACAGTGATCGGCATCGATCGACAAACACAAGTTGGTGTTGATCGACACTCGCTCGCAAAACCTGAAAAAATCCTAAAATATCTCAATCGAATCAAAAGGGACAAATAATCAATAGAAGCAGTCGATAATCCCTAGTCTATCGTTCTATCACACTAATCTTTTCTAAATCAAGCCTAATCCCAGTTCTATTTCGATTTCTTCTGTTAACCTCAAAGCTTTCTCAAAGCAAGAGATACTGAGAACATTTTGTAGATTGGTTGATTGAATGTACACAAATAGTGAGTTATAAATCGAGTATATTGGGGTCTAGAATTGCAAAAGTCGATCAAGAAATGAGAGAGTAACCAAGGGTTGATTGTCTCGAAGTGTTTTCGGGTTTTTAGGGAAGAAGGTGAAGTGTCAAGTTAATAAAGGCTTGCGTCTCGATACCGGGTGTCGATCGACACTCGCGGCTTGGTATCAATTGGTACCTCTCGAACAAATCATTTCCTCCTTTTTAACTTTGTTATTTAATTAACTAATTAATTTAATTAAAATATTATTACTGTTATATATATATAGATATAGTAAGTTTTGAATAAATAAGATAACATACAAAAATCTATGATAATATATATAAAATAGAATATTAATAATACCTAAACTTACCAGTAGGTTGCCTCTCACTACGCACTTGTTTTAGTTGTTAGCTCGACTGTCAAACTTGATCAATCAGTGGTTGGCAATCCCAGACACATAGTTTAGCTGTTTGAAATTTATGCATTTGCCCAATAATGCTTCACTCTCTGCCATTCACTATGAATTCGTCACCTTTATATCTAATCACGACTGTGGCTCCATAAGGTCTGACTTCTTTGACGGTATAGGGACCTGACCAGCAGGAGCGAACTTTCCCAGGGAAAAATGTTAACCAAGAGTTGTACAGAAGCACCTGATCGTTTGGTTCAAAATGTCTAGCGATGATCTTTTTATCGTGATAGGTTTTTGTCATTTCCTTTTATAGATTTGAATTCTTGTAAGCGTGTTGTCTAATCTTATCTAACTCGTTCAGATGTACCAAACTCCTTTCTGCAGCAGGCTTGATGTCAAAATTTGTAATATTTACAGCACATGCTGCTTTATGTTCTAGTTCCAGCGAAAGGTGACAAGATTTTCTATAAAGTAGGTGAAATGGTGTGGTACCCAGTGGCATTTTAAATGAAGTTCATTTTTACCGTTTTTCCAGGATTTCCTTAATTTGTCGGTTGGAAACTTCTACTTGACCACTGGTCTGAGGGTGATAAAGTGTGGCTACTAGATGGTGAACTTCATGTTTCTTTAGTAGCTTTTCAAACACCTTGTTGATAAAGTGAGTACCGCCATCACTTATGACCACTCGAGGAACTCCAAATCTAGGAAAAATGATACTTTTGAACGATTTAATTACCACCGCAACATCATTTGACGGGGTTGATATTGTTTCTACTCATTTAGATACATAGTCAACAGCAACGAGGATGTAATCATTTCCGCATGAATAAGGAAAAATACCCATAAAGTCATTGCCCAACAATCAAACCCTTCTACTTCAAGTATGAAATTTTGTTTCATTTCATGTTTTTTTTGCTGATTTTTCCTCTTCTCTGGCAAAGATCATATTGTGCTATGTAGGATTTTAGCATATCAAAACATGGTGGGCCACCAAAAACATGCTTGAATAATTTTAGATACTCTATTGAAACTTGCAAAATTTCCAGCCTAATCGAATCCATGGCAGTGGAATTGGATGTTTGGAACTTCAACTTCCGCAAGACAGCGCCTATATATAACGTCAGAACAATTTTTATAAAGGTAGGGCTCGTCCCAAAAATATCTTCAGATTTCTCTCAAAAATTTCTTTTTGGTGTACCCTATGAATGTTTCTGGTTCTACATCAGCGGCAAGATAGTTAACTATATCGGCATACCATCGTCTATCTGAATTGGTCGCGTTCAACGCACACCCCGAGTTGACTTCTAACTCCAGGTGAATCTGGTTCAGTTTGCGCATGGTTGCAAGCGACGTTATCGTCACTGCATCGTTGTGTGGGTGAGTGTGCTCTTTTTCTAATTTGTCGATTTATTCTTCTGCTGAGATACCGATCGATACTTCCTTAGATGTCATACGCACATTACCAATAAAAGTTGATTCTACTTGGTAAACGTTTTCTGTGGGTATGAAATCATCAATAGGGACGTCATCTTGAAATCTGATCCGTGCGGGATGATCGGCGACCCCATTTTCTACTCCTCTTTTGTCCTTGATTTCAATATCAAATTCTTGCAAGAGTAGAATCCATCTCAATAGCATTGGCTTTGCATCTTTCTTTTGCATTAACTATTTTAGGGTGGTGTGGTCAGTGTGTACAAATACCTTAGAGCCTACTAGGTAGGGACATAAATTTTTGAAAGCGAACACGACAACTAGTAACTCTTTGTCTTTTGTTGCATCATTTCGTTGCGCATCATCGAGAGTCCTACTGGCGTAGTAGACAACATGCTGTTTCTAGTCCCTTTTCTTTCCAAGTACCGCACCTACAACAAAATCACTAGCATCACACATTATTTTGAATGGTGAACTCCAATCTAGTGCTTAGACGATATGAGCGTCACTAGTGCTGATTTGATTTCCTCCAAACCCTTCAAGCACTCAGGGGTGTAATAGAATTTGACTTCTTTGCATATGAGAGCTGTGAGGGTAGGGCTAGGTTCACGGGTCAACCCGACTGCTTGACCCGCCAACCCACGGGTCAACTCTTTTTTTTACTAGAAATTCTGACCCGCATAACCCACGAAGAAAAAATTGTATAACCGCACCGGCCCCACAGAGATTTGGGGGTAACCCACGAGACCCGTGATACACTAAATTGGATCTTTGCTACTGTCAAGTTAACAATGGTGTTGTAATAAGTTTAGATTCAATTCCAGAGGACCAGTCTACACTTTACTTTTATGGGATCAATATCAAGATAAAACAATCAATGATTAAAAACTAAAAAATCTTAAAGCACAAGTAACATGTTTGGTTTAAAGGTTTTCAGATGACTAAAAGCCTAGCCTAGGGTCGTTTGTCGAGTGTCAAACACTTGTGAGCCAAAAAATTATTCAAGTTCCGCGAAGGCCTAGTCTAGAACTCAGAACACGCAAGGTAGTTCAACCCACTCTCGTGGTATTTCAGCTTTTATCAATCGATCTAAACACCTAATATCTCATTTGGACTGAGACTCGATGATAAACATTAATGGTCAGATCCAATTAGTTCACATAACACTCTAATATCAACTCTCACTGATTAGGGATGCATGCTCATTCATAACAGATCTAGCAACCTATCTGGCAGTTAATGAATAGATTAAGCATGTGTTCATGCATTAAGTGATCAATTCAATGCAAGCAATGAGAACAATTATGGTTGAAGACACACAAATTATACTTATCTATGTTTAGCTCATGGATCCAACACCCTAAAACCTTAGACCTAGCTAGCTGACTACTCAGCCATAACACACGAGAAAATAGACATCGATTCTGAATAAAACTGCATGCGATTAATAATTATAAGAAGAGGGTTCAAGCTGATGTTTTCTAAGGTGAGAGAGAGATGAAGCCGTCTCCCTTACAAGTAGCAAATCACCAAGTAAAACAAAAGCTCTCTAGGTTTTTCTTGCGTAAGAAGTAAGGTGGGGGGCAAAAGAAAAAGGAAGAGAATATGTATAGAGGCTTGAGGCGGCTGGAACCAAAAAGATGGGGAAACTAGGGCCAATCCCGAAATAATATATTGGTTTCCTTAAATATCGAGAGCATTCTAGAGGCTGCTCTGCTTCGGGAGGTCCCATCAGATTGTTCCGTTCAGTTTTTGCGCGGAAAGAACCAATTATGATTATGTTCTTCATATATTTCTCTGAGGGCCTCCATACATACTCCGGACCTGAAATGAATGGAAATGGACTAGAACGACTCGGTAAAACCTTGAAAACAAATAGCAAAACTTATATACAATGTATCAAAAACACAACATATCAATTCCCCCAGACCTAGGGAGTGTATTGAAACTATGATTTTTAAAGGTTTTGAAGTTGTTTTAAAATCCCCAGTTATTCAACTAAAACTTTTGAAAATTCTTTTCAAATCACCAGTTACTGAGCATGAAATTTATGTAAAATCATTACAAACACTTGCAAATCTTCTGTTATTCAATTAACTATTCGCAAAACTTCTATCAAATCCACTGGTAGTAAAAGGTAAACATTGTTTTGAAAGAAGAAGCCATGAATGTGATTTTGGGATACTTTGCATTCATTCCAGTTAAAAAAAATGTAGTTATAAACTCCTACCTCTATATGTGTTATTTGGAAAAACTTCAAATTAATAAAAATTAAAATGACATTTATCTAACTCTAACGATGAACAAGAAAATAAATAAAACAACTTATGGCTACTTTGCATCTATCTAACCCTTGAGACGAGATCAATGCGTATGACTTTTCTCTCTCCAACTTCATTGGCAGGTACATAACTTTAATTTCAATCCAAACCCAGAAGACCTTTGATCACTTCATCCATGGAGATCATCTCAAACCCCATAAAGCTTCTTCCTATCAGTCATCACTACTCTGTTCATCACCTTCTTCCTCTGCTTTTCTCCCGCCATGGCTGCTGATGAAGCCAACATAAGATGCCTATGAGGAATCCAGACCTCTCTCACTGACCCTCAGGGAGTTCTCAAATCAGAGAACTTCGCAAACACAAACTCTCGAGTTCGTCTATAACTTTGTCGGCGTGTCTTGTTGGAACAATCAAGAGAACATAGTCATCATTCTCGAGCTTCGAGAAATATGTTTGTCTTGCCGGATCTCAGAGTCTCATCAGTAATGTGGTAGCTTACAGAAGCTCGATATATCTAGCAATCGATTGTCTGGTAACATCCCTCCAAAGCTATGTACTTGGTAACCGTTCTTGGTGTCTCTTGATATGCCAAATAATGAACTGAACGGTGAGACTCCTCCTAGTTTAGCTGAGTGTAGGTTCGTGAACTCTTTGGTACTGTCTGAGAATTGGTTATCTGGTCAAATCCCGGTTCAATTATCGTCTCTAGGGAGATTAGCTACTGTCTTCGTGTCTAACAATGAGCTAACTGGTCGTATTTCATCTTTCTTTAGCTCACCTAAGTACCCGTCTGATGATGTTAATGGGAATAGAGGTCTTTGTGGTTGTCCTTTATATTCTACTCATGGAGGGTCTCTAATCATTGTAGCTGGTGTGTTCGGTGCTGCTGCATTGATGTTGTTAATGCTTGGTGGTATTACCATACGATAAAAAGAAGTAGTTTAAACGAAGGAGTTAGTAGCTTAGCGCAGAGACTAAGTAGCCATAAGCTATTCCAAGTCTCTTTGTTTCAGAAGCCTTTGGTTAAGATTAAGCTTGGGGACTTGATGGCCGCAACTGATGGTTTCAGATCTGAGAACATTATCATTACAAATAGGACAGGAACAACGTATAAGGCGGTTCTTCTCGATGGCTCAGCAGTGGAGTGAGTGTAAGCTTGGGGAGAAGGAGTTTCGGTATGCGATGAATCAATTGTGGGAGCTGTGTCACCTAAATTATTGCCACTTCTTGGTTTCTGTTCGTGGAAGAAGAGAAGCTTCTTGTTTATAAGCACATGTCTAATGAGTCGCTGCACATGTCACCATGGATGTAGCCATCCTATTAAGAGACGCTGAAACAAACAGTAACGAACTGAAATGAAATCTCAAACTGCACTCAAGTTGGTTGTTTAGGATTTAAAGCTTTTACGCGTAACTAAAATCTTTGCAATATAAGTCATGTGATATATATGAGTAACGATTTTGATTACAGGATGTGTGGCAAAAATAGACATTGATAGAAAGACATTAAATCACCTATGGATTTTACTTTAGTTTTTATACTTTAACTAAAATCACTCAAATAACTTCAAAACTTACCTAAATCTCACCAAAATTAAAACACTCCACAACTCCTTAAAATTCTTAGTCCAGTACACCCCCCTAAGATTCTTGTTTGTCCTCAAACAAAGTCAAGTATCAAGATTGTGGAGAAAGGTTTGAAAGTCGGGAACTGGTCTATTCTCAGCAACCATACCTTAACCACACATCTCTTAACCATACAAGCAGTAAAACTAGGACATCACACCCTTAACGGAACCCCATTGACCGCTATTCAAACCGGCTCCATACTCTATATCTTGAACCTTCAAAAGTCACCCCTTGCAGACAAAACTCCTACATTCAATTAAGAGTGGCATGAGCTTCTCGTCACTGGCATTAGTCAGGGTAGACGGTTCTACGTGTGTAACATGCCATTTAAGTGTTTAGGTGGAGCTAATCAGTCTTTGTAGAGGATGCATGATATCACAAAAAAATGCAAGAGAGGATAAATCCATTGATGTCCACAACCTTTACTCGTTTTTGCATTCTCTCTCTTTCTGAAAAAATTGCTCCGATCATCCGCATGCTCCTTGTTTTTTCAACTCGGTCCCTACTCTTTTGCTCGACTTTCAAAGTGGATCATGTTTCTTTAATTTCTTCTTCTTCTCCATCACCTTATTCTCGTTGTTTTTTACAAGTAGATATGGAGTAGCGACCTTATGCTCACACCATTCTTATTCAACAGATTCATGAAGATTTTGTTGATGAAGTGACTGCCTCTATCTCTGATGACCACTCTAGGTACTCCGAATCTTGGAAAGATGATTGATTTGAAAATCTTGATCACCAATCTAGCATCGTTCGTGGGACTAGCCAACACCTCAACCCGCTTGGATACCTAGTCAACTGCCACCAGGATGTACTCGTTTTTAAAGGATGGTGGGAATTCCCCAACAATTGAACACTTAGATTTACAAGATGGAGTTATGTGGCATCACATTCCTCTTGCCAATATTTCCCTATCGCTGACACGAGCTACACTTGGAGATGTATGCGTTAGCGTCCTGAAACATCGTTGGCCACCAAAAACCGGCTTGAAGTATCTTAGAGACAGTCTTGAAAGTTGCGAAATGGCATGCATTAGAGGATCTGTGGTAGTGATAAAGGATCCCTGGAATTTCAGCTTCAACTACACACCTTCTGAATACTCCATCCTTACAATGTTGGTACAAGTATGGGTCATCCCAAAAGTAGAGTTTAGCAACCCTTATGAACTCCTCTTCTCATTACCAGTAAACTCCATTGGTTCTTTCTCAGAAGCTAAGTAGTTCACGATCTCAACAAACCATGGAAGGTTCGGGTACCTCTTTTTGATCGCAACAACAAAGTATTCTGGATTGCTAGCGCAGCCTGCGCGGATTGGCTGCGCAGCTATGCTTCCTAGATTGATCGAGTAAACATGCTATACTGGAAGACTATCGTCAAGAGATGTTTCCTCATCGAATTTCATCCTGGACAAGTGGTCTGCAACTCCATTCTCGATCCTTTTCTTGTCCTTGATCTCAAAGTCGAATTCCTTTAGCATGAGAATCCATCGTAACAACCGCGGCTTAGCATCAATAGGTATCTCAAAGCCGCGTGATCAGTCTGCACTACCACCACAGGATCCACCAAATAGGACCTGAATTTTTCAAAGGCAAAGACAATTGCCAACAACTCTTTCAGTTGTTGCGTAATGACATTGTGCTTCATTTAGGGTCATGCTCGCATAGTAGGTCACGTGCTGTTTCTTGTATTTTCTCTGACCCAACACTACTCAAACTGCGAAATCACTTGCATCAGTCATGATTTCTAATGGGAGATCCCAGTCTGGTGGTTGCACAGTTGGTGCTCTGATGAAGGCTCCCTTGATTGTCTGGTACGCAGCCAAACAATCACTATCGAACTCGAACTTGGTCTCTTTGCCGAGCAGTCTAGTGAGTGGTCTCACGATTTTTGAGAAATCTTTGATGAACCTCCTGTAGAAACCATCATGTCTCAGGAAACTTCTGATTCCCTTGACTGAAACTAGTGGCTTCAAAGTCATCATCACCTCAATCTTTGCCTTGTCTACCTCGATCACCTTCTTTAAGATATTGTGACCGAGCATGATTTCATCCTTTACATTGAATTGTCACTTTTCCCAGTTGAGCACTAAGTGTTTCTCTTCACACCGCTGCAACAGCCTGCATAAATTTGACAGACAAACAGAAAAAGAGCTTTCAAAGACACTGAAATCATCCATGAAAACTTCCATTATATCCTCAACCAGATCAGTAAAGATAGACATCATGCAACGCTGGAATGTTGCTGGAGCATTGCACATGCCGGAAGGCATTCTCCTATAAGAGAATGTGCCATAAGGATATGTAAACGTGGTCTTCTCCTGATCGTCTCGATGGATGCGTATTTGAAAGAAACCTGAGTAACCATCTAAAAAGCAGTAGTATGGGTGGTTAGCCAATCTTTCAAGCATTTGATCAACAAATGGAAGTGGAAAGTTATCCTTGCGAGTTGTAGCATTTAATTTGCGGAAATCAATGCACATGCGATGGCCAGTTACTGTCCTAGTAGGTATCAATTCATTCCTATCATTTTCTATCACAGTGATTCCACCCTTTTTAGGAACTACATGATGAGGACTAACCCACTTGCTATAAGAGATCACATAGATTACACCAGCCTCTAGAAGTTTCATTATCTCTTTCTTTTGAACATCTTTTAGATTCAGGTTTAATCTCCTCTGATTATCTACAGAAGTCATTGTTCATGTTCTAGATGTATTCTATTCATGCAAAAATCTGGTGAAATGCGAGGAATATTATCTAGTGAGTATGATAATGCCTTAAGATATTTCCTCATCTCACGCAAAAGTTTAGAAGTTTCCACATTATTAAGTTCAGCGTTGACAATAATTAGGGCATGTGGAATTGAGTCCAAGAAACACATACCTGAGTCTTGTGGGTAGAGACTTGAGTTTGATTTTTGGAGCCTTGAGCTTGCTCCATGAATCGTCGAGCATGTTTACTGGAGTGTTCGCTTGTTTCATAGCGGTCGCACCAGCTGGTTTAACCTGATCACTCTTCACCCCTAGACTCAAGTAAGCGAGCATCTTCTCCATGCACTTGCTAGAGTCAAGCATCTTTGCATACCCATCGGCGTCTACATTGAAAATTTTCTATTCAGCTTCAGCTCTGATTAAGGAAACTTCCAATGGATCATCCGCTAGGATTTCCTTGATCATTCATTCTCTAGGTACTAATGTTTCATCTTGTCCATCCACTGTGAATTTTTTTCCGTCCAGCATCGGTTTCTTGAGAAGCTTATCCATCTCAAACTTCATCATGATGTCTCACAACTAGAGATCGATCTTCCCATTCCTTACATCAATGATCACACCAGCTGTGAATAGAAAAGGACGGCCAGAATGAGCTAGTCTTTTAGTTCTTCTTCAAGTTCCAGAACCACGAAATCAACTGGGACCATTGTGTTCCAATCTGGACATGTTGATCTTTGAGAACACCTATTGGGAGCTTAACTGATCTGTTTGCGAACACCAAGGAAATCCTGGTCGGTTTGAAATCTGTGAAACCCAGCCTCTTTGCCACCAAATAAGGCATGAGGTTTACGCTTGAGCCAATATTGCATAGAGAGCATGTGAATATAGTTTTACCAATAAGGACAGAGAGGAAAATTTTTCCGAGATAACCCAGCTTCTTGGCCACTCTGTTCTGGAGCACTACACTACATTCCTTGGAAACCATCATGACATCATGTCTCCTGATATCTTCCGTGATACCAATCCCTTCATCAAACTGTGCATAGAAGGTATCATCTGAATTGCATCAATCAAGGGTAGCTTGATTGTCAAATCCTCAAGCATCTTCTTGCACTTCATCTCCTCGCGATCCTTTCGAGATTTCTTTTCTGGAACAGGGTATGACACCTTAGGTGTGTAAACTCGAGCAGGAATGGTTTCAGTGGGTGCTGTAGGAACGACATTATCAGGTTCAACAGGCTGTTATGCATCACCTTCTTCTTCTTCATGAGCATCCTCATGTATAGGTTGCTTTGACTCTTTATGTTTCCCTTTCTCTGCCGCAATGAACTTTTTAGGAACAAGCTCTGCGAGTTGTCTTCCACTTCTCAGCTCAACTACATTACAATCCTTTGGGATTTTTATTTGTTTTCTTAGGAAGCGTTCCTCGTTGCCTTTTGATACTCTCGGCTGTTTGAGCTCTCTGAACGACCATCTTTCTTATGTGACTCGCAACAACATCGTACTTGGAGTTTAGCTCAGTGAACATGTTGTCCATCTTGGCGGTGATGTCTGTGGTAACCTGATTCACCGCCTTGCCTTGAATTTTCTGACCTTGAAATAGTTGTTGCATCATCATACCCAAACCCTTCAACTCATCTTGCAAAGTGCTCGCGATATCTGGAGTTTACTGTTTTTGATTATGATACTGGTTTGTGCCTGGCTAAGGATAAAGGTTCTTCCCTGATAATTCTTGGGGTAACCCTTCTGATAACCCGTGGCTTGTGCCTGGTTGTTTTATGTTTTATCTGTAGGATTTTTTCGCATTGTTGTTCTTGTAAGAGAACAAATGTTGATTGTTCCTAACATTGGGGTTCAGGTTGTAATTCTTGAACTACCATCCTTGGCCATTGACGTAGCTAACCTCTTTTTGATCTTATGATGGTGTTTCTTTCTTTGATGCAGCGTCATGAGTGTTCTTCTCAGGAATAGCTTCCTATATGACGAAAACTTGACCTTGGTTTTTCTTGAGTAGCTAATCAACCTTGGTTGAGAACTCTTCTATCTTCTGAGTTTTAATACTGTTCATCTTTTTAGAGCGGCCAGTCTCCTGGTTTTGGATGAGATAGCTGCCATGTTTTCTATCAGCTCAAATGCTCCTTCAATTTTTGGGTCATGAAATCTCCCTTGCTCGCGGAATTGAGAGAATTCTGAAACCCCAGTAAACTCCATCATAGAAAATGTCTAAAAGGTAATCATCCTCAAACCCATGATGGGGAAATTCTCTGCGGTAGTCATTGAAGCGCTCCCATATGTCACAAAAGGGTTCATCAGTGAGCTGCTTGAAAGATGATATCTTGTTCCTCAAAGCGGTGGTCTTAGCTCCGTGTAGAAGTGGCTTAGGAACGCTGATCGGATCTGCTCCCACGAAGAAAGAGATCCGGTAGGGAGAAAATTCAACCACCGTGTAGCCTTTCCATCAAGAGAGAATGGAAATAATGTGCACTTAATGTAGTCCAGTGGTACTCCATTTGCGCGAGTACTCCATTGGAACTTATGCCGGGAGATCACTGAACATCTTTCTCTGTAGTAGAGCGATCAAAGCATGTTTGATCTCAAAGTCTTTCCAAGTGCAGGGTGGTGTAGTGATAGCAGAGAGCGTAGTAGGGAAGTTACGGGGAAGGTTTCTCTGCCCGATTGAAGCAGCTTGCTCATGTTGTTGTTGTTGTGCAGCTTCTTGAGCAGATTTTGCTTCGCATGAATGATTTTTTTGTATATACTGCATTTTCTGCTGCATTTTTTGCATCGTAGCAGAGAGTTGCTCTGGATTGCCGTAATCGCCCATTGTGGCGTTAATCGGCCTTGGTTGTTGATGGTTTATTCTTTCTAACCATGCTAGCTCTTGTTTTCTAAGTGTAACCAATATTCCTTGTGCGTTTCTCCGAGTGAGTCTATTGGTCATGCACCTAGAGCATTAGCTGAAGCAAATAGGGTATATCAAGTTAGAGGTTTTAGACTAAATATATAACTGAAAAATAAAGGTAAAAAGCTGCTCCCCGACAACGGCGCCAAAACTTGAACACTAAAATTGGATCTTTATTATTGTCAAGTTAAAAGTGGTGTTGTAATATGTTTGGATTCAATTGCAAAGGACCATTCTAAACTTTATTTTATGGGATCAATATCAAGCTAAAACAATCAATGATTAAAAACTAAGAAATCGTAAACCGCAAGTAACATGTTTGTTTACAGATTGTTAAGGCAATATTTAAAATCAGATCCATACACTAAGAAATAGTCCATGAAGTCCTCGATCATAGCTATAAAGATGGACATTATGCATCTCAGGCAGGTAGCATGAGCATTAAAAGTCTAAAAGGCATCATGCGGTACGCGAGTGTACCATGTGGACATGTGAAAGTGGTCTTTTCTTTATTGTTCGGATGGATAGGGATATGGAAAAATACGGAATGCCCATCAAGGAAACAATAATATTGGCAATTTTCAAGCCTTTCTAACATTTGATCGATGAAGGGTAAAAGGAAATTTTATTTTCTTGTGGCAGCGTTTAGCTTCCTATAATCTATGCAGATCTTGTGGTAACAATCCTTATTGGTATCAATTCATCTTTGTCTCACCACCATAACCCCACTTTTCTTAGGAACAACATGTACTGGACTGACTCAATTACTGTCTGAGATTGGATAGATAACTCCTGCTTCCAGAAGTTACATAATTTCTTCTTTTCAGCACCTCTTTCAGGTTCAGATTCAGTCTCCTTTGATGTTCAATAGATGACTTTGATTCGTACTCTAAGTGTATCATATGCATACATAAGTCAGGTGAAATACTTGGAATGTCGTCAAGGTAATACCCTAGAGATTTGCGATACTTGCGACATATTTAGCATTATAGTGAGTTATCTGCTACTCAAGTTAGCATTGACGATCACATGATATAAATTATCGCAGAGGAAAGCATATTCTGGTACAACTGGAAGTTGTTTTAAGTTCAATTTTTGGAGCTTTTGCTAAACTCTAGCTGTTTGATGCAAGTGAATGTCGATCGTTACTGCTAGAGCATCGATCAATACTTTCTGGACTTTCGATTTCTGCCTTCACACACGCATGAACTCCTCATGGGCATCCATTAGTATAGCATAATCATCAGCCCTATCATCCATACTGAAAATGTCCCTTTCGGGAGCTGTGAGAGCTCTTGCTAAAGGATCGCCGAAGCACATATCCATGAATGATTCAACATATAGCTCGGAGAGATGGTCTATAAAGAAGGTTCATCCATTGACTAATGGTTTCTTGACAACTTTTTCCATGTAAAAAATTATCAGCAAATCTCCGATGTTAAGGCATACATCTTCCTCTAACGTCAATTATTGCGCCGGCTGTGGCTAAGAATGATCTTCCCAAGATAAGGGGATATTTACGTTCTTGCCTATACTTTAGCACTACGAAGTCCGTAGGTATGTGGCATTTGTTTATCATTACGGGTACGTCTTCAAAGACAACTTCGGGAATCCTAACAAATCTATGGGCTAGAACGAGAGTGATTCTCGTCGATTTGAATTGAGTCAACCTGAGAGCAACTGCAACAAAATAAGGTATTAGATTCACACTGGAGCCTATATCGCAGAAGGACCTCTGAAATTGCTCATTGTGGATGTTGCAATCTAGAACAAAGCTACCGGGATCTGGGCATTTAGTCGGGATTTCTCCTTTAATCATAACAATTCCGTGCTCAAAAACCATCATCACACTTTATTTGTTTGTTTGAAAACCATGCATCACCACGTCTTTCACGTATTTTTTAACAGAAGGTGAAGCTTGAAGGATGTCAATGAGTGGCATCTCTACAATTATTTTGTCAAAAATTTTCTTGCATATCGCCTTTTCTAGTTCTCGCTTTGCTTTCATCCTATTGTGGGTTGAAAAGGGAGTCTTGGGTAAGTATACACTCGCTACTAGTTAGTGGTTCAGAAGATGTAGACGATAGTGGGTTTGGAGGGATCGGGTGTCAATCAACTTTGCTGGTATGCTGTCCATCGATACTCTCATCAATCTCCGACTTTGCTTCTTTATCATTGAGATTGGGTTGCAATTCTTCTAACTATTCAAATAGGTCTGATCTCCCCAGTTCTGGAAAAGAGCTGAACCATGGTTAGGAGTATCAAGTGATATTGGTTGTGAATCGTTCTTCCCATCTTTCTCGATTTCTACAAATTCATTTATGGTGATGCCTTCCTTTATGTTTGGAGTGAGTTGTTTTCCACATCTCAACGTGACTGCGCTAACTTGACGGCTTGAATTAGTGTTGGTTCTTCCAGGGAGAAATCCTTATTCTCTCCTAATAGCTATCGCGTTCTGAGAAACTTGGTCGTCTAATCTCTTAATATGGTCACTCATGCCTTCAAAATTTTCCATCATATCAGAGTATATTAGGTTTATCTTCCCGTCGAAGTTGGAGGTCATTTTCCGATTTCCCGTGAAAACTTGGTTTATCTTTGATCTTTCCTTTTCTTCTTGTGCTTTCATAGCTGCATCGTAGGTTGTGGTGAAGCTACCACTCCGGAAACCAGATTGTAGACCCTGGAAAATGGTTACACCGATGGAATCCACTTGTTCTTCTTGTTCAGGAGAAACGTATTCATCTTCTTTGTTGGGCCAAAATCAATTTTGTTCTACTAGAAGAGCTTAAATAGATTCCAACTTTTGTTTTACTTCAGCCAACTGGACCTCCTCCTTAGATTCCATTGGATCTCTCCTTTCAATATCCATACTCTCGAAATCTTTACATGTGGTAACCTTCTCAATAAACCTTCTAGCTTCATTGGGACTCCTAGTAGTGAAGTTTCCTTCACTGGCAGTTGTGGGAACCGAAATTCACACTGTCAATTTCTGTAATCGGAGTAAAGCCAAAAAACTTTATCTTTCCCGGGGGTCCCAGATATCTCCTGAGCCTTTATGAGTAACGAAACATGATATAATCGAATACAAATTTTCAAGTAAAAAAAAAGATCTTATTGAATTGTTTTCGCCTAATAACGTTGCGATGATACAACAATTTAAAGTGCTTCGGCCGTAAGAGCTGTTTTTGAGTTTCCTAGTTCTAACAACCTATGCTGTAAACCTAGTTTGAGTCGCAGGTCGATAACAAAAAAAAATTGCTAAAATCTTTCTAAGTGCTATGTCTTTTTGAGAATTTTATGTTGTCTCTGCGTCCCTTCGCCTTGGCCTCTCTTATATATTCCTCTAAGGTCACTCGTCTTTCCTTTTCTGCCTCTGATTCGAGTCTATATATCCATGGAAATCTTCCTTATCTTCTTGATCTTCCATGATTATCTGGAAACTTAACATTTATCTTCTGCAAAAATTAGGTAAACCGTCATTGTATTCGAGCTCATTCTCGTCCAAAATTGCAAATGGGCCTTTGTTGCGTTTTAGACCTTTTTGGGCCGTTTTATGAGTTTAAGCCTTTTTACAATTTCTTTCAGAGAAATCATTTTTCATGTAATGTTTGTTTACGTATCGTTGGTTCCGCAAAATAGTAAAACCAATCGTATAGTTGAGATAGTATTGGCGTTAAGTTAATTGTAAAGGTTTTATATGATTAACTCGAAGTTTTTACGAGAAGACAAGTCCTTGCTATTTTTATCGCAAATCTTCAACGAAAACTCCAATCAAGACGAAGTGAGAACCGGTACGGTAAAGTCACAAAGGAGAGAGTGACGGAGTAGAGATGGTCTCTTCGACCGCGGGCTACAAGACACGGATTCTGTCTCATCGCCCAAGGGCTACGAAACACGGATTATGTCTTGTTGCCCACAGGCTACGAGACACGGATTTTGTGTCATCGCCCACGGGCTATGAGACACGGATTTTGGCTCGTCGCCCACAGCTACGAGACACATATTTTTCTCATCGCCCGTGGGCGACGAGACACGTATTTTGTCTCATCACTCGTGGGCGACGAGACACGGCTTGCGTCTCGTCGCCCATGGGTGACAATACTTTGAAGAGAGTCTCATTGCCGGTGAGGGACGAGACATGGCTTGGTTCTCTTCGCCACAAGCGATGAGACTCGGAGATGGTCTTGTCTCCTGTTTGCGATACGGTTTTCTTCAGGTGAGATGAAAAAGACCACGAGGTGCTTGGACACAATATTTTATCTTTTTGTTTTACTTGGAATAGAGAAAAAGAGTTCTTGCAGTAAATTTAAAACATTGATTCCGTCGTGACTAATTTTGACTCCAACAGCTAGCCCCTCAACTTGCAAGAATCATTGCCATGTTCTCATGAGGTGTTAGGTATGTTTGGTAAGTCAGACATAATTGATGGCTAAAAGTTCTGAGGGTGTATAGTAGATTTTTTTCCTATATGTATTAAGCTTTCAAATTCCTTACTTGTTCACCTTCACAAGAAATTTTCTTTTAAGGTAGAAAATCTCTTTCTCTTTGTTATTTTTGTCATGGCTCCTAGTAAGAGAATATCTGAGGATGCATTGCCCTACTCTTTCGTTTCCGAGAGCTTGCCC
Organism: Moricandia moricandioides; assembly: GCA_905132885.1. NCBI lineage: Eukaryota > Viridiplantae > Streptophyta > Magnoliopsida > Brassicales > Brassicaceae > Moricandia > Moricandia moricandioides. The sequence continues at coordinate 203,102 of CAJHQQ010000179.1, forward strand.
ATTCAGGATGATGAGATTATTCTGAAAGTTGAGTTCTTGCCGCACTCCATCGACCCCAAAGGAGGCACTTGCGTATTGGAAAGCTACCTGCGGTATGACACCACCCCTTGCTGAGTCATGTTACCCAGCGAGACGCAGATTTAAAGGATTTGCTTATGGGCCGAGTAAATATTGGCATTCTTACCTCGCCACCATACGAGACTTTTTCCAAGTTCCTGGGGAGGTGGAGTTTTGAATGCCAAGACATGGAAAAAGCGTTGATGCTCCCCCTTGTGGTTAATTTACGTGTTATGAGGAACATCTTCTATTTGTTCGTTTATGGTTTCCTATCCCGGAGGTTATAATTTGATTCTTAGACCGCTTCGAATTATCGATAATTCAACTTTCCCCCGACGGTCTACAGCTTCTCGTTGGGATTCTGGTTCTGAGCTACGAGCAAGGGATGGTCTTAAGTTTTGACTATCTTGAGGATTTTATGTATCCACAAGATACGAGTTTGCCACTCCGGTACTGTGTCAATCCGAGGAACCATATAACAGTGATGAAGCCGCTTACGACTAACTTTCACAGCTGGGATAAATGCTACTTATTTGTGCGTATAAACATCGTCTCGGTTGCAGAAGAATGCATCCCTATTTTTAGGCGTAGATTGGGTCCTAAGAGTATTGTGGTTGGATACTTTGGTCGTTCCTCTTTTTGCTGATGTCTATCCACTTATCTATTTTCTTTATTTTGCAGTTGTCGATCCTCTTCCCCCGCTTCCCGCAGATGTGCTTACTGTTATGGATATTCTCCGTGGTGGTCCATTTTACTAAGGCTATTTCTCTCTGAAACGAGTCTCAGCGGCGGTTCCATATCATCAGGCTCGAAATCGAATTTACTAGGTAGTATAGGAAGATTCGGATCCGATGATGGATGACTTTGTTCCATATGATATTCCTTCTGTGAAGGGGAGGTTAATATCTCCTAAGAACAAGCAAGTTGTCACTTAAAAAGGCAATGTTTTGCCTATGAAGGGATGGAATTGCCTATAGACGAGTGGTACATACACTTTCTTCCTAGGGATGGAAGCGGTACCAGTCAGACCCCATTGCCGTCATTTAGAGTTGGATCTGACCTCGACGCCTACCTTGCCTCACTCAACGTTATGTCGAGTCAGCCCGCGGCCAACAAAGAGCCTACCAGACCGGAGAGTTTCGTGGAAGCGTCGTGGTTATGCATGGGGGTTGGTTTTCGTATTTGGTTTGATTTTGTTTGTCGAGTTCATCCTCAATTATTTAAAGAACTCTCTGTAGGGCCTTCACTTGATGAATGAGGCCCTTAGGGAGAGCTGTTTGGAAGCACATACATCTCGGTTTACGGTCGAGATGGCCGAGAAAGAGATTGCTTGTTTGAAGAGCGAAGCTGAGGCGCACTCTCTCCGCGAGAAGGATCTCGATCTGGAGTGAGCTTCTACTCTTCGTTGTGTGCGTCGAGCCGGACGGAGGAGATGGCCTCGATCCTGAACGATCACTGGTCTCAGTCTACAACCGACTTCAGAGAGTTTAAGCAGGTGGATAAGTCCTTTGGAGACTATCGCGAGTGCCGAGTTTCCGTAGGTGCTTAATGGCACAAGCAGGCCGATGATTACGACTTTTTGACTAAGAATACGAAGATGTCAAAGAATTTGGGCAATGATATGCTCAAATTAACCATAGAGATCCTATACTGTCTTAAATAATAGGTCAAGTTGTAGTACTTAGGGATCGAATCCATAGGAGCGTGGACACACAATAAACACAATACAGTCGCAGTTAAGCTACGCAAATAGATTTAAAACAATAAATAAAGAAAAACAATTGATTGTTTGATTGGTTTGTAAGCAATAATAATAAATAGCTAGATCTAAGGGTTTCAGGCAATCATGATTACAGTGGATAGAAGCTAAGGGTTTTGTCTCCTAGAACTCGAATGCAAACAATAAGATATCAAGTAGTGAATCTATCTATGATTTAAATCTTTGTTAATAACTCTCGTTGTGAACTCAGAATAGACTGTCGATCGATGTTATTGAGCTAACATCGATCGATGCTCACATAAATCCAGCATTACGACCTAATAAGATATGTTCACTAAAATTACTAGATCAACTCTCGTATGTATCTAGCAACCTAGCTCAACAAGATTTATTCAGGTAATGATCCTACTCTCGCAGTTATCAATTATCCTAAAATCAAGGTTCTAGTTAACTACTCTAGAACACAAGCAATAAGTACAATTGTATTGATAGATTTAATAATCACACTAGAAGTTCTATTTTTTTGCTAATCCATCAGTACCATTAATAAACCCTAAATCTAACAGGAAATCTACTCAGACATTATCAAAGAAACATAAATCATAGAGGAATATAATAAATAGAAATCAATAATAAAGAACCAAAGGAGTTCTAGGAGGACTCTGAAGTAGTTGCTCCCTTGTCTCCTAACCCTAAAACTACGAATAAAAGAATCTTTAGATAGCGCGTAGCCTAAACAATGACTTAGAATTATATAAATAAGGTTTAATGTCGGCCAAGGGCATTTTGGTAATTGGTGATGAATTTTGGCCTTAAGTCGGTCATAAAATAGTCTCGTCTCATGTTCTGACATCACCGTCGATCGACACCAAGGGTCTTCCGTCGATCGACATTCCTTTATCTCCTCGATAATTTCCTCTCGTGAGGCAGACAAATCACTTTTCAGTAAAACGGATATAAATTTGGCTCAAGGATCCTAATTGACCTCAAACCGGTGGCATTGAAAATCTAATGCAAAGATCTATGTTGTGAAAAAATATCAGCTCAATCTCACCATGGGAAGGTCTCCATCCATAGATAAACTATGAAACATTTGCGCAGTTCTGCATCTGAAAATCTCAAGAATCACTAAAGTTCTCCAAAACGTACCTGAACCTGAAAACTCTCTAAAATAATCCCAAACACACATAATAGACTATAAATAGGGCCCATAACAAGGTCTAAAAGTGGTAAATATTGAGAGCTATCAACTCCCATAGACTTAACCTTTTGCTTGTACTCAACCGAAACAAGGGTAAACCTGTGGAAGAGTTTTGAAAAAACATGGACTCACAAAATCTCTAATTTATCATTATCACCTATACTATATTTTAAGCATAATAATTAAATGCTAATCTTAGAGGAACGTTATATAACTTATCCTAGTATAGGAACCAAATCCATTCTACCAACAACTTAGCGGATACTAGTCTGACTCACCCCTCTGCTAACCTCATTTCTTGCATAAAATAAAAGTGTAGCCTTTACCTTGTGAGTATCGATCAAAGGACATATGGACTCATACTCAAGCAAGTATTTGAACACACAAGTAATCTTCATGATCCCTTTCTTTCTTCTTTGAATATTTTTATCTCAATTCCAATGAACAGTGACGTTGATGCAGTATGCCTTGATCATCTTCCTTTTGATTTTTTTTTTATGTTTTACAAAGTATAACTGAATAATGGGGTCACAAGTAATTTACCTACCCCTCGCTTTCACAGTGTGTGAATACTCCTTCCTGAATTAGAATAATGAGGTCACAAGAAATTTTCCTACCCCTCTGCATCTTTCAGGAAATCATCTCAATATTTTATTTTTATAGATACCGAAAAAGAGAGAGAGAAAGAGAGAGAGAGAGAGAGAGAGAGAGAGAGAGAGAGAGAGAGAGAGAGAGAGAGAGAGAGAGAGAGAGAGAGAGAGAGAGAGAGAGAGAGAGAGAGAGAGAGAGAGAGAGAGAGAGAGAGAGAGAGAGAGAGAGAGAGAGAAAGGAATCAATGTATGCCAAACGCCAGAGCAAGCAAATAAGTCAAATTAGGTTGGGGGTCAGCTTCGTTTCCTTCAAACTTTCTAAGCATGTGTGATATAAGTGGCATGATAATCCACTTTGGTATCTTTAGTACTCTCTAAAATTAACAAGTCTAAGAATGGTGTTATAGAGTGGTTAGTGAATAAATAAAAATATAAATCTGATCTTAATCCCTTCTTGACTCTATGAAACTTAATAAAAAACATAAAAAAAAAATATCAGTAATACGTCCCCCGGACTTAAATAACATTGTCCCCAATGTTATACATTTTAAGATTGGTGAAGAAAATAAACCATAAGTAAATATTTAAAAAGGAATAACAGTATACATGCTCGCTGATATGAGTGTCAATCGACACAGTTAAGTGTCGATCGATACTTGTGTTCCACTGTCGATCGACATTAATCAAATGTCAATCGATGCTTACGCAGATTTCTTCCTCGAATTTTTTGTTTGGAGCTGAAATAGAAAAAAATCCAAAATTAATAGAAGCGAAAATTAAGACTAATTTAATACTTACCTAATAGTGGGTTACATCCCACTCAACGCTTATTTTCAGTCATTAGATCGACATTTGGAACTCTGAGTTAGCCCGAATGAGATTTGAAACTTGCTCCAAAACAATTCTCAGTGTCCAAGATATCCAGCTTCATCACACTTTTTGTAAAAGCCTCCATAGAATCTTTCCCTTTGTCTATAATCTCAGCCATAAGGACTGCTCAAATCATTGCAACTGGCTGAGAGAAGTATCTGATGTGCACTCTGTATTTCCTGACGCCATCTGAGAAATGGGGAATCAATGATAATTGAGGACCGACCTTGGTCCTTTTCCTCTTCTTCCAATTCTTCCCCCATAATTGTCTGATCTCGTGGTGGTGCCTCCATCAAAATGATTTTGACACGCTTCAAACTCCTCGTGCTTTGATACGCCATGGGTGTCGATCGACACTTCAGCGGTGGTATCGATTGATACTGCTACTGATACACCTCATATGATATTGGTTCCATATATTAACTTTCTCTGAGAAGCTATTACGTGTGGAGGATCATAAAACACCCCAATGTAATAACCCAAATCCAATGTTCCTATCAAGTGGAATATGAAATTCAATTCCAGAAACAGCGCATGGAATCACAAAGGGTCATGTACCATCTTTGATCTTTTATGAAAACCAGCAGCTCCTTCAGTGCAGATGGGTGGCTCAGATTTTTGTGGACAGTAAGGTATGAAGCCTCGGACTTGTGCATTCTCTCCTCAACTGGTTCTGGTATGTAAACTGTCAGTTTCTTCAACGATGAGTTTTGATCGATATCATATAGGTGCTGTCGATCGATATCAGGTGGCTGGGGTCGATTGATGTCAGCTGGATGCTGTCGATCGATGTCATATTTCGGTGAACTCTCCCGATAAAATTTTTCAAGACATTCATCTAACTCCAAGAAGTCTTCCTGATCTCTTTATCATAATCCAAATATTCAAGCTGTTCTCCATCCTCTAGCTCCAAGAATTCCTCTAGCTCCAAGAAATCTTCCATGGTGATCTCTCTTTCTCCATCTAGGAAAAGATAACAGCTTGATACATCGCTGCTCTTTAGTGTCGAGTCTGTAATATCTTGAGGACAACTCAAATCTTTCTTGGATTTCAAGTGGTATCGACTAATAGCAGGGGCTGGTGTCGATCGAAGCTGAGGTCTTAGTGTCGATTGACGCTGAGGTATTTGTGTCGATCGATGCTGAGGTCTCACTAACATCAGCTTCTTCTGCTCTGCTCGGCTCAGATCCATGCTTTGCAATATTGTTATTGACCAGCAGTCCTATGTTCAGTTCGTCCCTCGTCTTATGCCAACCTTCAAGCATCATGTCCCACTTATCATTAATCTCTCTTTCTTGAGTAGCTTCATCATCATCAAGAAATTTGTAGAGGAAAGCTCTTTCAATGTCCTCCCAGTGTGGTAACCAAAATTCGCACTGTCGATTTCTATAAAATAAGGAAAGTTAGGAAAACCTAATTTTCTCAGAGGTCCCGGATTCTCTGCGAGAGCCAACGACATGTAACAAAATAAACTCGGAAAATATGTAAAGACAATAAAGCGAGCTTAAAAGAAGTAGATCTTTACTTAAAATTTTCATATGAGCGTTCCAGAAACAAAAGCATAAGAATCTTGACTGAAAACGAGATTACAAAGGAAATCGTCTAACACATGCAGTAAAATAGACTAAGTTTGCTAGCACTATCACCTATGACGAGAAAACCGTGGCCGTAACTCGCTTAGCACTAGAAGAAAACGACGAAAACGATTTTAAATATTTTGGACTGGACCTTATGAAAGGCTGCCTACGTACCCCTTTTGAGGATCAAGCCGAACGTAGTTCAATTAAAAGATTGGAAATCAAACTGCTTGGGCGAGTTCATCTAGTAATCGAGTACCATTCATACAAACCAAACTTGTCGAGAATAAAGCTTAAGGTTTCTAAGTTCATAGAGTTACAAAGTCAAAAGAATCGTCCCTTGTATCTCTCGCCTTAGCATCCCTTATATACTCCCCCTATGTCAGTTTGTCCTTTCCTTTACTGCCCGCGGGTTGAGTTTATCGCTTTGCGGAAATATTTCATTTTTCTTCGATCTTCATATTACCCTTAATAATTCACATTTATCTTTGAAATTTACATTTATCTTCTTGTGCGAATAATAGATAGACCATCATAATATCCTTGGGCTCAATTTTGTCTAAAATCGTAAGTGGGCTTATAACCGTTTTAGACCTTTTCTGGCCGTTTTTCAACTTAAATGTTTATACGATATCTTCTAAAGAACACCATTGGAACGATGTCGGTTTTATGAAATAGTTCAAATTACTCGTATAGTTGAGGCCATTTGGTGTTAAGTCAACCACTATAGTTTTATAGGAATAAAATTTGAACTTATACGAGAAACTAGTCTTTGCGGTTTCTATCGTAAAGTCTCAACGGTAATTCCAATCGAGACGAAACATGAGACATTTTCTTCGAGACCCGAAGAGGGAAAGCTGTTCGCCTGATGACGAGTTGGATGTGGTCGGTCCTACTCGCCTGATGGCGAGTTGGATGAGACTGATCCTACTCGCCTCATAGCGAGTTGGACGTGGTCGGTCTAACTCGCCTGGTGGCTATTTGGACAAGACTGATCCTACTCGCCTCATGGCCAGTTAGAAGGTCTGATCCTACTCGCCTGTTGGCGAGTTGGATGTTTTTGGTCAGGCGAGTTGGACGAGCCTGATCTCACTCGCCTGATGGCGAGTTGGACGTGGTCGGTCCTACTCTCCTGATGGCGAGTTGGACAAGACTGATCCTAATTGCCTCATGGCGAGTTGGACGAGTCTGATTCTACTGGCCTGATGGCGAGTTGGACGAGCCTGATCCTACTCGCCTGATGGCAAGTTGGAAGTGGTCGGTCCTACTCGCCTGATGGCGAGTTAGACAAGACTGTTCCTACTCGCCTCATGGCGAGTTGGACGAGGGCGAGTTGCAGAGGGAGAGTAGCAGAGGGTGAGTTGGAGAGGTCGAGTAGTAGAGGGGAAGTATCGGAGGGCGAGTTGCAGAGGGAAAGTAGCAGAGGGTGAGTTGCTTGTGCTGATGCCTGCCTTCCGGTCACATTCTCTCCGTTGACTCCTTCGTAGACCTTCAAAATTATTTCGTTTGTTTTACTCAAGTCTTTTTGTAAACATTTTACGAAAGCATTTTTACGGAAGATTGCCTCACCGATTTTCCTACGAGGTATTTCCACGAAATTTTTTTGAGTTTTGTTCTACCTAAGATTGTTTCGTAAAATTTGTCATATTTGGATAAAAGCTCTTTTATTTCTTATCTAGGATGAAATACACGGAGTTTTGTTCTGATATCCTTACTTAAATATGCTCGGCTTATGCGGTGTAGTTTTCTTCAACATTTTCGGCTCGTATTTATCTAAGGAATATTTCTCAGAAGATTTTAGCCGTTGATTTTGCCATGACCAATTTTGACCCCAACAGTTCGCCCCCCTGCTCGTAAGATTTTATTTGTAATTCTTTTGAGGTAGTGATAGGCATGTTAGGTGAATCAATGTCTAAGACGTCCGTTGATGAAACCAGGTTTTCCAAAAGTTGAAATTGTTGGCTCGCTCTCCTAAGAATGGAACACGACAAGATTGGGTATGCGCCTTGTAAAGTCTGCCTACGTACCCTAGTCGAAGGGATCAAGCCTTTCCTAGTTCGTCTTGGAGTTAAGATTCTTACGATCTGTCTTCCAATGAGAATTTTACGGTTTAGTTGTGTATCGTGTAGAGATTATCGAGCATGTTTCTGCTGATGGCATTATATATTGGACCTTTGTCAGCCTCGAAATTAGCCTTGTTGGCTGTTTTCTCTGGCCAAGTGTGGCCGTATTTACATTTTTGGGACTGGCCGCGTTTGGCTTCGAATCCCTGCCGCTTCACGGCTGCTTTCTAATGAATTTTGTTTCGCGTTTTAAGAGCATGTTTGTTTATGTGTGAATGTAGAGGAAGAGTATGATTTGTCATCTCATATATAAATCTTTTGTAGATTGTTATATTTGTCGTTGTTTTAAGATGAGAATATCCGAAGGCTTGTGTTCGAGAGGTTTCAAAAACGAGCAAATATCGACGAAGAGCCATGTCTTAGGATTTCGTATCAGTTTGATATCATGCCATGAGATGTTAGAGACCAATGTTCTGGGTTTAGGGCAAGACCTAGGCCTAATAATGGTTTAGGGGGGTTGCGATACTACTTCAGCTTACGTTTCTCGTATTGTATTCGACCTGAGTCCGTACCAATTTAAAGTCCGCGATAGGTTCTAGGCTTATACGGCTTGTCTGGTAGGAATCGAGCATCTCTCCAAAGACAATTTTAAGTCGTTTGGAAGTTCTGACCAAAATTTTGTATTTATTTTATAGTGATATTATCCTTGTGTCGGATGTATGCGAGCTATCTTTATGAGATGCTTAGTCTGTTTAGGACGTTAAGAGTTTTTTGTGATCAGAAATAAATATCATAATTGATATTACCGTTTTTGATTCTTCGCGAAGGTTACGTGTTTGAGAAGATGTTAATGCGTATTACTCTTTGGTTTTCCAAGAAGGTGTTTTATTCAAGGAAGGTAATTTTGTCGAAAAACAATTCTTCTGGCGTATGCGACGTCTCGCGATGCTGAAGATTGTTTTTTTTTTCCTATGCCCCATTTCGTGTTTGAAATGTTCGTGGGCTTGAAGATGTTTCGCGGGGTTGCAAGGGTTTTTTTTTAACCCTGCGTTGGAGAAACATTTTTGTTTGTCTTCGGATGTTCGCAGACAAAATTGTTGTTTATGTTTGGATGTTAAGTAGTTTGATTTATGATAGAGGAATTAGGACCAAGGGGTCACGTAGATTTGTCCCCAGGACGAAGCGTCTTCCTTCAGCGTGCTTTGTGAGGAGTCGGCCCTCCGAGATATATTTTGTCAATTTTTAAGGATATTTTGTTACGAAATTTTCCTTACATGCTGCGTTTTTATAGGTAAAATATTGCGGGCTTAAATTGAATTGTGGAGTTTATAGAACTTGATCAAATTTCCGACAAGTTCAAGCTTTCTGTTAACTGTTTGTTATTAGGACTGAGTCTCATTGTGAAGAATTTATCATATAATTTTTGATTTTAGGTTATACGATAATTATTTGCGTAATCGTCAATTGGCATTTTTTAGACAAATCATGGATTGCCGTATAGCCTTTTAAGTGATCAGATGGAGAGGTGCTTGCTCGAATGTTTTGGCTTGGCACGAAGGATGTCTTCAGCCGGATAGCCGAGGAAATTGCTGGTCAAGGATTAGACGATGCCACTTTCGTTTTAACAATAAGGTCATGTTAGTTTAGAATTTTCCTAAAGGGGATGCCGAATTCTGGTTCGGAATTTTACTGGAAGGCGTAATTGGCCGAGGGCCAAAGAACGTTTGTCAAGATTGATAGACCAAGTATGCCAGTGTTTTCCATGTTAATATGGCCGATGGTTGTAGAAACGATTTTCCGTTTTCAGGTTTCCGTTATATGATGAATGTTTCCTACAACGTTTCCTTTAGTCATATGAATTTTTTTTCTCTGAAAGACAAAGTCTAAGAGGTCTGATACAGAACCCGTGTGGACGCATTTGCGGGAAGATTGCCTTCTCGGATGTGACCGAGAGGAATGAAAGGCAGAAGCCAGCGAGCTGCAGGGCAAAGGAATTAGGTTTGTTAGATTGTAGTGTGAAAAACACTTTTTTCGTAAAACCTGTTATGTTTACTTTCGGAAGTTCTGTCGTATGACTTGACCTGATTGTACGAAGGATTTTTTGCGTAAGTTTTACAAGAAGGGCGTCATATAGAAATAAATGGGGGGGGGGGGGGGGGGGGGTGTTTCTTGCACATTACCCGTAACGTTTGCTAGCAAGGATTAGGTTTTCCTCATTCGCGTTTTTCTATTGTGAAGTCATTTTGTATGATACAGATCTTTTTTTTCCCGTAGACTATTTCATATAAAAATGTTTATCTACATGAAAGTAATGGGTGACCGGTTTTATGAAGGTAGTAAATCGGTGCTATGTATGGACATGTCAAAGTAGCGATGTTTCCGCAGATCTTAGGAGAAACGTTTTTGCTTTGATTTCGATCTTTTGTGAAAGTTGCTCAGAGTTACTCATGAAGTTTTACCGAAGTCTATTTCGTTGTGATCTGTTCGTGGAATGTTTCCGTACGGTTTTGAGAGGATTCTCATAACATATTTGTTTCTTGAGCGGAACGAATTGGTCAACAAGAGGTAGATCTAGTCACCGAGCGGGGAGAAAGCATTCCCTTTGTTGTGCTCGCTGCTACTTTTTATTCTTGATTTACTTTGTCGCAAATGTTTTTGATGCCGAGGAAAATATTTTTTGAATTATGGGAGTATACGTACCCACTCCCTCTTTTTTTCACGAACGAAAACAGCTGAATCAATATTTTGAAGGATTGTGTACGTTTTATCTTTCGACGTTGGGATTGTGATTTGGTGGTTTCCGGGTTAACGACTTGGAATATGTTGGTTTAAGAAAATTGCGAGGAACGATTTGGTTTTAAGACGACGTTTGTGTCTCTAGTTCTTTCTTCCTTTAGGAAGCGATCTGAATATTCGTTGCGATCGTTTCTTGGTTTTGCGAGAGTTTAGATCGGCTTGCAAGACCTGCCTGAACAATTAAGGAATGATAGATCGATATAGGAAACTTGCATAAGACTTATTTCACTAGACTATCCAACTAGATTTTAAGTCCCCTAAAGTTTACGGCAATCTCGGAAGCATTTTTATTTCTTCGTACCTTCCTACGAAACCTCCAAGTTTATTTCAAAACTTTCCAAGTCGGACATACCTTAGTTTTCTCGAAGATTCAGTTTTGTCTCTTCTCTGTTTTTCTTGCTCATTTCCCCTTCCTCTTCTGGTGTCTGTCAACCCCTTTCGGACAGCAAGAATATCTATTTTCCTGGATTTCTCTACTTTACTAGTCGCGTTTAAGCTGAAGCCTGTTTTGCAGTTTTTATCGTAAAGTTTCAACGGTAATTCCAAGCGAGAGGGAACAAAAGACAGTTCAATCAAGGCCCAAAGAAGAAGCTAAGGTTCGGTTAAGGTGGAATGATCCAGGTCGCCTGACTGCAAGTCAGACAAGGCTGATCCAACTCACCATCAGGCAAGTTGGACTTGGGATCCAACTCGCCTGATTGCGAGTTGGATGCGGTTTGTCCATCTCGCCATTGGGCGAGTTGGATGTGGTTCATCCAACTCGCCATCAGGCGAGTTGGGTTGGTCGATTCAACTCGCCTGATGGCGAGTTGGATGCGGTTCGTCCATCTCGCCATCGGGCGAGTTGGTTTGATTGATCCAACTTGAGATTTTTGCCATCAGGCGAGTTGGTTTGATTGATCCAACTTGAGATTTTCCGCGTTTACAAAAGTTGTTTCGTAAAATGTTGTAGAGTTTAATTTTACGAAAGTCATTATGTAAACATGTTGTCTAGTTTGGCAGTACGAGAGCCGTTTTTGGAAAACTCACGTTTTGCGGGTGTTCTGCTAATTTAGTTCATGGGTTTTAATATCAGAAACTACGGCTGTGATGAGCCTAATTATCGCGACTAAACTCAATCAGAAATTTTCTCGTTTCCGCCGGATTTATCCGAGGGAGTTTGAGTAGTTTTTCCGAAGTAAGCTTAGGTGACAATCATCGAGAATTCACTGAATATGTCTACAGAATCGTAGCTTGAATTTTACGAAATCTTAGGTTTCAGAAAACATTTTAGTAGTGAGGGATACGATCTCCCGTTTTGCTTAGTTTAGTCTTCGTCACCCGTTTTTGGTTTCGAGTGATTCAATAGAGATTAACTTCGTTTCTTCTAAAATTATTCGAAAGAAATACAACAGTGGGGAATTGGCAACTCCATTTGCTGATCTTCTATTTCTGCGAGTAATTTAGATTTTCTCCGCGATTTTTAGGAGAGCAAATTTTATTTCTCTGAAGACTTTTACGGAAGTTGCTTGGAAGAAGTCCAGCGGTGAGTTGCGAACCCGATTTTATGTGTTTCCTTTTCAGCGAGTAACCTAAGATTTCTCCGCTATTTCGAGGAGAGCAAGTTTTATTTTTCCGCAAAGTTTTCGAAAAACGTCTTTTGGTCGAACCTTTACGCGATGAGATTTCTCCAACTCGGTAATAAGATAAATTTTATGGGGTTTGATAGATATTATCGTTGCCTTTTGTGTTTAGATAGAGAAATCGCGAGCTCATTTTGGTGCTCTTCCCGTGGCAAAAAGTCACGACTAGCTATTCAATTTGGTCGAGCACTACAGAGTTTGTGTAAGCGTTGGCCATAGGAGTAGCCAATGCTGAGATTTTGTCTTTCATATTTCTAGATATAGTTTTGATCAACCATTTTGCGGCCGTGAGTTAGAGTAATCCTTACCCCCCCCCCTCCTTATTCGCACTGTCGATTTCTGTAAAATAAGGAAAATTAGGAAAACCTAAATTTCCTAGAGGTCCCGGATTCTCTACGGGAGCCAATGAAAAGTAACCAAATAAACTCGAAAAATATGTAAAGAAACTAAAGAGAGCTTAGAAGAAGTAGATCTTTATTTTGAATTTGCGTTTGAGCGTTCCAGAGACAAAAGCATACAAGAAGCTTGACTGGAAACGGATTACAAAGGAAACCGTCTAACACAAGCAGTAAAATGGACTAAGTTTGCTAGCACTACCACCTATTTTGAGAAAAACCTATTTGGCTGCAACTCACTTAGCACTAGACAAAAAAGACGAAAACTGTTTTAAAGATTTCGGACTGGACCTTATGAAAGGCTGCCAACGTACCACGTTCGATGATTAAGACGAACGTAGTTCAACTGAAAGATTGAAACAAGAGATTGAACTGCCTAGGCGAGTTCGTCTACTAATCGAGTGCCAGTCATAGAAACTGAAATTGTCGAGAATAAAGCCTAAGGTTTCTAAGTGCATAGAGTTATAAAGTCTAAAGAATCATCCCTTTCACCTCTCGCCTTAACATCCCTTATATACTTCCCCTAGGTTGGTTTGTCCTTTCCTTTACTGCATGCGGGTTGAGTTTATCGCTTTTCGGAACTATTCCATTTTTCTTCGATCTACATGATTATCCCTTGAAACTTCACATTTGTCTTTGAAATTGACATTTATATTCTTCCACGAATAATAAATAGACCATCATAAAATCCTTGGGCTCGATTTCGTCTAAAATCATAAGTGGACTTTTTGTCGGGTTTTAGACTTTTTCGGGCCGTTTTTCGGCCTAAATGTTTTTACGATTTCTTCGAAAGAAAACATTTGGTACGACGTCGAATTTGTAAAATAGTTCAAATTACTTGAATAGTCGAGGCAGTTACATGTTAATTCAACCGTTGCCAACTTATAAGAGAAAACAAGTCTTTGTGGTCTTTATCGTAAAGTTTCAACAGTAATTCCAATCTAGACGAAACAAGAGACAGTTTAGTCGAGCCCCAAATAGGAAAAGCTGGTCGCCTGATGGGGAGTTAGATGAGACTGATCCTACTCACCTCATGGTGAGTTGGACATGGTTGGTCCTACTCGCTTGATGGCGAGTTGGACAAGACTAATCCTTCTCGCCTCATGGCGAGTTGAACGAGTCTGATCCTTCTCGCCTAATGGAGAGTTAGATGTGGTCGTCCATACTCGCCTGATGGTGAGTTGGACGAGCCTGATCCTACTCGCCTGATGGCGAGTTGGACAAAACTGATCCTACTCGCCTCTTTGCGAGTTGGACGAGTCTGATCCTACTCGCCTGAAGGCGAGTTGGACGTGGTCGGTCCTACTCACTTGATGGCGAGTTGGACGAGACTGATCCTACTCGCCTGATGGCAAGTTGGACGTGGTCGGTCCTACTCCCCTGGTGGCGAGTTGTACAAGACTGATCCTACTCGCCACATGGCGAGTTGGACAAGGGCGAGTTGCAAGGGGCGAGTAGCAGAGGACATCTACTAGAGGGCGAGTAGTAGAGAGCGAGTAGTAGAGGGCGAGTAGCAGAGGGCGATTTGCAGAGGGCAAGTAGCAGAGGGCGAGTTGCTTGTGCTGATGCCTTTCTTCCGGTCTCATTCTCTCTGTTGACTGCTTCGTAGACCTTCAGAACTATTTCCTTTGTTTTATGCAATTCTTTCAAACATTTTCCGAAAGCTGTTTTCCTAAAGATAGCCTCACAGATTTTTCTACGAGGTATTTCCACGGAAACTTTCCGATTTTTTTTTTCTACAGAAGATTTTTTAGTAAAATTGTCATGTTTGGATAAAAGCTATTTTATTTCTTGTCTAGGATGAAATACACGGATTTTTGTTTTGATATCCTTATTTAAATAGGCTCGACTTATGCGGTGTAGTTTTTTTTGACATTTCCGTCTCGTATTTATCTAAGGCATATTTCTCGGAAGATTTTAGCCGTTTATTTTGCCATGACCGATTTTGACACCAACACCCAACAGGTTAGAGATCCTGGCTGCAGTTGACTAAACCAGCTAGATGCATTCCCATAGATAGTGTGGGAAAAAATCTTGCAATGTATTCTTTAGAGTATTCATACAGCTCAGCACTCACAATTTCACCCATAAAAACTTTGATGTTTTTTCTGGGATCTTTGTGAGGAAGACCCTGAAAAAGATGCTGACCTAACCAATCATTCCAGTCGGGGTGCAGCTCAAAGTCATCCTATCCAGCAACAACAATTGCATTAGAGACTACAGACTCATGTGTATACATCAGTTGTCCTGCACTGTTGCGAGCGCGACATTCATCGTCTCGCAAGATCCAGTTCTCATAAAAACTCAGTATGGGTACCTCGACCTTCTCTGTCTTTCCGAAAGTAGTGTCTATCGATACCGAGGAGTTGGTGTCGCTCGATTCTTGGTTCACGCTGTCGATCGATGCTTGGTTCACGCTGTCGATAGCTGCTTGGTTCACGCTGTTGATCGCTGCTACTTGGAGGGTGTCGATCGATACTTCGCTCGTAGACTTACGAATCGTGCGTGAATCAGCAGGTTCCTTCTTTGAAGAACCCAAAATAACTATTCTCGTTGCTTACTGGTACTAAGAAGTATGTACCTGAAACATAATTTGTTTTTCAATGTAAGTAAACTAAAATAGAAAATAACCTAGACTAAATCAAACAAATTGAGTCTAATAGCGAGTCCTCGCTCCCCGGCCACAACGCCAAATTTCATATACTCAAATTAACCCTAGAGCAACTTCATTCTCTCAAATAAAAGGTCTAGTTGTAGTACTTAGGAATCAAATCCACAAGGAGCGTGGACACACAATAAACTCAACACAGTCGTAATTAAGGTAGGCGAATACATTTAAAGCAGTAAATAAAGCAAAGCAATTGATTGATTGCTTGGTTTGTAAGCAATAATAATAAATAGCTAAATCTAGGATTTCAGGAAATCATGATTATAGTGGATAGATACTAAGGGTTTTGTATCGTAGAACTCGAATGCAAAAAATAAGATATCAAGTAGTGAATCTACCTATGATTTAGGTCTTTGTTAAAAACTCTCGTTGAGAACTCGGAATAGACCGTCGATCGATGTTGTTGAGCTAGAATCGATCGATGCTCGCATAAAACCCGCATTACGACCTAATTGAATATGTTAACCAAAATTACTAGATCAACTCTCGAATGTATCTAGCAACCTAACTCAATAAAATTTATTCACGTAATGATCCTACTCTCGCATTTGTCAATTATCCTAATATCAGAGTTCTAGTTAACTACTTTAGAACACAATCAATAAGCACAATTCTATTGATAGATCTAATGACCACCCTAGCAGTTCTATTGTTTACCTAATCCATCAGTAACATTAATAAACCTAAATCTAACAGGAGATCTACTCAGACATGATTAAATAAACAAAAATCATAGATGAATAGAACCAACAGAAATCAATAATAAAAAACCAAAGAGTTCCAGGAGGGCTCTGAAGAATTTCTTCCCTTCTCTCCTAACACTAGAAATATGAATAAAAGAAAGATTAGATAGGGCGAAGCGAAAACAATAACTTAGAAACATATAAATAGGGTTTAAATTTGGCCATGGGCATTCTGGCAATTTTTGATCGCTTATGGGATTAAGTAGGTCATAAAATATACTCTTCCCGTGTTATGGCCTCACCGTCGATCGACACCAAGGTTCTTCTTTCAATAGACATTCCTTCATCTCCTCGCAGCGCGAGGCAGACAGATCACTCTTCAGTAAAACGGGTATTACTTTGCCTCTACGATCCTGATTGACCTAAAACCTGTGGCATTGGAAAGCTAACGCAAATCTATATCTATTTTCCAAATATCAGCTCAATCGCACCCTCAGAAGTCTCAATCCATAGATCAAATTATTACGTATCTATGCAGTTCTGCTTCTCAAAAAGATCCAGAATCACCAAAGTTCTCTAAAACATATATGAACCTGAAAACACTTAAACAATAGACTATAACTAGGACCCATAACATGGTCTAAAAGTGGTAAATATTGGGATCTATCAGCCAACCTCGCCTATACGAAGCTGATGATCACTCGGATCGATGGGAAAATCTGGGAGCACTGGGCCCCGATCCATGTTTCCCTTGACTCGGTGGAGGTCTGACCTGCTTCTACGGGAGAGAACGTTGAGATTGATCAGGTTCCGGCTCCCCTTGGCGTTAGTGATTATCGATCTTGGGTAACTTTGTTTATAGCCCGTGAAGGGTAATTGTATTTGGATGGAGCATTCCCTTTTTATGTTATGCTATGTTTGTGTATTGTACTCCCCCCCCCCCTTGGGTCTTTTTGGAATATACTCCTGTTTCGTTGACTTTCTTTTTACGGACAAAGAGTCAACGAGAACGAGGGAGTCTGAGTGCGTTCCTCATTTCTTCCGTTCGAACAGATATTGATACTTGTATTTGTGTTAGGACAAAGATTTTTGAGATGTAGGATTCTTGAGAAGTTTATGAACATCCATGTATCAACGCAGAGACAAGTTTGTATATCGTATCATTGATACTATGCCTTTGAGAGGTAACGGTGGAGTTAAGGTAAGAACTAGGTTTATTATCATGCCTGAAGTATGAGGGGCCGACCCCGGCTTATCTCACTCGCTTACGATTTCAGCCTGATTTCGTTTCGGTATTGAAATCTGCGATGAGTTTTTGGCTTATGTGATTTGCAATGATCGGGAATCGAGTATCTCTCGGGACAGTATTAAAGTCTCAGAAGTACTGACCAAAATTTCGGATTTCTATAGCGCGCTTATCCTTGTATAGGATGTATAAGGATTAATTATATGTGAGCAGGGCTAAGCGTTCATTTGATAACGGTTCATTTGTCCGTCGGGGTCAGTCAACAAACGTGATGTAAGAGAAAGTACTTGTCTTTTCTAACTTGTGTTAGTTGTTAATTTATTGTTGCGTTTATGGACTATATTATTAGTTTTGTTCGAGTTTTCAAAAACATATTTTTGAAAGTCTGCGACGTCTCATGCTTTCCGAGAATATGTTTTTCCTTTAGGTGAAGCGATTTTGCGTTTTGGTCGAAGTTCTCGTTTGATCTTGCAGCTGGATGTATCTTTTTTTGAAGTGATTGAAATTTTCGTTTAACCATTTGGTCGTTGGATTTCTTTTTCGTATCATTTTTGTTTCTGGTTTATACGGTAATTGTTATTTTCTTAGGCGTTATTTGGACGATTCGTGGATCGCCGGTCTGGTCGTAAAGTAATTTGCGAGATTAAGTATTGCTGCAATAAAAAATATTTGCGAGGTTTTTAGAAATCATATTGCGTTGTCTTATTATAGAGTATCGTTTAATAAATATCGAGTACAAAGGCGAAATTTTGAAATGTGGTAGTATATGCGTATACGTATACGTACCCAACCCCACCCCCCCCCCCCCCCTTTTAGAGAGAGGGACAGCTGAACTCGTCGTACGACGAGTTCCCTATGTACCCCTTTTGGGGGTCAAGCTGTCTTGTAGTTCAGTTTTTCGCCGTGAGTGTTTTACTCATTCGAGGGGGTCACGCCAATCTTCTTGGTCGTGGTGACTGTTGCTGGGTTGATGACTTCTTCCGGGTTTATCTCCTCCGGTTGGGGTAGAGCGTTAGGCTCGGAAGTTTGTTTTCTTTCTTTATTCGAAGCCATTGCTAGAGTTGATGATTCGGGATAAATTTTTTCTGTGTGTTCTGGTTTGGCGATGGTCCTGGTTTGGCGATGGTCCTGGTTTGCCTCAGATTGTGTTACGCCAGAAAGCAAAGTAGCGACTATTTTTGGCAACCCATGATTGCTGCGGTTTCGTGCGGGGGTTGGGAACTTGATGCCTATGTGGTACGTCGATGGGACTACCTTCTTGAAGTTTATCCTGGGCATTCCCATGATCATGTTGTAGATTGCAGGATCATCGCAAACTGCGAAGTTAAATATTTTCGTGATTTTTTGGCCATGATCGGGAGTCTGATTGATCTGAGAGTCATAGAAGTTGTGCCGAAGAAACCAGTCAGTGGTCTTGGCGTTGGTTTAAATTCATATAGGTTGACGTTCATTATTTTGATGGTGTCGCGGAAGTAATGTTGACGGTGCTTCCTTTGTACACGAGGAATCTGGCGACTTCGAGATCGTTTATCACAGGATCGATCAAAAGTGCGTCATTGTGAGGTTTGTCTACTCCGACGGTCTTATGTTCCGCGAAAGTAATTGGGTCGTTCAGGTCGTTGATGGGTGGAGACCAGTAAGTATTTGACCTTGCCCTTCCGTTGATAAGTCTTTATTGATGATAAAGTGTCTTGGCAGTAGTGTCATCCTTCGATGATCATGTTTACTCTGTGAAGATTATTATCATTGCTTTCTATCATTATGTTTTCTTCCATGTTGGAGGGGTTTGGTCATTTTTGGACAGTAGGTCGGTGTGTCGGATGAAATCTTTTATACTGGTTACTCCCGAAATTTCTCCTACGAGTAGTTTTGTCGTTAGTCTTGCGCTGAGAAGTTTGTAGCTCATAGTGGACTGTCCCTTCGTCTGGTGAAACTCGCAAAAGGTATTCCCGAAGTAGGTGGAATTTTGGTTCACGTGTTTCTCGGTGTTCTTCCATGTTCCGGTGTGGAGTTAATGGCATAGTTATGCGCTCCTTTCATATTTTCACCCTCGGAGACTTATAAGAGCTTGCTGTGATTGTAGTCGTCATACACCATGTCTTCCAACTTTTCGATGTGATCATTTGGGTGTTCAGTAGGGAAGCCATGGAAGAGACTTTGACGTACCAGAACAAGGAAATCGTGATGAAGCTCAAAACCTCCCGTATTGTTCTCTGGTAGAATGATCGTGGACGTATTGGAATAGGTCCTATCAGGTCTTAAAAACTCTTTGCATTGACAATTGACACTCATTCTCATTATTCAAGTTTATGTTAATTTTATTAGGGATTGTAGCCCCTTGTTCATTAATGAGTTGTTCTAATGCATTGCACGTTTTACCTTATTGATCTTCTAGGAATACTTCCTGCTTCTGTCGGAGTGGTGTCGATCTATGAGGATAGTGCGTTGTCAATCGACGCTGCAGTGTGTTGCGATTGGTGCTTCCATGCATTATCGATCGGCGAGGCTAGTGATCCATCGATCAATGCTTGATATAGACTATATATTACCAGTATTAGGCCATGTTATTGGCTCTATTTAGGGTATATTATGTGTGTCTAGACTATGTTTTAGGTTCTTTACAGGTACAAGTACGTTTTGGAGATATATGGAGATACTTGGAGCTTTTAAAGCATTTAGGGGAGAAGAATCCGTAGCTGATCATTTAGAGAGTCGAAGTACAAGACAGACGTCGATCGACGACACTACCTTGGTGTTGACAGATGTTACGAGAACAAGGTCAATCCATGTTTCATATCTGAAATCCATCGACGGCCAAATCACAGACAACTGATTTCAAGCCCAAGTTAGAGACAAATGACGAAGATGTCGTGGACGAGTTTTGACCTAATCTTAGGGTTTAGTAATTATGTTTTATATATGTATTACACAGAAGAGGGGAGCTTGAGAGAAAAGAGAATGTTCTTGAGAGTTTAGTTTTCTATTATAGCTTTAGGGTTTTTAGGGGAGAAGATTCATAACTCCTTAGGAAGATTTGTATTGGAAACCTAGTAGTTTTCCTATGCATTATATTCAGACTATTGTTCTTGCTTTGATTATGTCTGAGTAGTTATCAACTAGATTTAGGGTTGAATGATAGCAATCATGGATTACCCCAAAAGTAGGATTGTTAGGTTAATTTAATATCCATCAATTGAGTTGTGCTTCATGCTTGCATTCTAGAGTAGCTAACTAGGATCTCGAAAGTAGGACATGAACGACTACGAGAGTAGATTCTCTGCCATAATATACTCCATTGAACTAGGTTGATAAGCGCATGCGAGAGCTAGTCTAATTAGCTTGGTGAACTTATCAAATCTCGTTCACACTTCCTTCTGATTTCACCGTCGATCGACATCAGGCCTTAGCCGTCGGTCGATGGTCTTTCCTTTTGCTTGCATATTGAGTTCAAGAATATTTACATTTTCGTGCTTCCTATTCCCTATAATCCATTAAGTTTGAAACCCAAGATCTAGCATACTTACATTTGCATCTAGTTAGTTTAATAACAAATTTCCATATTTACATTATTGTCATATTTTCATATTGCATCTATACCTCTTGATAAAGAATATTTCCTTAAACTGATTGTTTTCTGCTAAGATATATCTACCTATATTAGTCTTTAGAAATAAGAAATCTATTGTGTTTCATTTCTCTCTGTGGATTCGATCCCTAAGTACTACACCTGATCTCTCTTGGCAATAGTATTATTTGTGTGTTAAGAATTAGGGTTAATTTGACAATTAATTTTTTAGGATATTCATACCCTGCTAGAACAATAAATACACGCATGTCAATGCTCATCGTCCAGAGCTCATGTTCTTCCTCAAATTTACATGTTTCAGTAGGGAGAGAGAAATAATTATTAGTAAACGGAAAATAAAATCTAGACTATATTCTAAACTAAATCTAATGGAAATAAGAAAGAGTCCCTCACAACGGCGCAAAAATTGATATCTGCTCACATTAACCTTAAGAGCTACTCTTTCAAATAAGAGGTTAAGCTGTAATACTTAAAGATCAAATCCACAAAGATTCTAAAATTACACAATTGATTTATTGTCTTCGAAATTAATCTAGAAAGTAATGATATAAAGCAGTAAACAAAGAGATAAAGTGTTGTAAGTTACCAAAATAAAATGCAGCTAGACTTAGGTGAACTCTCAGGTGTAATAGGAATGCAACTAAATATTTATCAGGGATATGCAAAAATGCAGTTCACGAACAAAAGCTGAGTTATAATTAATCAGTTTATCAGGGATGTATTAAAATGTAGTTCAGGAGATTGTTTTAGGACTGCGCCCTCCCAGCGCCACTCCCAGTATTATACCAAAGGGTCGCAAGAGGCCCTTTGCCAATCCGGATGCGACTAAGAAGAGAAGATGCATCAGAGGCGTTGAGGTTGGGCCTTCACCTCTGGGAGCTTCTGGTTTGGGTCTGATGCTGCAACATCGAGGCAAGGTTTGTATTAAGGATCTCTTTTTGTGAGTATGTTAGCTCTTCTCTTAATATTTTTTTATGGTTTGTGCAGCCATGTCTTTAATCAGTGGGATGATCAAAAATGCTGGTCTGAGGTTGAGCGACTTACGAGAGAGCATGCTGAGTCGCAGGACAAGTTGTTGTAGTTTGAGGAAAGTTTAAGATTATCGAGGGTGCTCATTCCCTCGAGGTGTCACAGTTGGATACTCGAATTGGCGAGCTCGAGAGGGATCTCGGGAAGACTGCGAGCTCTTTGCTTAAGGTGAATCAAGCTAAGAAGACTAATTTTTCAAAAGTGTGTCGCCTGCAGCGTCAGATTCAAAGCGGAGGAGGCTCAACGAGTTGTGGAATTGAAGAGGCTAAGGGTGAGGTGAAGGGCGCTTTATGCACAGAATTTCAGACTCGTTTGACAAGAATTACCATCTCCCTGATGGGTGTTCGCAGCTGGGACCGTGCCCTGGCGGTCGTTGAGGGAAGGATGAGTGAGATTCATCTGTTTAGGGGTGGAGAGGCCCCATCTTGGTAGGACGAAGATTCCAAACTGTGTGCTCGCAAAGAAGAGCTGGCAGCCATTGAGGGAGACTTTGACTTGATATTCACTAGCCTGAAATTCGACAGTACTAGTCCGTTATCTCCCGGTGACCCCAAGGAGCATGAAACCGTGGGTGTCGAGCCTCACGATGGGGTTGATGGAGGCGGAGATGATGTGGCCCCAAACCCAAATGTGGTAATAGGTGAGGTTGAGGTTTCGTCTCTGGAGGATGAGTGAGGTTGTAGTGCTGTTCGGGACGTTTGAATTTGATGTTTTCATTTGTGTTTGATCTAGCCATGTGTGGCCATGTTTTTGTTTAGGGAATGGTCGTGTATGCCTTTAAATCCATGCCGCTCTGCGGCTTCTTTTTAATGAACTACATTTTTATGTTGATAACAAATGAGTACCTTTATGTGTAGGCAAAGGAAAAAGTATGAGTTGTCATCTCATTCCTAATTCTTAGTGGATCTACATTTTTTGTTCGTCTAAGATGAGAATACTCGAAGTTTTTAGTTCGTAGAGTCTCATGAACGTACAAATACAAACGAAGAGACATGTTTTGGAGTCTCGTATCGGTTTATTGACACTATTCCTTGAGATGATTAAGACCAGTGTTTTGGGTTTAGGGTAAGGCCTAGGCTTTCTATCAGTTTAGGGTTTGCGATGGCTGTTTCGGCTTAAATCACTGTTGCGGTTTTGATCTGATTTCATCTCAATATGGAAGTCTGTGAAAAGTTCTCGACTTATGTGCATTGATTGGGTACCGAGCATCTGTCCAAAGGAAATTTTGAAATCGTCTGAAAGTGCTAACCAAAATTTTAGATTTCTTTTATAGCATGCTATTATCCTTGTGTAGGATGTCTGAGAGCTCATCTATATGAGAGGAGATGGCTAAGTTTCTTTAGGACGTTGGAGTTTGTTCCTTGTGATCAGCAACAAACAGAATGGTAAGTGTTACCATTTTAGTTCGAGTCTTCGCGAAGGATACATGTTTGAGAAGATATTAGTGCGTATGACTGTTTGACCTTTCAAGATGGAGAATTTAATCTAGGAAGATACTTTTTATTTGAAAAATGATCCTTCAGTAGTTTGCGACTTCTGGCGATGCTGAGGACTGGGTAAATCTTTCGTATGCCACGGTTTGTGATGAAATATTTATGGGCTTGAGAGTTTATTAATTTTTTGTTAGATTTTTCTATGAATATCTTTGGTGTGATATCCACTTTTCAGGTTATACAATGATTGGTTATTACTCGAGCGAAATAAGCGACTTGTGGACTGCTATTGGTAGCCTTTAAATATTGTTTGATAATGATGTGTTAGTTAGATAAGAGATTAGTGAGGGACTTTGAAGTCGGATTGCGTTTTCTGTATTTCTGGTTTTTGTTTTAAAAATATAGAGTACAAGAGCACGTATATTAAAATATGGGAGTATACGAGTATATGTATACGTACCCAATCCTCACCCCTCCCTCTTTTTGGAGAGGGGGGCAGCTGAAATCGTCTTGTGATAGTATTTCTGAGGTGCATTGCGTTCCAGGTTCTTGAAATCTTGAGGTCTTGCATGTCGGCTATTTCGTAAGCTCCTGGCCGAACCACTTTTATTACTTTGTACGGTCCTTCCCAGTTTTTTTTCGAGTTTTCCTGCGTTTCATTCGGTGGCGTTTTGGAATATTTAATGTAGGACTAGATCGCCTTCCTTGAACCTTTGGCTACATACGTTTTAGTTGTAGTACTTTTTGGCCGTTTGTTGATAGTTTTGAATCCGAATGAGTGCCAAGCTCGTTGATGAGGTCAAGACTGTCTAATAGCATCAGATTGTTCAAGCCTTCTCATTCCGGGAGTAGTGTCCTTCGTATTCCAAGGAATTCGACTTCCGTCGGGATCATGCATTCAGACCCATATACGAGGCGAACGATTCTCTACCGATGCAACCATAAGACACCTTCAAGTTCTTTTGCCCATCAACCCTTCTTAGCGTCTAGGCGTTTCTTAATTCCATCTAAAATGGTTTTATATATAGTTTCAGCCTGGTCATTGCCTTGCGGATATCTGGGAGTTGATTTGGTCAATCGTCTCTTCCATTTTTTTTTTGCAAAATGGCTCGAATCGGGTTGAGATGAACAAAGATCTGTTGTTTGTTACGATCTCGTACCGGACTCCATGTATGCAGATAATATTTATCTATACGAAGCTTTGCCCTTGTGTATCTTTAACTCTTGCGTATGGATCGACTTCGACTCATTCTGAAAAGAAATCTGCTAAGACTAGCATAAGTGCTTCTGTTTAGATTTTTGCATGGGGCCGGCGATATCCATTGACCATCGAATGAACGGATATGGTGCTGAAATATATGAGAGAATCTCTGTGGGTTGATGGATTGTTTGCGCGTGTCTATGGTATTATTTTGCAATTTTGTGCAAATTTCTTGCAATATTTGATCATCGTTGGCCAATAGTAGCCATGGCATTTTTGTTTTGATCGCAAAGGATCTCCCGCCGAAGTGATTTCCACAAGGTCCAGAGTGGACCTCTTCCATGACTTTCCACACTTTGTCTCCCTCCACGCATGTCATAAGTGGTCCGGAGAATCTCCATTTATAGATTTCTTTGTCTACTAGGACGTATCGTGCGGCCTAGGTTTTGACTTTTTGGGCCGTCCATTTCTTGGCAGGGAGTTTTCCATCGGAAAAAGTATGCTTGGATCGTTGCCAACCATAGCTTATTGCAGCCGTATTCAGATTGTTCCAAATTTTCTTCGGGTTGAAAGACTTCGTCTATGTCATCCTCTTGCGAGTGGATTAAGTTTTTGATGATTCGTGGCCAAATGCTCGCGTGTTCAATGAACTCCATTACTCGTTTAAGTATTGGATCTAAGCTTGACGCCAGGGCCGCTAAAGCGTCAGCCTGCACATTTTCCGTGTGGGGGATTCGTATGAGAAGGAATTGATCAAAATTCTGGGCGAGATCCTGGTCGAGTTTTATGTAAGAGTCCATCCTTTCGTCTCTGGCTTTGTACTCGCCGCTGAATTGATTTGTAAAAATGTTAAGAGTTGCAGTAGGAATGGATGTTTCGTATCTTAACCCCGTGATCCAATTGTAGCCCACCAATAAGTGCTTTGAATTTAGCTTCATTATTTAAAGAGTGGAAAATTAGTCGAAATGACTGTTCCAACACTTCTCGAGTCGGTGATGTGAGCCGAATTCTGATTCTTGAACATTGTTTGGACAAAGATCCGTCGACGTGAAGTTTCCAGGCCAAGTTTGGTTCTTCGTTTGTCGTAACTACCATTGGAAGTTCTACTAAGAAATCGACAAGAACTTGTAATATTTACACAAGTTCTTTTTGATACTCAATATCGTATTCGCTTAGCTCGACCACCCTATTTTCCTACTCTTCCAGATTGGCTGGGACTATGAAAAATCGTTCGAAGCGGGAATGTGGTGAGGATTACGAGAGTGTGTGACCGCAATATAGAGGAACAAGGGTTTTCCCTCAACGGGTTTTGGAGAAACGGAGGGGTCATCTGATAATGCTCCAGCTGTCGAAATCTTTTCACACTCCTTGGTCCATTCGAATTTCTTATTTCCTCTTAGGGTGTCATATAAAGGTAAGCACTTATCTGTCGATCTTGAGATGAATCGATTGAGCGCCGCGAATCTTCCGGTTAGCCTTTACATTTCTCGTTTATTATTCGGGAAAGTCATTTCGATTAATGCGTTGATCTTCTTCGGATTAGTCTCAATTCCTCGGTATGTGTCGAGGTATCCGAGGAATTCGCCTGATGCTACAGCGAACCAGAATTTGGTCGGGTTCAGTTTCATATTATGTAGGTTTTATCTCTCAAAGCATTCTCGTAAGTCGTCAACTTTTTCGTGTTCTTTGATAGATTTTACGAGCATATTGTCGATGTAAAATTCCATGATTTATCCAAGTTGCTCGGAAAACATACGATTTATGAGTCGTTTATAGGTCGCACTTGCATTCCTGAGACCAAATGGCATCATCTTGTAACAGTATATGCCGCGATCAGTGATGAAAGCCGTTTTCTCACGGTCGTCTAGGTTCATCATGATTTGATTGTACCCAGAGAAAGCATCCATGAATGATAGGAGATTTTTTCCTGCTATCACTTTGACTAGATGGTCGATGTGCAGCCAGGGAAAACTATCTTTCACACATGCTTTGTTGGGATAGATAAATCCAGGCAGATTTTCCACTTCTTGTTTTTCTTTTTGACCACCACGGGATTAGCATGCCAGTCAGGATACCAGACCTTTGTTATCGATCCGACTTTTAAGAGTATTTAGACTTCAACGTTGACTGCAGCGGCGCGTTCTGGTCCCAAATTTCATCTCTTTTGTTTGAATGGTTTAAAAAGTTGGGTCCATATTAAGTTTGTGACATGTTCTGTTAATGTCAATACATGGCATATCCTCTGCAGCCCAGGCGAATGTGTGAAGGTTCTCCTTTAGACAGGCTATGAGTTCCGTTTTATGCGGTTCACAGAGGTTAGCTCCAATCTTGACGCAACTCTCGGGGAACTCATCGTCGAGGCATACCAAAATCACAGGTTCGCAAGTCGGATCGCGTTTTTCTTCTAAGGCTTTAGCTTTCCAAAATCACCAAAAGATTTTTGTTTTGTCTTGTTCGAGGGTGCTTTCATTAGAAATCGACTTCCTTCTCTTTTTTGAAGAAGTTTCCGCGGAGTAATATTTTCATTTTAATTCCGTAGCGAAAAAAATTGTGAAACTTTCTGATCTCCCCAGATTGTTTCGATTCCTTCTAGAATTGGAAAGTTAGGGCATAGCTGGTATGTTTACGGAATAACTTGCATGGAGTTTTGCCAAGGAGTGCCAATGATTTCAATGTAGATTTAGGGAGATCAATGACCAAAAATTCCACTACCTAGGTTCTTCTCCTAGCTTTAATCGTGAGGTTAATTGAGTCGAGGATCATAGTTGTTTTCCCTGAGAATTCCACTATTGGGCTCAGACTTATTGTCATTTCAGATAGTTCGACTTTCATTCTCTCGAGGTTACTTTTGAAGATGATATCAGCCAAACTTCTTGTGTCGACTAATATTCTTGTGATGACGATATCTCGGATTGTTAGTTCAGTGACCATTGGATCATTGCTGGGTTTATCTTGATCAGATGTCGCCTTAATTTTGAAGGATATGATTGTAACACTCGCATTTTCCAAATTAACATAATAAATAATAATTTCCTGAAATATCCACTTTATTACTTCCAAAGTCAACTCAAAACCATAAATCCAATAAATAGAATAAAA
This sequence comes from Moricandia moricandioides, assembly GCA_905132885.1. Lineage (NCBI taxonomy): Eukaryota > Viridiplantae > Streptophyta > Magnoliopsida > Brassicales > Brassicaceae > Moricandia > Moricandia moricandioides. Next base: position 230,938 of record CAJHQQ010000179.1, read on the forward strand.
TCTGAAAATATCCATAAAATGTAAATCATGAAGTCTAAAAAAGAAACACCCAAAAGCACCTATCCGAAATGAATCACTCCTCCTCAGCAGTCTCACCTGAAATGAGGAAACGAATAGATGTGAGAAACAGGGGAGTCACTTAGTCAGACATGAGATGCTAAACCGGAAGTCCATGGACGCGGACATAACACTCTGAATAAATATAATTTAATCCTAACATGTAGCAAACATGGTACCTAAAGTACCCAAAGAACAAACAATGGTCTTAGCGAGGTGCACACCCGATGCCCACTAACAGGCCAAAAAAACACCACCGACAAGTGCTCGGTAACACACACCCATAGACGATTTATCGACCTCGAAGCCTTGGCAACAACAGGTCGACTAAGTTGTGCCGCAGCATCTCCACACCAAATATACTGGTCACCAGCTGCCCTAGAGAATTACGTCTCTGTAGTCAGCCACATCCTTATCACTACAAGACTCAATATATATATATATATATATATATATATATATATATATATATATATATATATATAATATCAGTTATAAATGAACAAGCAATGTTGAACCATCTAACACTCTATATCCGGTCTAGCAGAGAACCTAATAACTAAACAATAGACTCTAACAGTCTCGATTTCACGAAGACAAAACATATTAGAACTAAATTAGGTTTATTCAAAAACCCGTGTACGAGAAGTTTAGGAATAGCCCTCAACTTATCAATGTAGAAAAGTGATGTCTATGAATTCCAGCTGCTCAAACAGACTCCAAATTTGAAATCAGGACGAAAAATTGAATCCGAACGCCCTTCAAACGGTCAAAACCGGATAACCGGTGGTCTGGTCAAAAAGTAAACCCGCATGTCAAAGGTCAACCTGGTCAACTCTGACCCAAGCTGGTCAACCCTAACCAAATTGAAATTGAATTGAACCAACCAGTTTACCTTAATCGGATTCGATTTCAATTAGACCAGTCAGTTTATTTAACCGAAAATCAATTTTAATTAACCATCCGGTTTAATCCAATTCATTTTTAATTTCCAATAACCAACCGGTTTAGCAAATCAAACCAAAATTAAATTAACCCAACCGGTTGACCCGATCGCTGAGTTGACTCGCCGAGTCACCCGTGACGGTCACCAACGGTGGCAGACGGTGGCTTACCAGAATCACTGGCGATTGTTGACGGCTAAGCTTTATTTTATTCATTGTCTTAAGTTTTGGAGAGAAGATTAATTCTCCTTCAAATATTTATTGGTACTCCTTTGGTTTTATATTGATTTCTATATCTATTATTTATTCAGACTATGATTTGTGTTATTGCTTCCATGTCTGAGTAATCATCTTGTTAGGTTTAGGGATTTCATGTTCTTAATGTCAAACTGATAGTCATAGGATTGCGATGTTATCTATTGATCTCTACACCAGGGTGGCTTGTAATACTAGGATCTAGAGTAGTGGAATAGCATGAGAGTGTGACTGATTGCTTGAACCTAAAATCATTCGAAAATTGAGAGGCACGAGAGTGCAATTAATTAACGAAACCCGAGCCCTGTGTGGATTAGATATCTAGGTGCATACGAGAGTTGGTCTAGGATCTAGTTGAACATTACAGATATGTGTGTTAATGCTTGTCTGAGGTAGTAACGATCAATACACAGGCATTGGTATCGATCGACGCTCGATCCTTGTTTGCATGAGAGAGCTGGAACATAGAACTTAGGCATCTTATTAGTAATTGAATGCGAGAGCTGGATTACTTGCTTATTGAATTCGATTTCTAGAATTTGATCTATAAAACCCTTACCTTGATTTGTGTTTTGAATCTATTGATTGATAAATCCTTAGACCTAGCTATTTCATATTATTGTTATCAAACCAATGACATGTTTACTTGTCTGCTATTAATTCTTTAATAAATTGTTTGCCTAGATTAATCTATACATCTATAGTCTATTGTGTGCGTGCCCACTCTCCTTGTGGATTCGATCCTAAGTACTACAACTGAACCTCTTATTTGAGAGAGTAAAAAGTAGCTTATAGGGCTAATTTAAGAGTGCATAATAAAAGCTACATCAGAAGTCTTGAAATTAACTCTTGTTATTTAATATAGATTTTGGAGTAAATTACTCTAGATGTAATATTTCTTTAGTTATTCTTTTCTGCTACATGTTACAGTCTCCATTTAGTTGCTCATGTGATTATTTTTGTTTTTGATGAGCAAAATTATGTTTCAACAGAAGTTTTTTAGATAATCTGAGTTTTGATGATGGTTTAAAAAAATCAGGAAGAGAAGTGCTTAACAACTACAAAGTCTAATAGGTAATCATGATTAAAAGTCTAGGAAAGAGTTTATGAAGAGTCTAATCTTATTGATACTCGACATTACAATATATATATGAGGTTACTACAAGGGTTTCCAGAAAACTAAAGGAAAGGAAATATGTGGCTTTGGTTAAGCCAAGGAGCGCCTAATTCAAACCAAGGATGGCTAGCCATGCAAATGGGACCATATGCTGATCCTTTCCAGCTTGTTCCAGGCTGTCCACGCTGCCTTATCCTATCTTTCCAAGAGATGGATAAAGGTAAACCTCTTTGGTAAGTGATTGGGTAACTTCTCTTTTACCCGGATGATAATTTACCGTGGTCGAGGTTTTGGTCGACCAGACCTTTACGGCCCGTACGGACGGTACAGCCCGTACAAACTGTACAGTCATGGTCGATCCAAAACCTTCTCCTTACTTCCTTCCTTCTCTTCCTTAACCAAAATAAGAACCTCAACTTAACACTCCCCCTCAAGCTTGACCATGTGGAACAAGTCGAGCTTGGAAGGTTATGAGGTCTTCCTCATTAAAAACGTCACCAAGGAAAACCCATTGGGATAAAACCTTGATGAGGGAAAACGAGTAAAGACCCCATAGCAAGGGATTAGCTAAGTTGGGTCAGATCAACGAGTCCCACACGTCATGAATGGACTCCATTGTCTTTTGTCTAGTTGCCTTTGTAAACATGTGTGCCAATTGATCCTCACTCCTTGTATAGCATGGCAAGATCACCCCTAACCCAATCATTTGTCTCACCTTGTGGGAATCAACTTCAATGTGCTTGGTTCTTTCATGAAAAACTGAGTTGGGGGCTATATGGATTGCTGCTTAATTGTCACAATGCATGGTCATTGGTGTGGACTGATCAACCTCCATATGCTTCAATATGCCTTTGATCCACACCAGGAATTAGCAAAAAAAAAGGCACCCGAACACCCGGAGATACTCCAAAGGAGGTTTCTATTTTTTCAACACCTCAAATGGAGACTGATCTTGTAATAACTTGGTCGGTATGCAGTTGATCAGGTAGCAAGCATAATCCAACGCATCACTCTAGAACCGTTTAGGAACATTGGAGTGGAACATCATTGACTGGGCAACCTCTATAAGATTCCGATTCTTCCTCTCGGCCACACCATTTTGCTGAGGAGTGTAAGGGAAACTTGTTTGATGAAGGATTCCATGTTGAGAAAAGTGTTGCTTGAAGGCTAGACTTGTGTACTCCCCACCATTATCTGATCTAAAAAATTTAAGCTTAGCATTATCATGGTTAGTCACATAAGCATGAAAACTCCTAAATGCTTCAAGAACCCTATCCTTAGATGGCATCAAAGTTATTTCGATTTTTCATCAATGAATGTCACAAAGTACTTATAATTATCCCTAGACATGCAAGGTGCCGTCCAAACATCGAAATGAACTAAATCAAAACATTTATCATAGGTAGTACTAGAGGTTGGAAAAACAGTTTTACAATGCTTGCCTAAAATGCAAACCTCACACTCATTATTTTTAAGCATAACACCTGGAAACATCAAGTTCAAAGCTCTAACATGAGGATGAACTAGTCTAGCATGCCACAAGGCATCATTATTCAACATAGAAGCAGAAGTGAACGAGTAAACATAATCAGGAACATGAGTAAGATCTTCTAGCATATATAAGCCTCCCTTGGTTACTCCTTTCCCAAATAGCCTCTTGCTCCCAATATCCTGACACTTCACATCATTAGGACTGAAGATCACATTGCATTGTAAATCAGAAGTACACTTTTTCACAGATAGCAAGTTTGAAGTGAAGTTAGGCATATAGAAGGCCTTAGATTCTTTCTTAAACAATTTCTGATTTCTTATTCCTTTAATTGGAACCTTCTCACCATTAGCTATCATAACATGACCATAAGCTGGTTCAATATATTTAATAAGCCTAGTATCACTAATCATGTGATGGGAGGCACCAGAGTCAGTTATCAAAGGTTTAGACATATTGCAAGCATTATATGAATGACTACTCCTAGCCGGTTCATATGCATTTTCAGACTGACCTAGATAATGATGTAAGTCATACTTGGTTCTAGTGTGATAAAAAATACTAGGCTCAGTTATAGAAGCATCAAAGGAATACCCAAGAGTGTTACCCAACGAGTTACCATTGTCGTTGAAGATTTTGATTAGAGCATCAATGTCTGATCTCCTAATCAAGTCGTTTTCATTGAACCTTTGGTTTGGCTGGTTACCCGATTGAGTGGTTTGAGTTGTCATGGCCATCATTTCTCGTCCATCTCCTTCATTGATCCTCTTGGTGGTACCCGCAGCACTTGTCCCAGCAGCACTTTTCCCATGTTACTCATTTGTCCCATAGGAAAGGTGAGCTCTTACCTCTTTATCCTTCATGAACTTGGCCGGCTTGAGGTGTGGGTGTAATATCCAGCACTAACTCTTCTTATGTCCATGCCTCTTACAATGATCACATGTTCCATTGAACCTCCTTTCTTCAAACCGGTTGTGCATGGCTCTGTTTGCTTGAGGAGCTTCAGCCTGGTTGGCTAGAGAGAGTTCTCACTTACCTCCAAAGAGTCCAAGAGACCCTTTCTCCTTCTGAATTTGAGCGCATACATCCTCTAGATCAGGTAGTTTCCCGGCTCTCAAAATATGCTTAATCAGGTCACTGTAAGTAGGATTCAAAGTAAGTAAGAGGCTAAAGAAGTAGTCTTGCTTTCTTCTCTTATTTAGCTCATCTTGATCAGTAGTGTTTGGCCTTAACATTTCCAGCTTTGACTCCATGTCCTCTTGAACAAGATTGTTGATTACCTGATTTACTTCAAACACCCTACTCAGGTTTGAGATGTTCTCATACACCTTTTTGTGTGTATCCCATAGATCTTTTACCTTCTCACAGTAACTCTAAGCCTCCAAAATTGAGGGATCCAACGAACTTTGGAGAATGGACATCACAAGCATGTCTTCTTGTATCCACTTGTCCTCCTCGTTTGTGGTATCTTCCTCATCATCTTCATCTTGAGTAATGAGCTTTGTAGCTTTACCAGACGTGATATGTCCCCACAACAGTCTTCACCAACCGAGATCATAGGAGGTAGTTTCCCCCTTTGAGTGTAAACGGAACCACAGCCTTGTTGTTTTCCATCTTAGTCTTCAAGGAAATATAAGATATAAAGTCTTGAGTCTTCTTGTGAATCAAACCACGATTATGAGCAACCTGGCTCTGATACCATGAAATGTTTTAGATAATCTTAGGTTTGATGATTGTTTAGAAACATTAGGAAGAGAAATGCTTAACAACTACAAAGTCTAATACGAAATCATGATTAAGAGTCTAGGAAAGAGTTTATGAACAGTCTAATCTTATTGATACTCGACATTACAATATATATGAGGTTAATACAAGGGTTTCCAGAAAACTAAAGGAAGGGAAACATGTGGTTTTGGTTAAGCCAAGGAGCGCCTAATTCAAACCAAGGATGGCTGGCCATGCAAATGGTATCAACATCTTTGACCATATGCTGATCCTTTCCAGCTTGTGCCAGGCTGTCCACGCTTCCTCATCCTCCCTTTCCAACGGATGGATAAGGGTAAACCTCTTTGGTAAGTGACCGGGCAACTTCTCTTTTACCCGGATGATAATTTACCATGGTCGGGGTTTTGGTCGACCAGACCTCTACGGCCCGTACAGACTATACGGTCATGGTCGATTCAAAATCTTCTCCTTCCTTCCTTCTCTTCCTTAACCCAAATAAGAACCTTAACTTAACAGTTTGTAATTGTGGGCCAAAACTGGAGTGGAGATTTAAATAAGATGTTCCAGTCCGTGTTGTTCGAGTTTATTGGTTGTAAGGATTTTTTTTTCTCTCATAAATATAAGAGAATATTGACTACCATACCCTTGTATGGTGCATATATTGTGATATACCACTCTCTATTTATACGATTTCTCCCTTCCAAATTTACCTATATACTCTTTCGGACCCCCTACCAAGTAGCTCTATGTGTCGTGTCAGTGGGTTGGACTTCAAATGAAGAATAAACCAAATTTACTAGATCAGTGAGGTCCATTATTTTGTGTACACGCGACCGAATAATTTTTTTTTCGAAAAACAAAACCCTTTGAATCCATAATCACACCTCTCCAATGTTAAATGCTCGTATTTAGTATAGCTAACCATAATTATTTCCAAAATCTGTCTTGACCTTTCACTTATTTGTTTAAGTCGGAACTTCATCTTTCAGTATTATCGTATTCTTCATTTTTCCTTCCGATGGAGGAACCCAACTTACTGTCCAAAATGTTTGCCGCCAGAGAAAAACTACTGGAAAGAGGATAAACTCTTACCACACAATAAAGCGGATGGAGTCGATTATCGATGCTCTACAAACCAACGAGATTGAGTTTATACGCAATTTTACATGCTGGAAGATTTTATCATTAGATGAAAATCCCCCCCCCCCCCATTATATGGCGCTTTTGGGAAATATGTCATTTTGAGATTACTGAAGGTTATGAGATCTGGGTTCTATTCTTCGGAAAACCCATTCGTTTCTCACTCCGCAAGTTTGCTATCATAAATAGTCTCAACTGTGGTAAATTACCTAAATCTAACAAAAGGAAGAAGAAGAATCCGCTTAAAGAGAAGCTTTACTGGAACGAGCTTTTTGGATCACTCAAGAGTTGCACGCCAGAAATGATTGTTGATATGCTCAAGAAACGCTCAGTCAAAGACAGAGAGACTAGAATCAAGTTTGCTCATCTTGCTACAACTTCCTCTATTCTATTACCATCATATCACAACCCGAGAATCATCCCCGAGCACATGGAACTTATTAGGTACTTTGACGAGTTCATGGCTTACCCCATGGCGTAGTGATGTGCTCAAATTACCCCAAGAGCAACTCTCTCAAATAAGAGATCCATTGGAGCATTTAAATATCGTATCCACAAAGACTTGATATCTCACACAATAGACTTGAGTTTCGGATCAAGCTAGTTCAGATAATATAAAGCAATAAATAAAAATAAAGTAAATGGAGAAGTTTGTTGTTTGATGGAAGTATGGGTTGCTAGACTTAGGGTTTCATTCAGGTTATCAGAATTCAATCTATAGTTGCTAAGGGTCAATCCTAGAACTCGGATTCTAATGCAAAAGACAACCAGCTCTCATTGTGAGTCTAATCTATTGACTAAGTCCAATGTTTCAGCTGTCAAATGTCAACACAGATCGAGTGTCGATTGATGCTATTGAACTAATTTATTGGTTCACTAGTCTTACTAAATCAGCTCTTGCTTTTTTCTAGCAATCCTAGTTCAAGAGAATCTATTCAGGTGCAGAAAACATTGTTGTAGTTGTCTACTATCCTAAGATCAGGGTTCTAGTTAGATACTCTAGAACACAAGCATTAATAGCAATTCCAATGAAAGATCTAATAAAATCACCCTTGCATATCTATAATAAGAAGAACATCAACACCCTAGAAAATCTAAACCTCGCAGATGAATCTACTAAAACATGATAGTTGTCACAGAAATCATAGATGAATAGATATGAAATTAATAAAAATCAATATAAGAACCAAAGGAGTTCCAGGAGGACTCTAAAGGAGTTACTCATTTCTCTCCTAACCCTAAAACTATGAATAAAATAAAGCTTAGAAAAGTGTAGACGTCAAAGATGGCTTAGAAAACACATATATAGGGTTGGCCAAGGGTATTCTGGTAACTTGTGGTGACTTCTGGGTTTAAGTCGGTCTTGAATAAAGTTGGGCTTGTCTTCTGGCATTACATTCGATCGACACCAAGGGTATTTCGTCGATCGACATTCCTTCATCTTCTCGATAGCTTCCTCTCGCGAGGTAGATGTACCACTCTTCAGTAAAAAAATGCGTAACTTTATATCTAATATTTGGATCTCAAACCGGCGGAATTGGAAAGCTAGATCATAGCTGTATCTTGTCTCAAAATATCAGCTCAATCTCACCGTGGGAAGATCTTCATCCATAGCTAAACTTCTGACGCGTCTGTGCAACTCTGCATCTCAAAAATCTCCAAAATCATCATAGTTCTCCAAAACGTACATGAACGTGAAAACACTCTAAAACACACTCCAAACACATATACTTGTATCTAAAAGGACATATACCATGGGTGAAAACAAGTAACATCCATGGTATATCACGTAAGATTTCTTATTATTTACCCATTACCCACCTTACACGAAAGAAGGAAATTTCTCCGTCTCAGTCATCAATTGCGTTGAAAGGCTATGTTGATAAATTAGAACTTGTGTTGGTTGCTGCTGTACCGTAACTTAAAGAAGAGATTTTCAATTTTAAACAAAGAAGTTGGTTTGTAGCATTGGTGAAGATCACAGAGTCCCTCTGAAACACCCCAACCCGAAAATTTTTTTGAAAACACGTTGAAAATTCTAAGTAAAGATCTTTATAAAACTTCCCAAACATTACCCATGTTCAAAATACCCTGCCCCGATGGTCTTCATCGTCCCGCGCTCTGGTCCACACAATCAACCTTACCTGCATCCACAAAAGGAGGCATGAGTATACAAAATTTCTCAGTGAGGACGCTCAAAACCGCCCACATGCAACTCAATAATCAAGCAATCAAATTCCATATTCCATTCTAACAACCTAGCAATTTCCAATCTATCAACCTAGCAATTCGTTTCTATCATTTCTTACTTAGCCAATTTTCTTTTCTATTACTTATTCATTTTCATGCAATCAAAAACTAACAACCTAACATCCGGTTCAATCATTCCTTTACTTTAGCATTTCCTAACATTATGACCCGAAGGTCCATCAACCTGCGGCCATAGCCGAACCTGCGGCCATAGCCAAACCTTCGGCCGAAGCCAAACTTGCGGCCGAAGCCAAACCTGCGGCCGAAGCCAAACCAGCGGCCGTAGCCAAACCTGCGCCCCGAAGCCAAACCTGCGGTCGTAGCCAAACATGCGGCCGAAGCCAAACATGCGACCCGTCGGCCCATTACAGCCGTAGCCAACTTGTGGCCGAAGCAAACCTGCGGCTGAAGCCAACCTGCAATCCGAAAGTCCATAACGGCCGAAGCCAAAACATGATCATAACATCTTTACGGCCCGAAGCCAAAACATATTTTTCTTCCTTAGCTTAATCACGTTCTTCTAATCTCGTACTTTCCTTAATTACTTCAATTCTCAATCCGTTTCTATAACATTTTCAACCTAACATTCCAATTCTTGTCGGATCAAATCTAAGTATTTCACGTAAACATCTCGATTAAACATAACATCATTTCATGCAATCTATCATGCAAATATCCTATAAATGTATGAACGTTCTTTGATCTTTGAGAACTATCTCGAAGAACAAAGAACAAACTTTCCATAAACAATTCCTCTAACGCATAATCTTCATCCTAACAATCCAACTATGATAAAAAATACTAAATATTAAGTTGCCACGAATCACGCCCTCACCTCGGTTGATCTTAAAAGATAGAAGACTCTGAACCTTCATGCGTTTCCTGGCAAAGAACTCCTCGGCTCCTCCTTTTTCGATCCTTCTTCTCGAAATCTTCTCTTTAGAACTTCGTTCATTCTCTGGCTTCTCTCTAATTCTTGTTTATGAGTTGAGTGAGAAATAAAATCTGGAGGTCTCCTTTTATACTTATTTCAGGACTTGCTCACCAAGCCGGCCATTAAGTGTTGTTTCCTTATTTCGCTTGGTCAAACTTATCATCAATGGCTCCAAAAATATCTACGCTTATTTCCTTATATGACTCCCGTAGACCCGACCTTCTTTTCGTATAATCTCGTCAGTTGCACATGATCAAACTTGCCTTACTTGGAACCCGCATTCTCCGACAGCCAAACTTTCCATTGTTAAACTGGCAGTATGTAATTCTCTTGCTTAAACTTTGATTGCTCTATGTGTTTACCGAACATCCGACACCTAGTCAAAAATGTGTTTCATTCTTCCAACTCTCATGAATACAAGTGTTTCCACACTTAGAAAAATACGCTCCTTGTACAACTAAACCTCTCGCGATTTATTTCTTTCAAATTTAAAAATACTCCGGGAGCGGGTCGTTACAACTCTCCCCCACTTAAACGAAATTCGTCCTCAAATTTAGCCTCGACCAACTGATGAACATCTAGCGACTCTGGAGCATGGCTCATACCTTTCTTGCAAGTAACTTACCATTTTCTGAGACTGATCTTGGGTTTCCACAATCCCACATTTCCTTAGTCACTTTTATAAGTAGATTTTTTTTCCCACTTTGATTCCACATGTTGCTGATTCCAAAAAGAAATTCTCTCCCAGCTTGAATTTTAAGAATGCTACAAATAAAAATGATGCTATGTATTCTCTAGTTTATGACATGTGCACTCTATGCTCAATGCTTTTCGGAAATGCCATCCAGAATCCGAACATAAACTTCCATCCGGTCTGACATGGTGCTAACAAAACTTAATGAAGTCTCACCATCTTGTTCTTTCCAAACTAAGCACACTTATCCACCACATCCTCTCTTGAACTGAAATGTGCATATTTACTTAAGTAGACCACTATAATCCATAGTGATCCCTAAAGATTTGCTATTCATGGATAGTCCGTTCATAAAAATCCATTGTGATTAAAGTCCCCTTCCACTCGAACATTGGTAACTTGCAGCAACCCACTTGGTGTCTAATGATCTGGTTTCATCAGTTGTTATATCAGACTTTCATCCACCCATAGCAACTACTTCAAATAATATTGCTTTATTTGGAGCATTTCAACCATTATAATCAGTTGTTCCACTTCTTTCTCTACCAAAACACTTGCCTTCATGTGACTAATCATATCTGCCACTAGATTAACCTTCTTCGACTGGTGGCTATCTCCAAATCATAGTCCATGACTATCTCCATTCATATTCTTTGTCTTGGTTCATCTCCAGCCGACATTTTGGTCTTATCCTTGACTTCTTGTACTTCACCACGCTTCCATGCACTACTCTGATCAGAGCCCATAAGTAAACTTGATAAATGCTTCCCCACTCCGTGCACTCATCTCATATATCACGATATTTACTCGCAACATTCTCTACAGCACATTCAAACCTTTTGCATCCTCAACCGTCAAAACAGATAGGTGCTATCAAATTCTTTTACAACTTGAAACACCAAAGTCAGATCTTTTATGAGTCAATGCATAAGCATTCTTACATGGATGGTAATATCACTGCCATACCCATCCGTCGCACTTTCAGAACCACATAACTTCCCTTGCATTGTCTCGCTCACCATACTCAACATCTTTTTTCGTCAACCCATTCACTAAATCAACCACTTGAAACACCTTTTACAAGTTGTCAATTCTTACCCACTAATCCGAACGGAGTTTCTGATTTTTATTGGATCATTTGTCCACGGACAATTGCAGTTGTCGTGACCTTTCTTCGATTCGCACCACTCTTCCTTTGGGCGCCAAGTATCCTAAGAAAACCAATGCTCATGTTCTAAAACTTCACTTGCTTAACTTCCATAAAAAACGTTTTGCTTTCGTAGTCGCTCTATCGCATTGAATTTTTGATCAACACCTCTCCTTGCTCATCTCTCGAATCCGCGATGGTCCTCATATTACTTTGCACCGTTCTTCACCATCAATTTCGTTCTTATTTCTGGTGCTACTGAAATCTCAAACCATTTCCTCATTCTTTGAAATATCAGCTTTTCTTTTTCCCATTCAATCTAACTTGCCATCTTTTGCAATCCACATTAGCTCGGTAATGCGCAATAAGTCCATTCTAAGAATTCCTATGTACCATTTACCTAACATGTCCACGCTTTCCACCAGCATTGAAACATCTTGATAAATTACATGCGACTTGAAAATCACCATTTATGTTGCACGACCAAATCTGATCTCTTCCTCGAACTCATTCTTATGTGACCAATGTTGGGTGATTTCTTGCCACACAATGAATGCGACACCCAAAGTCGAACAAAGTTAGGCATTCACTACCACACCACTAACAAGCGGATTACTCCATCCTTACGTCCATCTTGTGAACCCCTAGTACCACGTTCTACTAACCACACGCGCGTTCTTGTTGCACTTTCATCGACCCATTAAGCTTCGAGCAAGTGTGCTACACCACCCACAAACATCCAACACTTCATAATTCCATGAGACATTAACTTCCTTCATTCTCATGAATTAACTTAGCAACTCTCACAATCCTAGCTTTCCAGTTACTCAACCAAAAATCCATATCGCCTATTGCTTCGTACTTCCTACCATCGTATCCACTCCTTCACTAAAGCTAACATATCTTGATCCATCGCACACGACTTTAAGAACATTTACTCCTGCTGACCGAAAAAAAAAATGATACCCTCATTGCCTACTTTATGAAAACTCGATCGACGACACTTTTTCATCTTTAACAAGACGTAAGTTAGTTTGCACTAACTTCCTGCAACTATTGAACACAATTTCGCTTAGCCATTTGCTAAGTAATCCAATCATAAACACATACTAAGATATACCCTAGAAACATCATACCACACATCCTTCGCGCGAGACATAGACCATCGGTTTCTTTCCACCCTTACCCACAAATCAAATTTTCAAAAAGCGGCCAGCCAGGACAGAACTGACTGGCCTACCCCGCTCTGATACCAAATTGAAACACCCCAACCCGAAATCTTTGAAAAACACGTTGAAAATTCTAAGTAAAGATCTTTATAAAACTTCCCAAACATTACCCATGTTCAAAATACCCTGCCCCGATGGTCTTCATCGTCCCGCGCTCCGGTCCACACAATCAACCTTACCTGCATCCGCAAAAGGAGGCATGAGTATACAAAATTACTCAGTGAGGACGCTCAAAACCGCCCACATGCAACTCAATAATCAAGCAATCAAATTCCATATTCCATTCTAACAACCTAGCAATTTCCAATCTATCAACCTAGCAATTCGTTTCTATCATTTCTTACTTAGCCAATTTTCTTTCTTATTACTTATTCGTTTTCATGCAATCAAAAACTAACAACCTAACATCCGGTTCAATCATTCCTTTACTTTAGCATTTCCTAACATTATGACCCGAAGGTCCATCAACCTACGGCCATAGTCGAACCTGTGGCCGTAGCCGAACGTGCGTCCGTAGCCAAACCTGCGGCTGAAGCCAAACCTACGGCCGAAGCCAAACCTGCGGCCGTAGCCAAACCTGGGGCCGAAGCCAAACCTACGGCCGTAGCCAAACCTGCGACCCGTCGGTCCATTACGGCCATAGCCAACCTGCGGCTGAAGCCAACCTGCGACCCGAAGGTTCTTCATGGCCGAAGCCAACATACACGGACCGAAGCCAAAACATGATCATAACATCTTTACGGCCCTAAGCCAAAACATATTTTTCTTCCTTAGCTTAATCACGTTCTTCTTATCTCGTACTTTCCTTAATTACTTCAATTCTCAATCCGTTTCTATAACATTTTCAACCTAACATTCCAATTCTTGTCGGATCAAATCTAAGTATTTCACGTAAACATCTCCATTAAACATAACATCATTTCACGCAATCTATCATGCAAATATCCTATAAATATATGAACGTTCTTCGATCCTTGAGAACTATCTCGAAGAACAAACTTTCCATAAACAATTCCTCTAACGCATAATCTTCATCCTAACAATCCAACTATGATAAAAATATTAAATATTAAGTTGCCACGAATCACGCCCTCACCACGGTTGATCTTAAAAGATCGAAGACTCTGAACCTTCATGCGTTTGCTGGCGAAGAACTCCTCGGCTCCTCCTTTTTCGATCCTTCTTCTCGAAATCTTCTCTCTAGAACTTCGTTCATGCTCTGGCTTCTCTCTAATTCTTGTTTATGAGTTGAGTGAGAAATGAAAGCTGGAGGTCTCCTTTTATACTTATTTCAGGACTTGCTCACCAAGCCGGCCATTAAGTGTTGTTTCCTTATTTAGCTTGGTCAAACTTATCATCAATGGCTCCAAAATATCTACGCTTATTTCCTTATATGACTCCCGTAGACCCGACCTTCTTTTCGTATAATCTTGTCAGTTGCACATGATCGAACTTGCCTTACTTGGAACCCGTATTCTCCGATAGCCAAACTTTCCATTGTTAAAATGGCAGTATGTAATTCCCTTGCTTAAACTTTGATCGCTCTATGTGTTTACCGAACATCCGACACTTAGTCAAAAATGTGCTTCATTCTTCCAACCCTCATGAATAAAAGTGTTTCCACACTTAGAAAAATACGCTCCTTGTACAACTAAACCTCTCGCGATTTATTTCCTTCAAATTTAAAAATACTCCGGGAGCGGGTTGTTACACCCTCCCTTTTTCGTGAGATACCTCCGTATATGTCCTACCATTAGTGATAATATTTGTAACACGTAAAACTAAGAGTCAAGCTTAAAAGAATGTCCCTTGATAGCAACATATTGAAGACAATAACTCAAGTTTTAACATCCAAAACATCCCATAGCAATTTGGATTCTAACATTGTAGCATTATGTATCTTTCAATTTTCCAGATCAGTTCCCAAAAATGTGTTTTTCTTCGGTTTATGTCCTTACATTACCATTACGAAGTATCTCTACATAGTTTAATATTAATTTTATCAAATATTAAACCTTCTAACCCTAAACGTCCTCCTTATCCTTTATATTATTTTAACAATTCTCCCTAAAAATAGCAGCAAAGCATTAACTTTATGTACCTTGCTAACATCCCAGCATGGACGATAACACAAAGTTCATTCAAAAGATTTTGTAGGATTCAGTTTTAATAAATTGGAGGGCATTAATTATTGAGATCTCCATTGTACTTACATACTTGTCAATGGGGGACTGATTAAATGAGCTATTTTTTTACACATAATACCAAAAGGGGTCGCCCCAGATCAGACCTTTAAAAGTGTCTCCTCTCCTTCCATTTCACCTCCTACATAGTTAACTTATCAACTGCTCACATAGGCATTTTGTAGGTCGTGCGGTTATAGTATGGACCGCAATCCTGCTACATGCCCTACGACACTTGAACATTCCACTAATCTAGAAATATTTCAAAATTAATAGTTATATTTATGTTATAATATTCTAAAATATAATGAGTTTATTTCTAGATTATCATAAATTCTGCCCGTGACAGTATCCTTGATTTTGTTAGCCTTCCTGGTGGGCAACGAGTATTTGGAGGTAGAAGTCTGTAAATAGAATTCACGGGATTAATGCCTCCTACGTAAGCCACTCCCTAGTAGGCAATGTTGTACTCCACAGTCACGAGAGTGTCAACCTTGTGTTGTGCATTTACTAAAGCCGCTATAGCAAGGGAACAAGGGATTTCCAGAACGTCGAACTCTTTGCAGGAACAAGACATCTTGTCTAGATCAACACGGTAGAACATTCCATTTTCATCACGAACCCCAAAATCCAATTTGATGATATGGTTCACAACATAACTAGTGGAGATAGTGAAGTTCCTTGCGATGATTTCTAAAAAATTTGGAGTTCAAGCAGTCGCATTGGTTGCTGCCGCAGCATGCCTCGAAGAGAACCACCCCATTAGCATTGAACAAATGTAATCCATGGATGGAACAATTGGATACTCACAAGACTCGGCGAGGGCTGCGTTAAGGGACTCAACCAAATTTCTTGTCATTATATTGAATCCTCCCCCTTTCAAAGTGAGGCCGAGATTAGTGCTCCAAGCCGATCTATCTTATTAAAGTAGAAGTACTTTAGGATTTTGTTTGGAAACATGGATAGTGAAGATTGTTTGGATACATGGATAGCAGTATTAAAAATAATTTCTTTTATTTACAAACTTAGCCTTTACATTTACAATAAATTAAGTATTTTATTTTTATATTTTTTTATTTACAGATTCTGCTACTGCATTTAAAATAAATTTAAATTAAATAATTACAATTCTAAAGTTTATATAACCAAATCGATATTTATATATTGATAATTAAAAATTTTAGTATGTTGTTTCATTTCAAAATAAATTAACAAAAAAAAAGTTAATATATGAATAATACAATTACATCAAATTGCATCAAGTTATACATTTTTAATATAATATTATGTAAAAATAATTTTTTTATCAACATCTATATTATAATATAATATTATACTCTATATGTAAATTACAAAACATAAAAAATATACAAATGATTTTTTTATAAAAGCAGCGATTTATCAGTTTACGTTGAATACAAGTTAAATCAAACACCCGCGCAAGAACGCGGGTCAAGTTCTAGTTCTGATTAAATAATCAGCACAATCTATGTATATTACCTTGATTAGATTGAAATTGATGTAAAAATCCTTTAACGGAAGGCCCTAGCCGCTCTTGACACCAGATATAGCAAGTGCCTCACCTTGAAGATAGTTTTCATGTTTCTCAAATATAGAGGAAGTATGCAGAGTGACTCGCTATAGGATATACCTTCAAGAAAACATCATAGTTAGGCACTAATTACCGAAAACTAATGAACAGCTACTATAATACATGTTACTTTTATGTAATATCTGCTAACCTATTATTTAACTGATATTAAACAATTTAAATACATTGACACTTAATACATATGAAACATAACGACCAATATAGTAACTTTGATAAATACATGTATTTATTTCTTGCCATATACACGTCTCATTTGACGTCTAATATATTTGTACTTATGAATTTTTGAATTTTTGTAATCCTTACCAGATATTGTAACATCAACAACTTCAGTTAGAAACAACAATCTTCTCTTCACTATTCAGCCTATCACTATATTCAAATACTAGATGCAGAGAAAACATATCCATCTTATATCAGAGTAGGTAATAAAAACCAATTCCTCACTATATGGGATGACCTCAAGTAACCTGTTGAAAAAACAAGTCCAAGCTTGATCAATCTCACTGTCAACTATCCTGAATGCAATTGGAAAAATCTGGTAGTTCCCATCTTGAGCACTTGCTGTCAGCAAACAACCAAATAACTTCCCCTTGAGGTGAATGTCATCAATAATGATAATTTTTCTCATGAAAGCGCATTCCCTCACACTTGCATCAAATGCCAGAAACAGATACTAGAACCTGTGTGATCCATATGCAGCTCCATTTGTTTCTATAGCCACAACTGACTTGGGTTCTCAGTGGATAGTTAGGGTAGGTAAGCTCTCTCCGCATTCCCGCCATCACGAAATATAGCAATTTCCCCTGATTTCCATGCCTTCCAATATGAAATTGGGACCCTATGACCAGTTTTCGTTATCTCACGCAGAGTTCTAGGCCTTGGACCGCTACTATTCCCAATGTACCGGCTTCTCATCATGCCACCGAAATTTTTTGAAGTTACGTGCCTATAAAACCCCCCAACGCTCATCAAACCAAACACATATGAGTTGTGTTAACTGTCTTTATCTCAAATTTTTGACTCCCTCCAATCTTTGAAGCATATACACGCTACCCATAATTAACATTGTTGCATTCAAGGACCATCTTACCGTGATTAGATTTCTTTACCATGTACCCCAACTTGTTAGCAATCGCATAAAGAGACATGTGCAGCTTGAATGCCTCCCTGTCCATGAAAACCTGCCCCATGTAAAGCTCTTCCTTGGCTCTCATATCTTCGCCTACTGGCATACATAATAAAAAAAAAAAGAACAATTTTTTAATGTGAGTTATAATTTAACCAACAACACCTAAGTAGTTGTATATTATACCTAATACCTCGCAATCTAAATATTTCCCATCATCTGGTACTGGTAGTGTTGGTTGTTGGAGCCAGAGCTTACTTCAAGGTTAAGGAACTTTCTTCCTTTGTTACAAGCATCCGTAATTGTCTCCTTCCCTTTACGGCTTACAAGTTTTGTTGCTGTGTACACACACCCAAAAACAACTACAATAAACTAACAACCTTAGTTAGACGTACCAGTTACAAACACAAAAAATATTTATACAACTCATTAATAATCATTGTCACATTATCACAATACTGTTAGCTAGGGTCAAACATGGTTGATGTTGTGTTATTTTTGTTCCCCCATCTAGGTTTATCACTCCATTCACAGCCCGTGGGACACTCACTAAGGCCGGACCACTTGGGAGATTGTTGAAAACTCGGTCCCATCTCCCTCCCTAAGTGTTGTTGTAATCTCTCCCTTTAGTTAGACCGAGTGTGGTCCTTGCATTTATTCAAACTCTTCTTTCGTGCATAAGAACCTCTTAGCTACATTGTACCCACCATTTGCCATCAAACCTGTTAAGTGGTAAACATAGTGTTATAGTCCACACTGTAAAGTTAACATATAGTATATAATTTTTATCATCATTCACCTCTCCAAGGGATTGGTTTTGGGAGGACAAGGTTGGTTCTCTTCTCTAAAACCTCGTTCTCAAAAGTCATGTGTATTATGTAACGGTTGACGTCTTCATGTCCAAAGGTTCAACATACTCATCCTCCTTGATTTCAACATGTGGTGTTGTGTACTGACCCGACACCTTCATCCAGTCGGAAAAATTGTAGCTTAAGAGGATATGTTCAGATGGCAATAATCTTTCTCAAATTTGATATTTTTCCTTAACAATATCTAACAGTGGGTCGTAAGTTTCATTCTCACAGATCACTACATCGCATTTCACCTTTGTTTGATCCAGAACAAATCTCCGAGCTCCAAGTGAGCCGTACTAGCTGTCCCATTCCTAACAATACAAGTGCTTTCAAGTTAAAATCTTTGTAGTTTCTCTTTAAGGGTCTAATATGTTATAATATACATGAAAATTCTTACCTTTTTATCAATCGATAACAAACACAGTCACAAGAGTTTTTGTCTTCATAACTCCAAATCACAGTTCTTGTTCTCACTTTCCTTACAACTCAATTTTTTCTCCAATCGTTAATCATATATAAACAAGTGTAGAAAACTTTGTAACAGTAAGCAACTCTGAATCAAATTGTTTTGTACTCACCGATGTCATCTTGGACATAGCGTCTGTGAGTTTGACGCAAAAACCGGAGGAAATGTGTGGTGGAGAAGTCCCCTACCTGCATACCTATAACCTCGAACACGCTCTACAAACTTGACACTCTTTTTCGTTCACCTACTGCGTCGTATTCGCCAAATGGATTGACAGCTCGATGAATTGGACGAGTTTTTAACCTCCGTTAGCTAATTTAGACTTCTCTTAGGGACAATGTAAATTAGCTTATTGTCTCTAAATATAATTTGTTGAATTGAAGAAAAGATAGTTAAATAAACCATATGCAGCCAAAATTCCAACCAATCTATCCATTAATTACTCTAGGTACTTTGAGTTACCAATATTTATTTGTGTTCAACATACATAGCTTTTTTATTTTCCCTCTCTTCGTTAAAGCATTATAATATTTGTCGATAAGATGCCTCTTGTGTTATCCCGAATGGCTACTGTGAGCCTTCCACTTTCCAACCACCGCCAAAGGCTAACTTGCGCATCTTTGTCACCGCCGGTATGGAAGCAGAGCCGACGAGTAGTCTCCGTGTCTTTCCTCCTCCTCCTCCCTAACGGTACACCAAAGCTTACATTTCACCAGTTCTTCTTTTAAAGAAAAAAACATTGACCCGCGTTTTGCTCTTGACCCGCGTTTTGCTCTTCTTGTATTTCTATGTCGAATTAGATGCCATGGCGGGTAGCTTGATTGATAAGTACGTCAAGAGGTAAATTGAAATTGATCTCTAAATCTCCAATTGTGTGAGATATCTATAACTTAAAACCACTTTTTTAATAGGAAAAGACTTGATCCACTTGAAGCATATGTACCACCAGTTATTCTAGCTCAGCTACAATTCCAAGATCTTGGTAACAACTCCCTCTATTTTATTCTTCTCATCCTATATAACACTAACACTATATCTAATTTATGATGCTTGGAGAGAAAATTTTGAGCGTGGACAAGCCTGAATTTGAGGCATGTAGATCGGTACTCAGGTCTGGTCCTGCTAGCTCCTTGCGTGTAAACATTCGAGCGGTAAGTTAAAAAAGAAATGCTCTTATAATGCATCCTTGTTTTTTTTGTTTATAATTTGTGGGACTTAAACTCTCTTCAGGTTGCTCAGTACGCTTCAGATGCTGGTTATTCCCAAACCGCGTCTAATGATGTTGATCGCTGTCTAAGGTATTATTATTTCTTCTGGGATTGTTACAAGGTGTTATGCTGCAGCGAGTTGATTGTATTGTATGTTTTATGTTGGCGGGTCAAAGAGCACTGGAGGAAATGGATTCGCTGTTTCTACGTGCTTCGAGGAAGGATCCAAATGCAACTGTTGAGTTGATGAAGTCACAGCTTGGAACAGCGCTAACAGCACTAGACAGGTAATCCATATATAGGGACCCCCACACAGTGGAGAGAGAATGTTTTGCTAACCGAACAACACTTGCTGTGCAGCCTTTTACAAACAGTTCCTTCTGAAGTTCTTGATAAAGGGAAAGCTATGGTTGAAGTCTACAGATCACCATCCGAAGAAGACAATGTTTTAGACTCCTCTGAGATACAGCAGCTCCAGTCAATACTGTGACTGACTTTTACTATCCAGACACAGTATCTATGATCCTATATTGTTAATCTGAATTGGTGAAATATAACATTTCATACAGGGTGCTGCTAAGGGTAATTGTCTCCGTATAGAAAAAGTTTTCCTTAACTGTGGTTGATAATCTTTATCCTAGATTTTGGTATCCTGTCGTTGAGGATATCTTCATATCTCAAGCACAAAAGTACTTGCTTAGTCCCAAGTATTCAGCTTGTATCATGTTTAACACCAATATTGGAATTGAGTTGAGATTTGCTCGTCTTCCAATGAATCTTATATCATTATACGTACTAGTATTAAAACATTATACAATACGGTACTACAGAAGAAATGTTTCAACTTTTTATTTTAATGAAATGTAAACTTCCTGTGTGATTTCTGAACTAATATCAATAAAAAGGGCAGGCATGTATCCACAACATTTATTCTTTGTTTTCTCATTACTTGATAATCTTACTTCAAAATGTATCACGAAAAAACAGATTCCATTCTTGTAGAATATGTTACTGTCCCAAGTTGTCACTGAAGAAGCTTGTGTGGACTACTTGGCCCCCCTATCACCTTCCTTTGTCTTTGATCCATTTGAGCTTAAAAATCAGAGTTGTACAAACAAACTAAACTTGAGTGGGTGTTGGGTGTCCGACAAAGTGGGCATTCTTGCTTCTCATTGCACCATTCCATAATGCAACTCCTGCACATGAAAGATGACCCTTTCAATATAATCAAAATGTTTTGGTATCTTTGGTTCTGTAGTTGAAGTGAATGTTTGTTGTGAAAGCAGTTTGAACCAACGGAAATTGTTTGGATTTTCAAAATATTTGAACCAATGGCATCAAAAGAGATTGAACTTGTTTGGATTTAGAAATAACGGAAGGGGAAGGTTTCTTACCAACAAAATACATGACCACAAGGAGTGGCTGTCGGGTGCTGACGGTTGCTTAAACAGAGAGTGCATTTCCCTACTGCCTGCGACCACAAGTACATAACAAGTGGTAACAAACTGATTTGATCATGATGAGATTAACCATACACCACAATTGATTTTTAAATTCAGAAATGCAACAGAATAGTCCCAAAACAGGATTAGTATATGACCTCGTCTTACAAGAATAAACAACTTAGGACCAGTCGAGTGGTCAACTAATCTTATCTCATATCACGAGGCTTAAACCAAATATTTCGTTTTGCTTAGTTACACTAAGATTTGTGTGCCTCTCTTCAAAAATGATCAGTATTCAAACTACTAGCGATTTCAGAATAACAGAGGTTTCTAAGTTGTTTATGCTTGTTGTACCTCCGTAGCTGAAGTTGCATCGGCCCCAGACCAGTTTCCCTTTTCAGCTTCTGGAGTTATCAAATTTCCCTCTTCGTTTAAAACAGGTAACCCTCTCCCTGTAAGAACAAAACATACGATGCATCATGCACGACAAGCGATGTTACCATCTTCTCTCACATTGCTTTACTTCTGTGCCAATTTATATCATAACTTGACAACATTTTAATACTGATAATAAAATGTCAAAATCCTCCACTAGATAACCTGTATATTTGGAGCTACATTGGAATTTCAAAAATTTAATAATTAAGGACATGAAATTCAGACCTCCTGAGGTTTGATAAGATCCTATAGACGCTTGCTGAATTGAGTTTGTGATAGATGACAAGTTACTCCGACGCAAGCCTTCAGCAGCAAGGATGCACAGTTGGATTAGAAGGAAAACCCCGAGAATTTGGTATCTGCTCATCAAGAGTTACGAAAGTTCAGTTACTTAGTGATGGTAAAAGCCAACAGTTGCAGGTTGAAGAAGACATAAAAATCATCACCTAGGTCTCTGATTCAATTGCTTTCCTATGAATACATAACGAACCCCAGAGGCACGTTTCGATATATGATAATATAGACCTGAAAGAAAGAAAGATCACTAGTAAAGAACATCATAAAAAGTGTTATCTAATTTCTAAAAAAAAAAAATAACCTTCAAAGTAGAAGAGCATCAAATTGGCACGGAGAACCAGTTGTAACACTTCACGGGCAACAGGGAGAACCTGAATAAAAGCACACCCACTGAATAAAATACTCGGAAAGAAGAAAACAACCAAACAAGGAGAACTAAACCTGCTGGGGTATACATTACCACAGGCCATCTTCGAATAGCTCGGTGCCACAATCTCTGAAGTCTATCTTTTAACCTAGATAATACAGAAGCTGAAGTCTCCATTTGAGATGAAGACTGGATATGAGTATCATCAGACTGAGACTCATCAAAGGTAACCGCTTGTGTGGCAGCTCTTGAGCTGTAAGACAAAGTATATAAACACCATTCTGTCAGTTTCTCATACTTTGGTTGTGAAACAAAGAGTAAAGAAAGAACCTAATCCTCTCGGCGATATATGGAACTGCAGTCTGATACAGTATGAACAAAGAACGTCTAGCTGGTGTAGGAGAGAGCCCATCAGGTCCTGCAACCTAAATAAGACAGTTCTTCATCAGAACAGTCCAATTTTTTCAGAACGCAAAAAGGGTACTGTGTAAGAAGAACCTGTATAATGTCACAATATTCCTCTCCTAAAGTTTGTTGCCCTGAACCAGTCGTCAGAACAAAGTAAAGCATTTGCCCAAGAAGTTTCATCTGCTCCAGAAACCCAAAAACGTCATCAAGCTAATCTCATCGAAGCTATATATACACACAAAAGCACGTACCTCTTTCTGGTAAGCTAAAGCAATTCTTGTACCTAGCAGCAGAAGGCGTTCATGATAAGTTTGGATAGATAAATGAAATTAAACAATTTCGGAGATATTTGGTACCGAATAAGTGTCGGAATGCGTCGCGGCAGGCTTCGTGGATGAAAGAAGCGTATTGGTCGTCTTTCTCAGCGGCTCTCATAATCTCCGGCTGAGCTGCGAGCGGGAATTGACGGATTCCACTTGAACCTGGTTCATCCAGGCCCGGACCCGAATCGCCATCACTCCTAAGCCTCACCATCCTGAGTTTCTGAGACGATATCAACTTGTTTTTCTTTTTCTTTCATATTATTCATTTCTCTACTAAATAAAAAAAAAATTCTCTCAAATAACCACTAAAATCAGTTTTTTTTTCAAAAATTAACACACAAAATGAAAAATATTGAAAATAGTATTCATTATATTGACCCCTGCAATCACCAGCCGACATTTTCCCGTATTTGGTCTCACTCACATGGTATTGCGAATCACTTCTCGGTAAGTCACCGATCCTTTCACTTCTCTAGCATAAGCGTGCTTAACCCTGGAGTTCTAAACAGATGTGTGAAGAAAAAGGTAAGTGCACTTTGGTGACATATGTAGTCAAATCAATTTTCTTAACTCTTTCCACATATACCAGAAATCAGAATGTTATAATATCACCCCCACTCACAGAGCGCAACGTCCTCGTTACGCATCACAAGTCTCAAGACACCTCTCGGGTTAGAACCAAGATGGCTAACCAACTTTGATACCACTTGTAATGCTGCGACCGCCCACGGCTAATGGAGCACCCACGCCCGCTTTCTCGGCCCGTCGGCCCCATCCCATTCCGGCGGTCGGTGCATAAATTTTCCAAGGTTCAAAATCATTGTTTACTGATCCTGCAATCACCATTCGACCTTTTTCCCGTCTTTGGCCTCACTCACACGATATCGCGAATCACTTCTCGATAAGTCATCCATCATTTCACTACTCCAGATTTTAGGAAAAATCTTTCAAATAGTCCTTTTAAGTTTTGTCAGAAAATAGCCTTAAAAATGACTGCAATACACTTTTTATTTTAATTTTTTTTTTAATTTTAAACCTCACCTCTAAACCCCCCCTCCCTATTACTCTAAACCAAGTCTAGATTAGTTAACCCAAGTGATATAAATGTATATTTACACCCTTAAGTAAAATTTATTTTGGTCATTTGTTCTTCTTCAAGGTTATTTTTGTGACAAAAACTTAAAAAAACTATCCTAGGATATTTCTCAAAATTTTGTATCCTAAATTTTAAATTCTAAACTCTAATCCCCTAACCATGAACCCATCCCGAAAATGTAAACCTCATATCTAGATTATTTATTCTTTGGGCTACAAAAATCTTTTACCTCTTAAATGAAATTTACTTTAGTTACTTTGACATTTAGAAGCTATTTTGTGATAAATTTATTTTATAAATATCATAGGAGACTTCTCTTAGCCATTTAAACTTTTAGTTATTGCTAATTAAGTCATTTTTTCTTGTGTGCTAATTTTTTCATAATGTTTTTTTTTTGTGTTATCTAAGTGATTTGTCTTTTAAGTTTAGGGTTTACAGATTATAGCTTAGGATTTAGTATTTAGGAGGTGAAACTATAGTCTAGAATTTATGATGTAGTGTAATTTAATATTTTTATTGGTTAATAAATGATATTTGTATATTTTTTTTCTCGTCGAATGATATTTTCGAAACAAATTTTGAAAAACACTGTTTTTAATTTTGCAACACCCGTTTTAAAAGATAAAGTGATAGTAGAGGTAAATTCCTCTTTGTTATTATGCAAAGGTTTTTCTCTCTCCTTCTCTCTACTAGGTGTTGGGCCCCTGCGCTGCGCAAGCGCAGAGTCGTTGACGTTGTTCTTGCTCCTCAGTTTCTGCAGGTAATGCCGTGTTTGGGAAGGTTGTGTTTTGTGGGTGCCATTGAACTTCCGAGATTTGTATAGTAATAGGGTTGAGGTGGGTGATAATTGTGTTTGTTTTTCTTTCGGTTGCTGTTTTTGATATTTTTTTGTGT
Source organism: Moricandia moricandioides (assembly GCA_905132885.1). Classification (NCBI taxonomy): domain Eukaryota; kingdom Viridiplantae; phylum Streptophyta; class Magnoliopsida; order Brassicales; family Brassicaceae; genus Moricandia; species Moricandia moricandioides. The sequence continues at coordinate 256,639 of CAJHQQ010000179.1, forward strand.
TGAGAGCGTAGTTTCATGGTGGGGTTTATTTAGTCTTGTATTTTATTTTTTCCTGAAATGTTCATTGTCCTTATCTTGGAACATATTGTATTTTTTTGTTGCCATTATAATTGACTCTGCATAATGCAATATGTCCATACACTTTCGTTAAGAAATCATCATCTGGCTTTGTGATCATTGTTGTATATGTAGATGACCTGAATATTATTGAAACTCAAAATGAGGTTGATGATGCACAAACTCATATGAATGAAGAATCTGAAATGAAATCTCTCAGCAAGACAAAGTTTTATCTTGGGCTCCAGATAGAACATTTCCGAGAAGCAATATTTGTGCATTTATCCATTATATGAAAAGGTTATTAAAATGCTTTTATATGAACAAAGCGAATCCTTTGAGTACTCCTATGGTAAATAGATCTCTTGATGTAGAGAAAGATCTTTTTAGACCCTGTGAAGATAACAAAGAGGTATTATGGCCTGAAGTACCTTATATGAGCGCTATTGGTGGGCTTTTATATCTTACAAAGTGTACTATACATGATATTGCTTTTGCTACTAACCTGCTTGCAAGATATATTTTTGCTCCTATTTCGCAGTCATTGGAACGAAATAAAGCATATATTATGTTACCTTCAAGGTACAATACTTAAGGTTAAATTTATATTACAAAACATGAGTTTGGTATGGTTGGTTTTGCAGATGCGGGATACTTATCAGATCCTCATAAAGCTCGGTCGCAAACCGACTATGTTTTTAGAATTGGTGGAACCACAATCTCTTGGCATTCCCAGAAATAAACTCTGGTTGCGACTTCTTCAAATCATGCAGAAACTATTGCATTTCATGAAGCATGTCGAGAATGTGTGTGGCTTAGGTCAATGATTCAACACATACAAGAATCAAGTGGAATATAAATTAAGAAAGAGCCAAAAAAAGTTTTTGAAGACAATTCAGCTTATGTCGCTCAACTCAAAGAATGTTATATAACGAGCGATAGAACAAAGCACATCTCTCCACAATTTTTCTCGTACATACGGGATCTTGAGAACAATCAAGAAGTGGACATTGAGTATGTACGGTCATGTGATAATCCAAGTGACTTGTTCACAAAATCTCTTCTCACTACAACATTCCGAACACGTCTACGGTATCGGAATGCGGCATTTGCGTGACCAATGAAGAAAAATCTATGTCCATTATTATTAGAGAGAGATTACGTTATTGTACTATTTTTCCTCGTCATGGTTTTTATCACTTTGAGTTCTTTCATATTAGGATTTTAACGAGACAATGCGTAATACAAGATAAATAATAAAAGGAGAGTATTAGAAATTGTGATTATTCACCTCATATTACACATGTCTCCCTTTTACCAATTGTGTCACCATACACTTGTCTTATTATCCGTAAAATCAAGATGACTAGGCATCATTCTCTTGTACTATATATATATATATATATGGAAAGTAAAAGAAGAGAATGAAGATATAAGACCAAATACAAAAACTTCATTGTCATCTATCTCGTTACCCTCTCCAAACACATAAATAATAAATATATATACTAATAATTATCTAGGGGGTTTTGTAAAAGTGACTCAAAATTTGAACTCAAATGCAAAACTAACACATCATTTTTTTGGAACTTTCATTTGCCTTATTCGAGTCAACTTCTCCTGTACCCCTATTTTTTTAGAGGTAATCTCCTATGGGCTCGCGTGATCTCTTATACCCCTATTTCATAATTCTTTTTTTATCAAAACCTAAACCCCCAAATTAAATCCTATCCGGTGTTCAAAACTAAACCCTAACCCCCCCCCCAATGGATGGGTGAACCCATGGGCAAATATTTAAATTCTATAGGTTTCAAATTCGAAAAAATATTTTAAAATCGTTTTAATCATATTTTGATGATTTTCGTGAAAATATGGAAAAAAGGTTTTTGATTTTTGAAATATTTTTATCAAATTTTATAAATCAAATAAAAAATATTCACGTTTCAATTTTAATTTTATGTTTTTTCGTTTGACATATAAAATTAAAAGAAGAAATGAGTCCTAGAGAGATTAGAAGTTGAGATTTAGGGGTATGAGAGGAATTGACTCGCCTTATTCACCCTAGATTTTTGAGTTATTCACAAAAATGCCATTACTTTTTTTTTTAAATGAGTGTTTTACTTTATCATCCTCATTTTCCTCAAGTATTTACAATATTCTCATTGTAATCAATACATCAGCCACCATGAACAACCAATTTGAAGCTCTTAATGCACAAAAAAATCGATTTTTTCTCTTCCTTTCTCATTTGTTATTCACACAAACCATATCTCTTCCACTTTCTCTCAAAATTCATCCAAAAAATTCAAGATTTTGATTTCAAAATTTGTAAGCTTCATAGAGACATTGAAAATCATGATTCTTGGTCGTTAATGAGTTGGTGGCATTCTTGGTGAAGTTCTATGAGTTTAGAGAAGCTAAACAAGTCATCTCACGGGTTCAAGATATGAAATTGATTTTTTTTCCAGATTTGTTCGTGAAGAAGACTTCTCTAGAAATTTTCTCCTACGAGAAAACTTCTAGAGAAGTCTTCTGGTCAATGCATAGGTTAGTTTTGCAATTGAACTTTTCTGTTTTTTTTTGTATAAGACTTCCCTAGAAGTCTTCTACCTTTTCTTTGTTAGCAAAAAAAAACAAGGAAAACCGAGAAGACTCCTAGGGAAGTCTTCTCGGATAAACAGGTTAATTTTGCAATTGACCAAAATTTGTCAGAAATTTGACTTTGTATAGAAGATTTCCCAAGAAGTCTTCTCTAGGAAGACTTTTAGGAAATTATTCTTTACTGTTTAATGAAGTCTTATCACTGTCACAAGAAGTCTGCGTGGGTTTACTTTGCAATTGAAAATTAATACTAAAAAAAATATTATTTAAGAGAAGAGAAGTCTTCTCTGGAAAAGTCAAATATAATCAATTACAAAAGTAACTGAGGAAGACTTCTTGAGACGCTAAGAAGACTTCTTGAGACACTAAGAAGACTTCTTGAGATGCTAAGAAGACTTCTTGAGACGCTAAGAAGATTTCATGTGAACGTAAGAAGACTTCTAAAGAAGTCGTCTATAAAAAGTTCAATTTTTGACAAACTTTGGTCAATTGCAAAACTAACATTTTTTGCATAAAATACTTCTAGATTTTCAAAAAAAATCAAATTCAAAAGTAAGCCAATATTTACAAAGGAAGACTTCTCAAGATGTTTTATGTAGAGTAGACTTCTTAAGAAGTCTTCCTTCATATATTTGTAATTGCAAAAATGACCTAAACAGAAGACTTCATAAGAAGTCATCTCTTAGAAAACTTCCTAAGAAGTCTTCTGTGAGAAGATTTCCTAAGAAGTCTGCTACGTCAATTTTTATTAAACTTCAATTTTCTCAAAACGTTAAATAAATTTTGTTTTTTTTTCTTGTTAATTCATGTGTATTAGTCAATATTAAATTTCTTGAGTGAAATTCATAACTTAACTGGTGACAATTGTGAGGTTACAAACATTCATGATTATTAATGTTTCTAGCTAAACTAAGAAGACTTACAAGGAAGTCTTCTACGTTCGTTTTTATAAAATTTGTTAAGTAACTAAAATATATATTTTCTAAATTTCAAAAGTGTTAAGTAACTTCAACAATATCAAGTCATGTAGTTTAATGTGCCTTCTTATATACTAAGATGTACTTTTTAATTTTTATGAAATTTCAACTTAAAATTTAAGTTTCCCGCTTAAATTTTCATTTCCTGGTAAAATTTTCTGCTTCCGAGAGAAGATTTAACTTTTTCTAGTGAGACTTATGTATTTTTTGATCTTTGGTGAATTTGACTAGATTTTCTTGAGAAGTCTTTTCTCTTAGTTTGTAATAAATTTGACTAAATTTAAACATTTTATGTTGTTTTGGATAGTATGGTTAAAATAATTTTTGTTATGAATTTCAAATAATGTCAAACACTTTTGAAAAATAAAATAAAATATTGTAGACATCAACATATTTACAAATTATTTTCATTAACATCTTTTCAAATTTACAAAATAATACATAATTAAAAGAGTACACATGATAATCATTAACACATACCATAAACAAAAGAATTACAAAATAATCATTAACATCTTTCATGGGAGGAAGACTTGCAGAAGTCTTCTAGAAGTCTTCCATGAGTCTTCATGAGAGACTTTTGGAAGACTTCTAGAAGAATTCTGGAAGACTTGTGGAAGACTTTCATAAATCTTCCACGAAGTCTTCTAGAAGTCTTCCACAAGTCTTCTTGAAGTCTTCCACGGAGTCTTCTAGGAAGGCTTCTAAAATTTAACGGGGAAGTCTTCTAGAAGTCTTCCACGAGTCTTCTGAAGTCTTCTAGGATTCTTCTAGAAGTCATCCAGATGTCTTTCAAAGTCTTCCGAAGTCTTTCTAAGTATTCTCTTTTTTCTCCTTCATACCAAAAAGAAAATACAAGATTCTTAACCAAATAATATATCAAAAATAAAAGAGGAATAAAAAAGGTCAAACCTTTAAACTTGTTAATGTCTCTAGAAGTTTCACCTACATAAAATATTGTGTTATCTTCTTCTCCTTCATGCCAAAAAGAAGAGGATGGACTTTTAACCATTGAACACTATCATAAACACAAAATAGGAATAAAAAAAGGTCATACATTTAACCTTGTTACAGTAAGGTGAATATATAATTTTTTAGAATCTAACATATAAAACACACCAAAAATACATATTCAAAATTTATAGATCTACCTTTAAAGGAGTGAAATGTGAGAACCATGTAATAAAAAATCTGCAAAAAACAAGATAAATTAGTGAGAATACATAAGAGAAAAATGAGAAATGAATATAAAGTTAAGTGTTTTCAAGTCTAAAGAGATTAGAGAGAGGTTGGAGAGTTTAAGAGTGAGAAACATTACATTTTTGTTGCAGCCATTTGAGAGAAAGAAAGAGAATGTGTAAATTTTCTTTATATATGGAGACAAAAATCTCAATTGGGTTAAATATTTTCGATATAGAAGACTTCCCGAGAAGTCTTCTAAGAGAAGACTTCCCAAATTATGAAGTCTTCTGGAAGTCTTCCAAAACCCTATAATCTAATACATGAGAAGACTTCTGGAAGACTTGTGGAAGACTTGTGTCCAAGTCCATTTTACTGATCTTAAATTTTTTTTTCATAACATAATTTTGATCTATAGATAAATGTTATTGTGTTATAAACCTTTCGTTGTTATGTGGAAATGTTGTAGTCATATATTCGTGCTATATTTTTTTTGAAAATTAATTATATTTATCGAATGTGATAAGCTTCCAAACTTTCGCTTGAGAGATATATTGTCAATGAGTTGTTATATATATGCAACAATTCTAATGAATAGACTGTTAATGGTATGTATGTTGATAGACATGACAGTCTTCTGCAGCGTTTGTTAAAACTAGTGTTAGATTCGATAATGCTACAAATAATTATTCAAGAAAATATTGTTATACATGAAATGATGTCTAATTAATTATTTTTAAGGTGTCTTTCAAAATGCAAGAAACGGTGTTGTGATTTCATTTTTCGTTCTTTACTCGTGTTTGCCAATGCTTTAATGATGGTAATATATATGCTATTTTTATTATTTCATTTATTAGATCTTGTTACTTTTCTAAAAAATGTTTTTATTATGTATTAGATGTTTCGAGCTTCAAAACAAAAAAGAAAAAAAATCAAACAATAGTGCAAATGGACATTTTAGTTTTTTATTTTTTTTGTTTTTTCTTTGTTAATTTTGAAATATAAGTTTTGTAGATTCACGAAATTATTATATATTTGTAAAAATTATAGGTGTTAATATTTTTATGGGTTAAAAATGAAATATTGATTAAAATATATTTATGGATTATATATCTTTGCTAATTGATTTAGTTTAAATGTTAAAAAAATGAAAAAGTTAGAATAATTAATTAAATTCATAAAAAATAGAATTATGTTTAAAATTTTATGGTAAAAAATGAAATACTTATTGAATATAGATTTATGGGTTATTTTGCATTTTGTAATTGATTTGGTTTAAATGCTAAATAAATGAAAACTTTAAGACAATTAGTTAAAATTTTAAAAATTATGCTTATGTGTCCAAATTTTAGATAACCTCTTGATGATGTGGCTTAAGGAGAAGAGACTTTGTTCTCCTTTATATATATAGATTTGTAAAAACTATAGGTGTTAATATTTTATTGGTTAAAAATGAAATATAGATTAAAATAGATTTATGGATTATATATGTTTGCTAATTGATTTAGTTAAATGATAAAAAGATGAAAATTTTGAAAAAGTAATTAAATTTTAAAAAATAGAATTACGTTTAAAATATTATGGGTGAAAATTAAATATTGATGAATATAGATTTATGGGCCATTTTGCATTTTTAATTGATTTGATTTAAATGCTAAATAAATTAAAACTTTAAAACAATTAGTTAAAATTAAAAAATTGTACTTATGTGTCCAATTTTTAGATAATCTCTTGATGAAGTGGCTTACAGAAAAGGAACTTTGTTCTCCTTTATATATATATATATATGTTCCTAAAACCTAAACCAATGACTATGATGACTCATTCTACATTAAATCATCTAGCTTGAAAATAATTCAATTTTTGTTGATATAAATTTACATCATCTACAAATGTTTGTGGTTACATGATTTCTATTCCCCCCCCCCCCCCCTCATATAAAGAAAATATCAGATTCTTAACCAAAGAATACTATCAAAAATAAAAGAAGAATAAAAAAGGTCAAACCTTTAAACTTGTTAAGGCCTCTAGAAGTTTCACCTACATAAAATATTGTGTTATCTTCTCCTCCTTCATACCAAAAAGAAAAGGATGACCTTTAACCATTGAACACTATCACAAACACAAAATAGGAATAAAAAAGGTCATACATTTAACCTTGTTACAGTAAGTTGAATATACAACTTTTTAGAATCTGACATATAAAACACACCAAAAATACATATTCAAAATTTATAGATCTACCTTTAAAGGAGTGAAATGTGAAAACCATGTAATAAAAAAATCTGCAAAAAACAAGATAAATTAGTGAGAATACATAAGAGAAAAATAAGAAATGAATATAAAGTTAGGTGTTTTCAAGTCTAAAGAGATTAGAGAGAGGTTGGAGAGTTTAAGAGTGAGAAACATTACATTTTTGTTGCAGCCATTTGAGAGGAAGAAAGAGAATGTGTAAATTTTCTTTATATATGGAGACAAAAATCTCAATTGGGTTAAATATTTTCGATATAGAAGACTTCCCGATAAGTCTTCTAAGAGAAGACTTCCCAAATTATGAAGTCTTCTGGAAGTCTTCTAAAACCCTATAATTTAATACATGAGAAGACTTCTGGAAGATTTCACATTAGGCAGAAAACACATATCATCTTATTTTGAGAAGTCTTCTCGGAGTCTTTCGGGAAGTCTTCCATGAGTTAGAAGACTTCCAGAAAAGTCTTCTGAAACCCTAAAATCAATTAACTAAGCAAAAAACACTTCCTTAAACATAAAACAAACTTAGAAAGTGTTTAAAAACATCTTATTAGAGAATCACTAATACATATTCGTCAAATTCAAAAAATAAAAAGTTTAAAAAATAAGATTTCAAAATCTACCCCTAAAACTACCTAGAATATTATAACATATGTTCCTAAAACCTAAACCAATGACTATGATGACTCATTCTACTTTAAATCATCTAGATTGAAAATAATTCAATTTTAGTTGATATAAATTTACATCATCTACAAATGTTTGTGGTTACATGATTTCTATTTCCCCCCCCCCCCATATAAATATTTTTTTATAAATTATTTTTAAGATTTATTGTTTGAGAAGACTTTTAGAGAAGTCTTTCGTAGAAGACTTAGAGAAGACTTCTGGAAGACTTTTGGAAGATTTCGCCATTAGGCGAGAATTTGAATTTCACTGAAATTCAAGCGGGAAAATTATAGCGTTTTCTGTGAAGTCTTCCATGAAGTCTTTTACTGCATTATATGTTAGAAGACTTCCCGTAAAGTCTTTTGGAAGTCTTCCGAAACCCTAAAATCAATTAACTAAGAAAAAACACTTTCCTAAACATAAAAGAAACTTAGAAAGTGTTTAAAATCATCTTATTAGAGGATCACTGACACATATTCGTCAAATTCAGAAAATAAAAAGTGAAAAAGATAAGATTTCAAAATTTACCCCTATAACACCTACAATACTATAGCATATGTTACTAAAACCTAAAACCAATGACTATCATAACTCATTCTACATTAAATCGTATAGGTGTAAAATATTTTAATTTTAATTGATATAAATTTACATCATTTAAAAATGTTTGTGGTTACATGATTTCTATTTTTCCCAATATAATTTTTTTTTATAAATTTTATAAATTATTTTTAAAATTTATTGTTTGAGAAAATTTCTAGAGAAGTTTTCTGCAGAGAAGATTTCTCTCGAATTATTCTCACGCGAAAATGTTATTATGGTAAAATTGAATACAATTTTTTTGTTTACTCATAAGGAATTTGTTGTATTTTCAATAGTCTTTTGGGTTACTTTTGCATTTGATTGAATTTTGGGTACACTTTTGCATTTGAAATCAAGTTTTGGATCAATTTTAGAAATTTCCCCAATTATCTAATCTATTTATATTATTCTTTACCTAGTAAGTCACAATAATTTGATTATTTTTCTTTAGTATTAGTAGAAATCATACATTTCGGATCGATTCTTTGTTTTTCTTTTGTCAAATGATCATTTTTTTTTAATATTAGGTAAAAGACATGCGCTAAGATGCGAGATCAAATAATACAATATGATTCTATATATAGATTTATTAGGTAATCATAAATAAATATTTACAGAATACTAAATTAGCATAATTATCAATATATATATATATATATATATATATATATATATATATTATATATATATATATATATATAAAGTAGATTTTTTCTCAAATAGAGTAATAACAACTTGACACATATCTTTTTCTTAATACATTGTGTTTCGTTTTATGGGCTCTACGAAAACAATTTGTGGACTTTAGCGTTTTAATCATCAAATCTAGTGTATCGTCTTCACCAAAGTCGACACCAAAATCTAGGGTTCATGTTCTTCTTAGATCTCGGACACCAACAATGTTTGACACCAACAATGGAGTTTCAAACTGATGGGAGTTGATATGCTCTTACTGGATGAGAAGGTTATTATGCTCTTAATCTTATGTTCATAGTTAGATTAAACTATTCCACCGTCATCGGTGTGGATGCCCTAACATAGTTGTCGTAAGAGCATCTCCAACAAGCCCCCTCATTTTTTATGGGGTCCACCCTCAAAATAAAGGGATAGAGGGAGTGTTCTCCAACGGTGATCCTCAAATTTTTTCTCTTAAAAACTTATATTTTACACTTTAGTCCTCAATTTACTTAATAGTTAATTGTAATCATTAAAATTTAATAAATAAACAATAAGCACACATTAATATATAATATTGACATAATTAGTAAACAGATTTAAATGTAACATCAAATTATATATAATAAAAGATAGAAAACATAAAATTACATATAATAATAAAACACAAACAATTTAAATTACAATATATATATATATATATATATATATAAAAAATACAACACTAATCAATACGATTGCTTCCGTAATGCTCCCATATATGCTCAATCAAAGCATTTTAAGTAACAAATGAGCTTCCTTATTTTTTATCTGAAGATAACGTGCTAAAAATTGTTGAAAACGCATATCTTCGTTTATGGCCATCTCAACGTTTATTGGCGGTGCCGGTCTTGCATCTCGAATCGGTGCGTTGATATCTCGTTCATCTTCAATTATCATATTATGCATTATAATACATGAAGTCATTATATCATGCAATACCTCTTTCTTCCAATAACGTGAGGATCCTGCAACAATAGCAAATTTGGCTTGTAGAACTCCAAAAGCTCGTTCAACATCTTTTCGACATGATTCTTGTCTTGCTGCAAACAATTTTTTCTTTGGACCTTGGGGATCGCTTATTGTTTGAACAGTTGTTGACCATTTAGGATATATACCATCAGCCAAATAATAACCCATGTTATATTCTTGGCCTTGAATTGTATAATTAGCTGGAGGAGCAATACCTTGAGCAAGCTTTGAAAATAAATTGGAAGAGTTCAACACATTAATATCGTTGTTGCTTCCCGGCATTCCAAAAAAGGCATGTTATATCCATAGATCATAATCCGCAACCGCCTCGAGAATGATCGTAGGTGACCCGCTACGACCTGCAAATTGTCCTGCCCATGCCGTTGGACAGTTCTTCCACTTCCAATGCATACAATCAAGACTGCCTAACATTCCAGGAAATCCGCGTTGTTGGCCAATATTGAGAAGTCTGGAAACGTCCTCTGGTGTTGGTGACCTGAGATACCACTCTGAAAAGACAGATACAATTGCACGACAAAATCTTTTCATGCATTGAATTGCTGTAGACTCTCCAATTTTAATGTATTCATCGGTCGCATCAGCAGGCATGCCATATGCCAAGATCCTAAGAGCAGCTGTTACTTTTTGTAAAGTTGATAATCCAAGTCTACCAGATGCATCACGTCTTTGGTTGAAGTAGTTGTCATGTTGTTTGACGGCATCGACAAGGTGAAGAAATAACATTCGTGACATTCGAAATCGACGATGAAACTCTCTTTCACCATACACGGGATTATCAGAAAAATAATCATTGTACAAATTACGATGAGCAGTTTCTCTATCACGAACAATAACCGCATGACCGATGATAGAACCACGGTGACTTACATGGTTATTTTCTTGATTGAGATGGTGAATAAGACGATTATTGTTGATAAATAAATTGACTGCAATTTGTTGATCTCTCTCTATTGTCTCATTTTCATCAATAATCCATTGATCAAATTCAAATGAGTCTGAAGAAGGAGAAGAAGAAGAAGAAGAAGAAGAAGAGGAATTTTGAAAAGATGAATTCATTTTCATTAGAAGTTTTGTTGATATGTTCGTAGATGCAACTGCATGTATATATATATATATATATAAAAATAAATATTACTAGGTCTCATCAACTATTAAATTGAAACTTTGTCATATTCTTATCTAACCTTCAACCTCCAACCATATGCAACTCCCAACCATATTCAATTGATCCATATCATTTAATAGGCCATTAAATAGATTTTTTAGTCTCATAACCAATAAATGAAATTTTGTAATTTTCCTATCCAACCCCAACCATATCTAGTAAATATTGTAACCACCAACCATATTTATTTTGTCTATAAATAATAGAATTTACCAAATGAAAAAATCACATTTTACTAATCATCACTTTATTCATCCCACTCATTCGTTTCTTTCTCTTGTTTACCAAAATGGAAAAAAATAGAGGCACATCATTCAACCAACAAGAAGATGAGTTGTTATGTCATGTCTACTTAGAAATTTCACAAGATCCCATTGGTAGCAACAATCAAACTCTGAAGAAACTATGGGGAAAAATAGAAAAAATTTACAATGAAAAAAAAATGGAGAGTTGGGAAATTAGAAGTCATAGGTCTTTAGAAGGTAGGATGGGTACTATTTTGTATGCTGTTAGAAACTTGAAGAGTTGTGTGATCCAAGTGCAAAATATGCATCCAAGTGGTGCATCCGATCAAGACATTGTAAGTATAAATTCTATTAGTATTGTTATATTTTTATATAGTGTTTATGTATCTAATCATGTTCTTTAATTCCAAAAATATTTACAGATGGAAAAAGCAAAGAAATTATTGATGCAAGACCCAAAACTGAAAAAAGGTTTTAAATTTGATCATGTGTGGCTTTTAATGAAAGATATTCCAAAGTTTTCAGATAATGTCAATATCGGTATCCCGGATATTGAGAGTGATACTGTCGGCTCTCCAGCATCACAATCTCCTGGAATTTCTTCATTCTCAATCAATTTAAGCAGTGACAATGGTGGCTCAAATTCGTCACAACGTCCTATCGGATCGAAGAAAGCAAAACTTAAAAGAAAACTTTCTGAAGGTAATACTTCTTCTATGGATGATGTGGTTTCAGCAAATGAACAAATCCTAAATTTCTTAAAAGAAAGTGCATCATCTAGAGAAAAAACTTATGAGATGGTTCAGCTACACATGCAAAATCAAGCAAAAAAATTAGCTATAAAAGAAATGGAGGCTGAAAATAAAATCTTGTTGAAAAATTTAAACTCCATCAATGATATCAACACTCGCCAGTTTATCCAATCTGAACAAGCAAGAATCATACAAAAAAGAACTCGGCAACAACAAATCGAAGAGAATGCTCCAAATTTATATCGAGAATACTTTAGTGATCTTGGAGGTTCAAGACCAAATTTACCTGATTATTAGTATTGTAATATATTTTTCAATGTGTAATATTTCAGCTTATGGATTTACTTGAATATTAGTATTGTAAGATATATTTTATTGTGTAATATTTCAGTTTATGAAACTTTTATTTTGATGTAAAATATTATGATTGTATTATAATTTTGTATTTGTGTTAAATTTTGGAAATATACTATGTGAAATAATATATTTAAATTATACTTATATTAATATTAGTATATATTGGTATACAATATTTATTAACATATTAATATTATTTAAAATAATTTTATAATACCACAGTTATAATATTGAAGTGACAATATAATTAAAATAGTAAAATGCCAAATAAGAAATAATAAGTACACAATCACTAAACATATATAAATAGAATGACTAAAGTGAAAAGTAAATAGTGTTTTAAGGGGTGCTACATTGCCCCCTCAAATTTGAGGGTGTACTGTTCACCCCCTTAAAATTTGAGGGGATAAGGGTCTGTTGGAGAGCAAAAAACTTCAAAAAATGAAGGGATAAGAGTCTGTTGGAGATGCTCTTAGTGGAGATAGTGGGCAAAACCCTAAACAGTCCTATATACCTTCCACGATCTCACTTCCAAATCAAAGAAACTGCTCAGCAATCTTCTCTCATAAAATCCACCAGTATTCAAAGATGAAGAACACGAAGAAGTCGGCTGCAGCATCTTCCTCAGCAAATCCACCAGTGCATGTCACCTCTGAGCCAGATCGGCTTCAACTTGCTGACGGAGAACCTGAATCACCTCCTCCTCTCAATAATCCGACAACCGCAACGGCTTTTCTTGAGGTCACCGAGGAGCTTGAGTCCTTTAATACGGCGAATGAGAAGACTCACTCGGAGGAAAGCGATGAGCTTCACGGTACATCTCACCACAAAGACCCGGCTCTTGAAACACTCCATGTACCTGTGACAGCGTCTACCCCAGAAGACACCATACCAAAATCACCACTCTCTCCTACTGCATCTGCCTCAGCAAGGACACACTCTGAATCTGGCTCTGAGGAGAAGGAAGTTGACCCAGAGGAGAAGGAAGACCGGTCTCAGGATCCGGTGGATCTGACCTTGGTTGTTGACAACAAGGACAAGGATGCGGTGGAGGTAAGTTCGGCATCTGAAGCAACTCCACCTATCAAAGCAAGGGCTAAAAGAGTTCTACAAAGATTGGGTCTTCCAGCATCGAAGAAGATCAAGACCAAAGTGGACAATGCTCCTACATCGTCTCGAGATGTTGCGGATCCTTCTGATCTCCCCAAGGAAGTCACTGTCTCTGATCGTGTGAAGTCCGGGAAGAAGGGAGGTCATAGTGCTTCTGCATTTACACCAGAGATTACGAAAAGGTATGATCAGTTTAAGGGCCGTAGTTTCATTGCTGAACGAAGTGTTGATGTAGAGGAACCAGATCAGTGGGGATATGTTGACATTATTAAAAAGGGAGGGATGGTGTCTACTGTGACATCTCTTGTGAGCTATGTAGAACAGGTGGTTGCTGAATTCTATGCGGCTCTGCCGAATGTTAAAGTGGAAGATGATGCAGGCATTGTTGAAGTACAAGTCCGAGGTCATGCGTATCAGTTCTCTGCTTCAGTCATCAATGAATATCTCAGTCTCTCACCATTGTCTGAGGAAGAAGCTGACCTAGAAGAGACCATGGATGCTGTCACAGTCACTGAACTAGCTGAGTTCTTGACTGAGAAGACCAAGAGAACATGGTCCAGCTTGACCACCACTGATCTCTCTCCCCGCTATGGCGCCTTAATGATCATTACCGCACATAATTGGATCCCTTCCACTCACAAGACACATGTATCAGTTGACAGAGCCAAGCTGATTTACAAAATGGCACACGGTGTGAAAGTTGATTTGGGGAGCTTGATTTTCAAACAGATCATGCATCTTGGGGTAATTCAGCGCAATGACACTCGCTGGCTGATCTTTCCTCGTCTTTTTATGGGAATTCTCCAGAAGCAGCACTTCCTTCAGTCAAAGAGTGGTGAGAAATCTGTTCGTCCTGTGGCCTACAAGAAGGATAAGCGAGTTGGTGAAAATTATGAGCTACTCAGGGCTAAGGTAAAGGTAAGGGAAAGACAGTACCAACTGTGGAGGTACGCCCACCTGCTCGCTCAACGCGTCATTCTCATGCTCCCACACCACCAACCTCAAGCGGAAGGACTGGTCCTCGAAGGGTCTCTCTGGTTGAGTTGGGCTCTATCAAGGTTCCTCAGGGTCTGATCACTCAGGAAGAGCTTCAAGAGGCACTTCAGGACACGGCTGCGGCTCTGCGAGCATTGACTGATATCGTCACCGATCTCTCTCGCTCTGTGTCTGGTCAGTCCTCTTCTTCCTTTGTTGAGACTTTATAAAACTTGTTTTGTGTTTTTTAACCTGTGTGCTCACAAGCAGGGGGAGAAAATTGAGATGAAGGCTAAGATTGTGGGGGAGCAATGCTGTTGTTTATTTTATTTTAGAACTCCGTTTGCACTGTACCTGCTGGTTGCACCACTTGTTGCAACTGGTTTTGTTTTCCAGTTTAAGACAATCTCTAGACTATGGGGGAGTACTTATGTGTGTTATCTTTTCGGAGATGTATTAAGTATGCAACCTTTTTACTTTGGATATTTGAGTTCCTCTGCTTATATGTATCACTTCGCGAGTTTGTCTTGTCTGTGTGTGCATTGCTTTATTTATCTCAGGTACTTGTGAGACGCACAGATTAAAAAGGGGGAGATTGAAGATGTATGGTGCAGACGAAGCTGAAGTAGTTCATGAAGCACGACATGAACTACTGGATGAAACGCAGAGTCGAGAGCTGAGCAAGAAAAGGAAGGTGCCTCTAGTAAAGATATGAAGACATTTATCAAGGCGTGGGCGTTAAGAAAAGTGAGTGAAGAATAAGCAACCGATGAAGAAAAGAAGAAGGTTGTCTTATTCGCTGAAACAGAAAATGGAAAGTTTCCATTGGGTAGCTTTAGGGCTTTTCTCTCTAGGTATAAAGAGAGGGTCGACTGGGTTGTAGTCGGCCAACACACTAGGTGATACTCTAGCAAGAAAGAGTCTTGTGAAACCGAGCAAGGTAGGCAAGACACTTGGAGAGTTAGAAGCAATTCATCGACTAGGGTAAGTCGTGAATTGATTAGGCTAGTTAACAAGTCAAGTTGTTCTTGAGCTTTGTTTAGAATTGCTTTTCAAAAGAACCTGTGTGTACTTTTAAAAGGATTTATCTAGTCGTATTTTCTTGGAAGAAATAACTCTTGGATTATTGTGTGTTCTAGTTTATGTACTACTAATCTTGCGCTTTCAATGGTGACTAGCTCTAGAGTCTATAACTAAAGGTTTTTTCAATCTATAACTAGTTAAAACATTCAGAGCAGTATCACAAGTTAAAGCGTTTAAAGAGATGCCAAAATTCTTACCAAAGTTATTTTTAGGGCTTTAATGAGAGCATCAAGGTCAAACCTCTTGATGGTTTCATCTTGAGTGGTCCTCAAGGTAGAGTAACTGCTGGATGGTTCACTCATTTCACCAGAAAAGTGTGCCTATGCATCATGTATGGTGTTCTAAACTTCTGAGGCTTGAGTTGAGGGTGTAGTATCCAGCACTTATGTTTGTCATGCCCCTTCTTCTTGCAATGATCATAAACACATATCTTTTTGTCTTCAGGTTTGTATGCTCCTTTGTTTGCAATACCTTCAGCTTGATTTGGCAACACCAGTTCTCATTTCCCTCCCAAATGACCCATTGAACCTTGCTCCTTCTGGATTTGAGCACACACTTCTTCTAAGGTTGGTAACTTCTTTGCTCTTAATGTGTGCATGATAAGGTCATTGTAACCTGAATTTAGAGTGAGAAGCAGGGAAAATAGCTTGTCTTGCTAACTCTTCTCATTCAGCACACTAGGCTCAACAATACACGGTATCAGAAACTCCAGCTCAGCCCACAAGGCCCTGAAATTGCTAAAATGTTTGTTAAAATCGGTGTATTCTTGATGGGAGTGTTGATATCTCTCTTAACTTCAAACACTCTGCTCATATTTGAAATGTTGCTATACACCTTATGAAGAGTGTTCCACAAATCTTTGGAAGTTTCACAGTAGGAGTAAGCTTCTAGGATTGATGCCTCAAAGCTACTTTTAATGATGGAAAATACCATGAGATCTTTATGATCCCAATTTCCATCGCAATCTAGTGCCACTTCTTTACCATTCTCTCCTTGGCTGGTTTTCTTTGAAGGTTTGCCATTTGTCACATATGACCAGAGTCATCTTCCTCCTAAAGCAGTCTTGATCACAAGAGATAGTTAACTCCCTTGAGAATAACTGGAATCACCACCTTTAAGTTTTTCATTTTCGAACAACTAGTATCCAGTGGATGAACGAAAGTTTCAAAAGGAGAAATGAAGAATCAGAGTAAAAGAAACAAGATTTGTGGAAGTAATAGAAGGGAATGATGAGAATAAGGTCTCAAGAACTGAGATTCTCTGATACCATGTAAGATTTGATAGAATTATGAGAGTTTAAATGAAGACCATGAAGAACTTGCAAGAACATTAGAGAGAGATGAGGGATTTCAATAGAGAGGAAAAAATAATAAGAAAAAATGATTTCATTGACCTTTACAATGGTGGGTACAAGATTATTAGTATGTTTATCTTTCTAGGGAAACCAAAACAATCAAAGTTACTGTTCACAAAGTGACTATTTATGGAGTTACTGTTCACCGATTTACTGTTCACCGATTTACTGTTCACCGAGTTATTGTTCATTGAGTTACTGTTCACTTTAACTCTCTTTAACTCTTTTTTCTTGTTATTTATCACTTCATGTCAACACTAAATACCCAAGCGTATATAGAAGAAACATGGAGAGGAAGGCAGATTTGAGAATTTTGGCCAAAGAGTATCTTTGTTGTTGTGGTGTTTCTTCTTGTGGCTCACTGTCAGTTACACTGCAGAAGTGTGGGTTCGGATATGTAGAATATTTTCCATGGAATCTATCATATCTGGATCTGCGTCTTTTCTCGGACTAATTGTAACAATACGTCATGGCATCTGACCCCGATAGCTATATGGACTTGAAACGTTAGATCACAATCCCTATAGCTAAATGGACTTGAAACGTTAGATCATGTTACCGAAACCTGACGAAGAGGTGGACGAAGTAGAAGATGGGCTATGGGCTAGAGCTACAAATAGGGGTGGGATCTATCATCGGTCTAGCTTCGACTCGTCATTACCACTTCATCCTATGATGTGAAATTTCCAAAGAAAATTCTTCATCTTTGCCATCGTTCCTCAACGATGAACTCATCTCTCTCTCTCTCTCTCTCTCTCTCTCTCTCTCTCTCTCTCTCTCTCTCAAAGTCTCCATTATATATCTCATGTTCGTCACCGTTAAATGCACGAAGAAGAAAATGCAATTAAGCATAAAGGTAATAGGCACGTGGAGAAACAAAATATAGGCGTCCTTGGCCCGAAGCAGCTTCTCGGACTGTCCTAGCTGAGCAAGTGTCTGCTTCAGATTCGTATTGTATTTCTGGATGACGAAATTCATACTCATGTCACTCTGCACAACACAAAAGCATAAACAGATATGTTAGTTGAGCTTCCATGACGAAAACGACGAGAGAATGGAGCGCAGATTCTTATCAACAGTTTGTTCCGCAAAACATCAACGTAGGCATCCTTGAAAATCAGGTCGTCTATGGCCGGCATGTCGTTCGGCCCACCTCTAATATGGAGGACCAACTCCAAACATTTAGCAAGACCATAGACGAGGGGCGTATCACCGTCGTATTTGAACTCCACTCGATTAGGAAACTCGACCCGAGGCTTCTTGGAAACGGGGCCTCTGCTCCCAAACGTCTTCAAAGCGAATGAGGGAAAATACCTTCAACCAAAGGAGGAACACTCTTCTCAATGGTATTAATGGCCGCTTGACTAGTGTTCGGCTCATCAGAAGACGATACATCATGTTCACCTCTGACATATTTCTTCTTCTTTATCCTCTTGAGAGGAACATTGGACGGAGTATCATGTTCTCCCGAAGCAGTTCCGTCCAAGCGTCCTTCAGCCTGGGCAGCAGGCTTGCTGCCCACTTGCTCCTGAACCACCATCTCCTAGACTGCCGCCTCTTACTTCTTCTTGGCCGCTTTCTTCTTCTTCTTCTTCTTCTTCTTCTTAGGACGTCCTTCAAAGTGCGCCTCTTCGCGATTCTCAGAAGATTTCTCTTCGTCTTCGACAGAGACGTTCTCCTCTACGACAAAAGGGTCCTCTCTTGGTCTCTTTTTTCCTTTCTTCTTGGACATAGAAGCTTTGGGCTCGGGGTTTGTTTCCCCATTTCCGCGTCAGTAATACCAGGAGTCGCTTCCAGCAGAGGATCAACATTTTTCGGAACTCCCAGACTCATCCCATCAATCGCGGCCATTGGGTTAGTTCAAAATTTTCAGTTGGCTTCCAAGGATAGCACTAAAATCGGGCAGTTCCTTCATCTCTTTGGACCTCTTGATTAACCGCTATTCTTTCCTCGTGAAAAGCTGTAGTTAGATTTTAGCGGGGACTACTAGGCACGAAAGGTTAGACGCCCAATCAACTGTATAAAGAGACAAAATGAGGACATAGGTGAAACGAATAAAAGCATTCAAGATTCAATGATGCGAGAGAAAGTTAATTTGAGACACCCCCGATCTGGTCTAAGTACAAGTTGACTCGACCAGCCGTGAAAGAATCAAACAAGAACTTGCACAGATAATCACTAGTAACTTAAACCAAACCGAGAGGCCACAATGTGTACCTCAACGATTAACCTAAAGTTACCGGAACAGATCCAGGTACTTTAGGCCAATCGCCTAAGTACACATATCCTATTAGGTACAACCTGAGGCTTTCTAACCTGACTGAGTAATACCCAAAAGTTAGTTCGCTCGGACAAGGACTAATATCATATGGAACTCGTACTTAAAGAAGCATCTTACAAAATGTTATAGATTAACCTCGAGGTTTTTGGTCAACAAACTTTATACATAAGGTATATCAAACCTACTTTGCAAGGATAATAAAACTACCGCTGGCTAATGTTGTTCCTTCCCGTCCTAGAGTAAAGGTCTCCCGCCTACTAGTTACCTGAATCACAAATGAATCATGAGTAACTAGTTTACTCAGTGAGTCTAATCACGTACCCCCAATACATATTATTAGTATCCCGAGCAGTCAAAACTATTTGAATGCAGAGGAAATATATTCCTTAATTATTGTATATATATAAGGCCTATCATTCCATCATTGTGAATCCTATCTTAAACATCACCTCCATGTTACCCGCCATTCACTCATATATAAATACAATATATATACTAAACCCGATAAACCACAAAGGCTAACCGAGCCTAGTGAGTTAGCATTACCATCATCCTCGAACGCCCTTATGAACATTCGATACTGCATCGTCATGCAATACATGGCCTCCAGGGTGCTACCCATCATCGTGTCTTCATGACCTTGTTTCATTCGCAGAACCAAGTCACGGTAATGCGGGAAATTTAAGGAGAGTGAATATGATAAGACTTCACTTGATTATTACTTACATATTTAATTATATACTTAAATATTAGTACTTGAGAACAAGTACTAAGCCTCGGGAAAACCTCAAAGAATTATCGTTAGTAATTCTTTAGTGTTTACACAAGGCAAACACTTCATAATTAAATATAGAACAAGAGAAAATACTTAATCAATCAACCCGTCTTAGTAAAGAATCATACTATGTTCATTCATAACTCATTAACATCTATCTAGACTCACCTTTGATTATATGAGATTGGCTAAGGAAGACTAGACTCGAGCTCAAGCTAATCACACTCCACTTCACTTCTGATTCAGAACATCCACAAGGAAGGATCCGGTTGATCCCACCACTGAAATCCACCACTGACCTAAAACAAAGCAGTTCGGTACACAAGATCATAAGTCCAACAGTTCGGTTTCGAAGAAGAAACTTAAATCAGATCTTATCAGCTCGGTTCAAGAAAAAGATTAGTAGTTCACGCACTGATACCCCACTAGAGGGGACCATGGTCTCCGTCTTTCTGTAGGAACGAGAAAAGTCACGCCCAAAGCTCCACACTCCCTCAGCAACTTCTTCACACTTCTGGGAATCAACCAGGTTCATTCCACATTCCCCAAGCTTGACCTTCTACGTCCGGCGGACGCATCAATTTGGGAGATAACTTCAGAAGTTCTTCAAAGATCCTGCCTGGGTAAAAGCAAGTGGGAAAAAATTCTGGGCGGGTTACACGATCTGTTCGAGGGTTTCTTCTCTATTCATCTGACTCGTCGTTCCCCGAGGTGTCCTGATCATTGCGCGTAGCGTCTCGGGTTGTCGCTCGCGCCACGACCGTTTTCTTCTTCTTCTCTAAACTGTCTCGCGGCGTCAGCGACTAACAGACGCTGCGCCAAATCCATATTCACCGTGTCCATCATTGGCCTAACGGTGAATAAAGATGAACTCGTCGGGAGGGCTTCCGTTAGCCGTCATGTCCCTAACTGGGCTCGCCTCTGTAGCGATTGCCTTCCCTTTTTTCTCTCCAGATAATGTTTCTTTCGGCGGCATGATTCTTGTTGAAAGCGATATGACAACGCTTCGTGATCGACGTACGCGACTTAATCTACAAGAAAAAATCTAGAGAGAGAAGTAGAGAGAGAGAGAGGGAGAGAAAAAAATACCTGAGAGCATTGAGAAGAAGTGGTGATAATGAAGAGAGGTCGGTTATTATAAGGAGAAGGGGAACACTTTCAGTGCTGTCATAATTAGGTTTAAAAAGGTTTAAATGGGCCTCCAAAACCGCCCAAATACCCACATCTTTCCTTGCGACAGTTCTGCTTCTCAGTGTGAACCAATACCCGGTTCACGCTAGACCAATCAATCCGGTCCATACCGAAGCGAACCACACTGTAACCACTGGTTTACGCGGTAGAGATATGGTCGACATCAAGTTAAAAGGTGACAATCGGCAAAAATCGCATCGACTAAAAGATTCTCTATGTCTTTACTCACGAGGTGAAAAACCCGATAACACAATGCATCCTCTCATTCTAGACCATCTATTCTCTGAACCTGATTCACAAATTCACTGAGACTGGCTACGCCACTCACAAGTGAATTGGGGGAGGGGAATTATTGTAGGAGATTGATTGCATCCCTCAACAAGGCTCAATAAATAGCAGGTCCGGTCCATCGAGTTTAGAACATCAGCTTGGCTCGACAAGCCTTAAGTAAGTGCATCAGCTCGGCTCAGGAATGCTTTTAGCCTACTAACAGAACCGACTAAAAGCGTTCGGCTCAACAATTCGACTTGCCGGCCCGATCACTCGGCCCGGCGAGACAAAGCCGATTAGGGCAGAACAACCTAGGGCAAAGAGAGGGGCAAACTGCCAACATAAGGAAGGAAGGATATAACGAGAAGGGGGATCCAAAATCTACAAATACACTTGGCGGCTAAAATTAGGGTTTACTTACTTTGTATTCTTGCCGACTTGTACTTTCCCGACCAGGTCCTTGAGCACTGTTTTGTTTCCACCGCTTATTTTTTATTTTTAACCGACAAACTTCTCCGTTCTAATCAATGCTTTTGAACTAACCCACCCACGAGTTTCGTCTCTCTTTTACTGGAATCCGACCAAACTCAGTTCAAACATATAATAATTGGAGAGATGCATAATTCCCTTCAAAAGACGAGGAAGAAAAGACTTGAATTTCTCAGGATTGATGGATGTATTATGTGAAGGTTATTAAGGACAACTTCTTTGATAAACATATTTACATTTTTTTTCTTATTGATGATAACATCCTGATAATCTGACGCCTTTTTTCATTGAATGCTCCAGAATGATCGTTCTTCCTTCTTTATGGTTGTGCTCATAATCCAAGTGTAATGGAAAATACAGAGGCAAGATCGAGGAAGAAATTTCAGAGATATTGAAGGTGACTGCTACATTGATATTTTCTTGTGATTTGTCTGAACTTGAATATATGCTACAATATCTGTCTGGTGCATACTAACAGTGAGTTCTCATCTCAGGTCACAAAACGGTTTGCATTAATCACTACAAGAAAACACCTCGATTCCTAGGGACATTTTCCTCGGAATGTCGTCGGAATCAAGCGATTCCGACGATATTCCGAACAAAAAGTCCCTCGGAAAAATTTCCTCGGAATATTCCGAGGAAATTCCGATGGAAACAATTCCGAGGACATTCTGAGGAAGCTTTTCGATGGAACCATTGGTCGGAATTCCCACAGAAATTTTCGAGGGAAGAAATTGCTCGGAATTTTCCCAGGAAGCAATCCGTCGGGATATTCCGAGGACTTCTAACCCTCGGAAATTTCGAGGAAAGACGTTCCTTGAAATATTCCGACGGATTGTCTTCCTGGGAATATACCTAGGAAATTCCGAGGAACAGTATCCCTCAGAATATTCCGAGGAACGATATTCCTCGGAATATTCGTAATATTTAATTTTTTAAAAATAATATAAATTTATTTTTTTAAATTAAAATTCGAAAATAAAATTAAAATTTTTTAAATTGAAAATTGAAATTTAAATAAAAAACATAATATAGATAATGTTAAAAAGTAATATTCGAAACAGAAAATTAAAAACAGAATTTAAAACATAAACAAGAAATAAAAAGAACTACTCCTCGTCCTCGTCCTCGTCCTCGTCGAAGTTATGGTCTGGGAATTTCTTCATGAACGCCTCCATCATCCTCTCAGTCCGCCTCTTTTCTGCCTTACTAGCAGCCTCTTGAGCCGCCATCTTCGCCTCCAACATAGCGATGCGGTCATCCTTATCCTTCAGTTGATCTATCAGCATAGGATCAACTGGCACCTGGGATGTAGAAGGAATCGGCTTGGATCGACGGCCCAAACCGACCAAACTTCCCTTCTTCTTTGGAATCGCCTGAAAAAGAAAATTTAAAATTATAATCATAGAAAATAGATTATAAAATAAATAAATGAATTGAATATTTAGAAAATATCTTACCGATACAAGAAGCTCGTCGATTTGAACTTTGGAGAGGGCAGTCGATGCAGTGGATGTGGAGTCGAGATCGGCCTGGATCTGGGAGAGACGGGCCTCTTCGTCTTCCCTCATACTGTCCACCAGGGAGACCACTTCCTTCGCAAGACCGTCATCAATCTGGCCCGTCGTCTTGTTGGTGTGGATCCTCTTGTACAAATCGTAATCACCCACGGTCTCGCCATCATTTTCTTCCGCCTAGGAAAACACATAAGTTAAAAAAAACATTAGAATACAGAAAAAATAAAAATATTTTAAATTTAGAAGAAAAGGAGTTTCAACTTACCAATTTGTCTGCGAGAGTGGGAATAGACTGAGCACCCAAATTGTGCACAAAGATGCCTTTCCCGCCACGATCGCTCTTGCGGTTGGTGGAGTTGGTGTTAGAGATCTCCTTCGTCTCGGTCTTGTTCCAATGGATACACAACTCCTGCCAGACCGTCGTGTTGATCGACTTTGGGACCTTTTAATGAAAAAAAAATATGAAAAAGTTAAATAGAATGAAAAATATATTAATAAAGTAAAAAAGATAATACCTTATTCTTGAGCCACTTCTGCTTCCACTCATATATTTGTCGTCCATAGTTCTCCATACACTTATGGACGAAGGCGTTACGGATGAACGACGTGTTATCGGGATGCCAGGTGAACTCTTGCTGAAAAAAACATGATTAGTAAAAATATAATATTAAAGAAAAAAAAAGAAATTTAAAAAAGTTAGAATTCTTACAGCAAACTGACGAAACCACAACTCCTTCTCGTTGTCAGGCATCACCGAGAAGGTTTTGTATCCCCTCCTGAGGTCGGAGTACATCATCCTGTTGATCCAAGCGCTGATCCCGTTATGGGATCGGTCGAACCTAATATTAGAAACAAATTATTAATAATGAATCAAATTTTTAAAAGAAAGAAAAAAAAAACTTTCACTTACCAAGTCTGTCTGTGTCCCCTAGGATACTGAGTGAGATAGGGGAGATGCTCACGACCTGGCTGTTGCACCAGCTGTGCAACAGACATCACTCCTGGAGCGACAGGAGGCTCGGGAATGTCCGGAAAGTCGTGAACGACAGGAGGAGCCTCATCAGCAATCGGAGGAACCGCCTGATGAACCGGAGCGGGATGGATGTTCTGCGATGATGAAGAGGAACCCCGAGACCGGGTGGACGAAACCCGAGAAGAGGTCGTCGAAGGAGCACGGCCTCGCGGTGCGGAACGACGAGGTCGAGCCTTCGTACTCTGCTCACCAGAATCCCTATATTTTTTTTTAAATAAAGATTTAAAATTAGTTTTTAAAAATATAAATGAAAAATTAAGTATTAAAAGAATATTTAAATTAATATAGAAATAATTACAAAAATAAAAATTGTTATAAAAATACAAAAATAGTTTCATAATTAAAAAAAATATTTATAAATTATAAAAATGGCTAAAATAATTATTAAATTACTTTTAAACTTAGTTATAAATTATAAATTATAAAAATATTTATAAATTATAAAAATGACTAAAATAATTATTAAATTACTTTTAAACTTACTTATAAATTATAAATTATAAAAATATTTATAAATTATAAAAATGGCTAAAATAATTATTAAATTACTTTTAAACTTACTTATAAATTATAAAAATTATTTTAATAATTATAAAAATCAAAATATATATTTTAATATCAAAAACGTTTTGGTAATTGCAAAATTAAATTTTAAAAACAAAATCAAATTCCCTAAAACCCTAATCAAAATCAAATTCCCTAAAACCTAATCAAAATCAAATTCCCTAAAACCCTAATCTAAATCAAATTCTCTAAAACCTAACAATCTAACAATCCTAACAATCTAATAAACCTAACAATCTAAATCTAACAATCTAATCTCAATCCTAACAATCTAAATTCCCTAAAAACCTAAGAAAATCGGATCTAGAACTTACATGGGGATTAGGAACGGATTTAGAGGTGGATTTGGAGGGGAATCGCCGGAAAATCGCAAGGGAGGAGAGAAATCGCCGGAAAATCGCAAGGGAGGAAGAGAGAAAAGAGAGAAAGAGAGAATGGGGAAGAAGAAGAACAGTCTCGGGTTTAAAACCCGAAATTTCCGAGGGAAAATGAATCCCTCGGAATTCCGTCGGAATCCCCAATATTCGACTTTTCGCGAAAATTTTGGCGGTTTGGTTTCCCGGGTAATGAAAATTTCCGAGGGAATTCCGACGGAATATCGAATTCCCTCGGAATTCCCTCGGAATTCTCTAGAATCAGAGAATATTCTCTGCATGTGTTCCTATTGGTGAGGCTGTTCCTCGGAATTTCCTAGGAAATTTCCTAGGAAATTCCGAGGAACCATAGTTTAGGGTTTCAAAATCCAAAATTTAAAACTTTAGACCATTCCTTGAACAATTTAGCAGTTTTTCCTAGGGTAACATTGACAATAAATGGCAAATAAACGTTGAAATTACAAAATTATTGACATGAGTGCAAGTATTGTCGTTTCTGTTCATTAAAGTGTATAAGTGTTTATCTTGTTGTTTGGGGATCTCGTTGATACAATCGGAAAAGTGTCTATTAATTGGTACAACACCAATGTCTTGTCCCATAATCAATCCAAGACACTTAATAAGGCTTATGAAAGTCTTGTGGAAATCGTAAATCGGTGTTTTCGATTGTAAATCATCATTCCCTCGGAATTTCCTATGAATATTCCTAGGGAATTCCGAGGGAATTAAACCCTACGAGCAAACCCCTAAATCCGATTTTTACAAGGCAAAATTTCCTAGGAAATTCCGAGGAACACCCTGCAGGTCCTCGGAATTTTGAAAAAAAAAAAAAAAAAAACCTATACTACTCTGAACTCAAGTCATCATCATCACCACGAGATGAATCTGAATCTGGATCTTGGTGAAACTCTCCAATCTCTGGTTCATCCTCGACGTGAACGACGGCTTCGTCTCCAAAATCGGTAAAATCGATAACAAGATCAACTGCAGCTACATCTCCTGCTGCACTTAAGTTGCCGGATGTGTTTGGTTGGAGTGGGTCTTCCAGCTCAGAACTTCCCTGAACTCGGCTTCTCGGGTTGAGTGATGTAACAGTGACCCATGGATCATCTCTATTTGTAACCCGGGGGTACTTGATATAACAAACCTGTAACATTTTAAATTTGTTAATTAATGATGATGAAGCAAATATTGAAAATAATTGACATCTATATTTTTAATTACCTGATCGGCCTGAGAAGCAAGAATGAAAGGATCGTAATATGGTAGCTTTCGCCTCGAATGTACTGATGTAACACCAAATGCATCTGTTCTAACACCTCGATCCGGAGTGTTGTCATACCA
Organism: Moricandia moricandioides; assembly: GCA_905132885.1. NCBI lineage: Eukaryota > Viridiplantae > Streptophyta > Magnoliopsida > Brassicales > Brassicaceae > Moricandia > Moricandia moricandioides. Next base: position 283,540 of record CAJHQQ010000179.1, read on the forward strand.
ATCACAATAGAAAACAGTGCACCGCAATCCAACCATGCCCGGATACATGATTTCCAAAATCTCGCTTATGTTTCCGTAGTATACATCATCTCCAGATGCAGAGCAAACACCAGCATCATAAGTCGTACTCGAACGTCTCCTCTTAGAAGTTGTGAATGCATATCCCCGAGAAGCAAATCTCGGATATGACTTCACCACATACTTTGGGCCCCACACCATCTCGCGTAGCCAATCGTCAAATGTTTCACCTCTGGCCATACCATCAGACACCTATGAATAAAACATATGTTTTATCTCTCATATTAGTATAAAAATGTGGTAAATAGTATAAAAATTTGTTTAAAGCACTCACATAAGTAAGCATCCATCGAGCAAATTCTCTCTGCTTCAGTGCTTCTAGTTCCTATTATGTGGCGTATCTATTTTCAAACCGCTTTTTCGCCATGAAAATCATGTACATATGATGACAATATTAAAATTTGAACTTGTTAAAATAAATATTTTTGAGCTAAATTTTTTACCTCTCATATTGAAGAACATCTTCGCAGTTGGTGAGCAAATATGTTTGCAATTGACTGTGCTCCTCCTCAGTAAGTCGACGGTTCTTTGCTTTTCCGCTGAGTCGTCCAACATCTGTGAAGATGTCTGGAACCGTAACATAATATGTTGCCCTTTTGCCTCTATCGTCATGCCGAGCGGGTTTTCTGGTTTTTGTCTGCACTTCTCCTGGAAAGTAGTGCTCTGCAAAGTTTGAAGTTTCTGCTCTGATAAACTGTGCCACTATAGAACCTTCCACCCTACTTAAATTTTTCACCATCTTCTTCAGATGAAACATTTACCGCTCATACAGATACATCCATCTATACTGCACAGGACCACCAAGTTCCAGTTCTCTTGGCAAGTGAATAACAAGATGCTCCATAACATCAAAAAAGGAAGGAGGAAATATCTTCTCAAGGTTGCACTTGATCACGGCTATGTTAGTCTTCAAGTTTTCAATACATTCAGGAGTCACTGATCTCGTGCATAAATCGCGGAAGAAAGCACTTATCCCTGCAACTGCTTCATAAACATTCTTTGGTAATAGTTCCTTGAAGGCAAACGGAAGGAGACGCTGTATCATTACATGGCAATCGTGACTCTTCAAGCCGGTAAACTTTCCTTCGTTTCTGTCGACACAGTTACGCAAATTAGATGCGTAACCGTCTGGAAATTCCACATCCTTTGAAATCCAATCAAAGAACGCATCTTTGGCCGCTGCATCAAGTCGGTATATGGGAAAAGGAGCCCTGCCATTCTCATCAACATGAAGTTCTTCACGAGCACATATATCGACTAAATCCAGTCTTGACTTCAAATTATCCTTCGTTTTACCTTGAACGTTAAGGATCGTGTTCATCAGGTTGTCGAAAAAGTTCTTCTCAATATGCATGACATCTAAATTATGCCTCAGCAGGTGATCCTTCCAGTATGGCAGATCCCAGAAAATACTCTTTTTGTGCCAGTTATGTAGATCTCCAACAGCATCAACCGGATAATGCACATGTCCACCCATGTCTGGGGTCCTTTCTGCACCAAAATCTCTTAGTTGTGTCAACATTTCTCTCCCACTGATTTCTGGAGGTGGACTGTCAAACACCCTCTTGTTCTTCGTAAACAAATTCCTACTCCTGCGATATGGATGATCTGGTGGTAGGAATCTCCTGTGACAGTCAAACCAACACGTTTTCCTTCCATGTTTTAGTTGAAAAGCATCAGTGTTATCTTGACAATATGGACATGATAGCCTTCCATGCGTTGTCCATCCAGATAACATATCATATGCTGGAGAATCACTTATTGTCCACATAAGTACTGCCCGCATTTGGAAGTTTTCTTTACACGAAACATCGTACGTTTCAGCACCTTGACCCCATAGCTGTTGCAACTCATATATTAGTGGCTGTAGAAACACATCAAGTGATCTCCTAGGATGCTCTGGCCCGGGAACGAGAATGGAGAGAAACAAAAACTCTCGACGCAAGCACAAGTTTGGCGGTAAGTTGTATGGTGTGAGAATGACTGGCCATAGAGAATATTGTCTCCCATGCTTCCCAAATTGGCTGAAACCGTCCGTACATAATCCAAGGTAGACATTTCTTCTCTCATACGCAAATTCTGGATAGGTCGACTGGAAATGCTTCCAAGCTTTTGCATCTGAAGGATGTCTAATCTCACCATCCGTTGAATGCTCTGCATGCCATCTCATTGGTTGCGCTGTGCGTTCAGACTGATACAACCTCTGCAACCTTTCCGTCAAAGGCAAATATCACATCCTTTTATATGGCACTGGAACTCTTCCACTCGTATCTTTATAACGAGCCTTCCCACAAAACTTGCATGTATCCAGCTGCTCGTCCGCCCTCCAATAAATCATGCAGTTATCCCTGCATACATCTATTACCTGATACGATAAACCAAGACCAGCTACCAGTTTCTGAACCTCGTAGTATGAACCAGGGGCAACATTATCCTCAGGTAGAACACCTTTTACAAAATCAGCAATCGCATCCACACAGTCTTCAGCCAAATTATAATCGGATTTAATGCTCATCAGTCTTGTTGCAGATGATAAAGTTGAATGACCATCTCTGCAACCTTCGTACAAAGGTTGCTTTCCAGCATCCAACATATCATAAAATCTCCTAGCTTCTGCATTGGGTAAATATTCCCCTCTAAAATGATCATTTACCATCTCCTCAGTACCTACACCATAATCTACGCCCGTTCTAATTGGTTCTTCTAACCTAACCGCAGGCTGAGGTTCGCTAGTACTACTATATTCATAACCAGTTTCCCCATGATGATACCAAACTTTGTAACTCCGTGTAAACCCTCGAATATATAGATGAGTCCAAACATCTAACTGTTTAATAACCTTCCTATTTTTACAAGTAGAGCAAGGACATCTTAACATACCCGTTTCAGCTTCCGGTTGGTTGAGAGCTTTCCCCATGAATTCCTTTAGACCACTTTCGAATTCTGGCGTAAGCAATCTCGTGTTCGGATCCATATGAGGTCGATCGATCCACGAGCGATGATAATTATAAGAAGACATGCTTTTTTCAATCAGATTCGTGTGTGCAAAATAGAATGAGAGAGGATGAAGATATGGAGTGAATGAAGAGGATGAGGGGTGCTTGTATTTATAGATGAAATCTGCCGACAATTCCCACGAAATTCCCAGGAAATTCCGAGGCACTAGCCGTTGCCGTCGTAATTTCCTCGGAATTTTTGAAATACCACAACGGCTAACTAACGGCTATAATTTCTCATCGGATTTTCCTCGGTTTATTTCGAGGGACTTTTGTCCCTCAGAATTTCATCGGAAAATTCCGAGGGAAAGTGTATTCCTCGGAATTTCCTAGGTATATTCCGAGGAAATTCCGAGGAAACACATAAATTGTGTTTCCTAGGAATTTCCTCGGAATATCATCGGAATATTCCGAGGAACCAACGTTCCCTCGGAAATTCCCTCAGTATTGCGCTGTTTTCTTGTAGTGAATTGGTAAGATCTATTAATATGATTCAGCCACAAAATGCTCAGCCTCTGGTACTTGCTCCTTTTGTATGTCTGGTAGGTCTAAAATATGTTGTCTCGGTGGCTTGGTCTCCTAATGGAAACGCCTTACTAATTCAATGGAAGGAGCTGGGTGCTGAGCGTTGACGACCACAGTCACAATGTTTGGTGTCAGACGTCCTGAAGATGGAAAAGAAGATGGACTCACATGTGAATGTAAGGATTCCCAATAAGTAGTTATATAACTTTAGCAAATTAAATTATATTAGAATTTGACCCATGTCTCCGCGCGGATGTTTGATTTAACTTGTATTGAACGTAAACTCATAAACGGCTGGTTTTATAAAAAGATTATATATATTTTTTATATTTTGTAATTTACATATAGAGTAGACTATTATATTAAAATATAGATGTTTGATAGTAGTCTTTTTATTTGTACATAATATTATATTAAAAATTTATAACTTGATACAATTTGATGTAATTGTACTATTCATATATTAACTTGTTATTTTTGGTTAATTTATTTTAAAATGAAACAACTTACTAAAAATTTTAAATGTCAATATATGAATATCGATTTGGTTAGATAAACTTTGGAATTTTAATTATTTATTTTAAATACAGTGGAAGAATTTGTAAATAAAAAGAAATACAAAATAAAATACTTAATTTATTGTAAATGCAAATGCTAAACTTGTAAATAAAATGAAGTATTTTTTATATTCTATCCATGTTTTCAAACAATTTTTATTAATAGTGTTATTCATGTTTCCAAACAGTAACAAAAACTACTTTAGTTTTAATAATATAGGTATCTTCCTATGTTTTCATGTCATTGGATACACGAGAAAATTAATATCGGTGTGGACAACATTGGAATAGCATTCACTCACGTGATGTGGTCAGACCAAACAAAGGTTAGTAATCTTTGAATCATGGATATAGTCCTGTCGAAATATGAGGAAAGTTACTTTTTAGTTTATGTTTTAACTAGGGTTTGTCAGCGTTTCGCCCGGGAGTTTATCTATTTTGTTGAATACGTGTTTCTATTTTAAAGATTTTGGTTGTGTATTATATGTTAATTATTATTTATTGACTATTTTTCTTTGATTTTCATTTCCTTTCAAATAAAATTGTTTTATGTCAAAATATTCAACCTCACTCTCATTACAGTTAGCTATATATCTAATTTTACTGCTTTTTGTCAACAATATAAATATATTCGACTAAGCTTCTGCTATTGAAATGGTTATAATATGCTTTGTTCTTAATTTTTTTTACAGTGTTAATGGTGTGTTCTATTTGCTTTATTTTGGGTCATCTAGTTTAATTTATGTTAGTGTAACTTGTTTGGATTATCAAATATCTACATTCTCTGTTTCATAATGTAAGCTTTTATATCTAAAACTTCAAAACTTTAGAAGCTTACCTTTTTACAAAATCATTACCAATATATATTAAAAATGATTCAATGAATCATAAGAAAACTATAAAATATAATTGGTTGGATAATTTTCAATATATTTAAAGTTAATTTAGAAATAATAAAATATCTTATTTTAAAATATAAAAACATTAAAATATCATTTATTATCAAACAGACATTTTTATTTGTATACCATTATATTAAATATATATGCTTAAATATTTTTTTGGAATCCATGATGTAGCTTTATTTTAATAAAAATAATTATTTAAAAACAGTAACTTAATATCTTGTTTATATCATGGAAACAATTTTCTCGTTTTTGTACTTATGTTACTATACCTAGCTTTTCTTGTTATGAATTTTTCTACAAAATTTTGAAATTTATATATTTTTTTAATTAATTTTACAGCTTTATTTGGTTATATATATATATATATTTATAAGTTTATATATATCATTTTGTCTTGGTTTTGTATTATTTTAAAAAACATTTTAAGTTTGAGTACGGTGACCAAAGAAAAAAAAACTTCTCTTAGATTACTCATTGTTATATCAATGATATAAGTTTAATAAAACTTAAATTCAATATCAAAAATAGACGGGTTGTTGCTTTGGTTATTGTTTTAGGCTAATATTGTGTTAATCTCCATACTAATGTGAGATATATTGTACGTGTGTTTTGAGTGGTGGTGTTTTGGTCATGGTTGTTTGACGTCCGGTAGAGCACCCACATTGAGGGTTTATGGGGAGAGTTCACACGGAATTCAAGAAAATAAAATAATAAAATAACAAAAACCTATGAACCTCTCTCTCTTAAGGTTCATCCGGGTGAACCCCTCTCTCCTAAGGTTCACCACGTAGCGGCCCGGGATTGGTTTAAAATTTTTTTTTTTTTTTTTAAAAAAGAAAATCAAAAAGAAAACAGAAAATTTTTAATAATAATAAATTGATTCAATGAACCCTCTTGTGGATGCTCTAACATGCATGATATGTGTGGGTCGTATAATTATTGGGTGTAGCTTAGGAATTGAGTTGTAATGCTGTTACAGCCTACATCAACTTTTTGTGAGTTTAGATGTTAAGTTTCTGTACGGCAGCATGTTCCCTACCGGTCAGGGAGGGTATAATATTAGTAAAGAAACACACCTCTCATGAGTTTTGCCCCGTGCAAATGGATCCTGTGATTCTTGTTTATGCGGGCGACCTATCCTAGATCATCTACAGATTAATAAATGGTGAGAAAACTATTAAGCTGTGTAGTATGATTTACAAATCTGGTGATAATTACCTTTACAGACAAGTTGTTTTGGATTGCAGTTGGTCTTCGAACTGTTGCGGTTAACCAGGGCGTGTAACAACACGACCTGCATCATAATGGGTCTCAACCACAACGAATGTAGGGCATTTTCTATTAAACGCAAAAAAAAAAAAAACATTGTAATTAGTTACCTTGGCCTTGTTTCCTAGAGAAGGTTGTAGAAGTTAAGTGGGTCGATGATCCGGTAGCATGTTTAATAAGGCTTTTTTGAGACTTTCTCTTGTTGTGTTCTCCTTCACGAACATGAGCTTTCTTAACCATTGATATACAAACTTGAGAGCCAGTTGACTGAACGAAAGGAGTAGTATCTCGGTGAATAGTCTTTTGGTCTAGAAACTGTTTCTTGTTTTAAATGGGAGATGGTTCGTGAGGAGAATGGCTATAGCTGGTGAGAATTAATATTTTGATTGGACTTCTACACCTCTAGGCTTGCTGCTGTGTTCAACCTGTAACGGTTTTTGCGTTTAATGGTTAGTGTGTAGATGAAGGGGCATAGAGAGAGTGTTACATGCAGCAAGTAACGTCCTCTCAGCTGGGATCGCATCAGTGGTATCTTTGTTTTGGAAAATTATTTTACGGTAGCTGTAGTACTCTGAATTTGACTTCTCAAATAGGATGCAGTAGCCAGTTGTTTTTATTAAAAAGCGGGGGACATCAAACATGCATTACTTGTAAACTCAGAGGACGACATTTAAAGAAAAGTAGGTGGATGTTCTTAGTGTCGGTCAGGTTATGCTCAAAGGTATTGGTAAAGAAGGTCTTAGACTCTGAGTATCGGTCAGGCTATGCTCAAAGGTCTTGGTAAAGAAGGTCGATGTTCTAAGTGTAGCTTCATCTTCTCATACTTGGAAGACATTGAAGGTGAGGTTGTAGGAAACTGTCGATGCATAAGTCGAGATTCACATGAGTGGCTAAACCCATTGTTGTAGTTCGGCTCTTACTAATAATTTATGTCGTCTGCTTTTGTTTTATTTTTATTTCATGTCATGCAGCTTATTTTGAACAACCTGGCATACATGATACCAAAAACGGAACAGTTCGAAAAGTAAATTCTTCTTGTTGGATTCATATTAGGTACTACGTTGATAAGGTGAGTCCAAACCCATAGATTTGTTGATGTATTTAAAATAATTATTAATGATTGTAAGAAAAGAGAATCATAAACTAGACTTTGGTAACTTTTTATTTTTATGACTTTTAAGATTAAAAAATTATATTTGATTTTTTGTTACTAAACTAATGCATTATTTTATATAAAAAGCTGAAAATTGTGATGAGATTATTTATAAAATTTTCAACATTTTTGTCATAATCAAAAATAAAACTTAAATTTATAATTATAATTGATTTTTTGTTTCTTAAATGAATTAAAACAATTAAATTTTTTGAATAACATATTTTGTAAATAGCAATTAAATTAAGTGTTAGCTATATTCTGTTATATTTTGTATATAATAATTTATAGATAATATGTTATTGTAATTCTAAATAAATAAATAGATAATATATAGTTGTAGACATAAAATTTTAACATATATTAATAATTTTATTTTTATTTTATATAAAATATTACGTAATTTATAAATTTTACTCCTTTTAAATGGCGAATAGTATTTTAATCTTTTTAAATTGTGAATACTATTTTTATTTAAATGAAAGTATTTTTTTAAAAATATTTTAATTTAAAAATTAAATATCATTTTCATATTTAATTCATATATTTATTTTAATATAATATCAAAAAAATTATAAAAATAGGATACAAATTTATTTTATTTTTTATAATAAAATTTTATTTTAAATTATTTATAATAATATTATAGAACTATTTACAAAATTATTTATTTTTTAATTAAAAAATATTTAAAAATGTTAGTAAGATTTTGTTAGATTTTTCTTAACAAATTTGTAATTTAATATCTTTATAGTTCTTAAGATTTTTAGATATTTTATATATTCAAAAAATTAATAAAAATAATCAATACTGGTGACCGGCCCGCACCCTGTGCGGGCATAAAAAGATTCAAATTATAGATTAAGTAGTGCAAAGTTTTAGCAGTAACGGATTTTATATCATAAGACTACCGTCTTTTGGAGAAAGCATCAAGCATAGGAAAATGTTGGTACTCAAATTTCACACGGATGAGATAGAACAAAGAAACGTTTAGTATGAAGAGGTAGTCGTTCCGGTATGCATAATTGCAACGTCCGAAAATAATTTGCGTATTTAAGAAGATATTTTATGAACGTCCCTAAATATTGTCGAAAAGTTTATGTAGACATATTAAAAGAAAATATAATAAAATTGAAAGTATTGGTGCTAAATTATATCAGGTATGAAGTACTTGATCAAGTATGAAGTACTTGTCTCGATAATGAAACAACTTCCATTAGAAACCTGCAAAAAATGTATTTAATTTTGTAAGGAAGTGGATCTGCAGCTATACCTGATATAATTTATGTTATAATTTTGTAAGGAAGTTGATCTATAATTATTATCAACTTAATCTATAATTTGAATATGTTTATATCCGCACAGGGTGCGGACGGTTACCTAGTCTACTTTAAAAATCATTGCACCTACTCAGTAATATTTTTTAGTTATATTTTTATTTTCTCTAATTATAAAATATTATTATTAAATTGTACGATTAAAATTTTTATTTTTAATTTGATTTCATAATTACAACTTGTGTCACTTTATTTTTATGTCTAACAATATTTATTATCTTCAACTATATTATTATATATTTGTCACGTCATAAATCTTCCAACATTTATTTAACAATATTTTTTAAATCTCCCAACATATCTATAATATTATATGATTAATTAATTTTAATACATGTGGGTTAGATCCTTGAAACCTAAAAAAAAAAGATTCAAGTTTAATATATTAAATTAACTATAATTTTATTCAGAAAACCTTGCAAATCAAAACCACCAATCCATTGATATTCGATTCGGAACTATTCAAATTTTGAGGTTAATGTTTTTACCCTTATTCGGAAAACATCAGTTCGGATTTTTGCGGGTTCGGTTCTGATAACATGATTTGAAAAACTTTCATATCATAAATTATATATATTTAAATAACTTTTTTCTTAAATATAATACGATTTTTTAACATAATAATGTACAACAACTCAAAAATATTAATTCATATCAAACTTCTTTCTACTCTATCTTCTATATGTGTTTAGTTGACCCAAGAATGCAATATCTTCAGAGGATAGATGCATTGACAGATAATGTCTCGAGTCTCTTGACCTGAATGGAGGAGACATGGTAGATTAGGAGAGAGAGATCATATCATACTTTGAAACAATGGTGAACTAATTGGTACTGACCTTCTCCGTCTGCTATTATCCATGGCTCCGGATACATTAGAGAGCTCTTGAAATCTGCGCAATGTATGAAGCATATTCATGGAAAGCTCTTCCCCTCAATGATCTCGGAGGAACTACGGACTCCAATATGCTGGAAATCTGTACCATTCGCTCACTGCATTCGAAAAACAGCAGGTAAGAGAACAGTGTCAGTGACAATGATATGCAATTGCAATAGATAAACGCAGTGACAATGACAATAATAGCTCATATATGTTGTGAGGATAAATGGATGCTATTACCGTTTTGATACATCTATATGTGTTTCTGATTTCGTATCCAAGCAGCTTCCACTGCTCCATGTATAATCCTGTTTTCTCTCGTCTATTACCAATTCTTCACCTGGTACCATGGTGGCTGACGAAGTGGGGAAGGATCCTGTTGTTGCAATTTGGTTTGTGTAAAACCTAAATCCTTGCTGTGCCACAATGGAAGTCATCTGTTCAAGCATATAACCAGACGTGTCAAGATCTCCAGAGATGTTCATCATTGGCTCCATAGCAACCTAAAGAAGTGAATTCCACAAGGTAAAAATGTCTAAGCTGACACAACACTGAAAAAACGGAAAGAGATGAAGCTGATAAGTAATGTTAATACAGGTTCTAAAGAACTTGTGGAGCTTCTACAGGTTCTAAATCCAAGTATGGCTTCAGATCATTATGACTCGAACAGAGTTTTCTCCATGATTCTTGCACTGTATATCTCGAGGTATCAAGCTTTGAGTTTTTAGCGGTCTTGAGTGTAATACCAAAATCTATACGGCTGCACTCATCTGTTACTTGTTGCATCTTCTGGGAACTCCCTACATATTCCTTATAATCTTCCATCATTGTCCCATCAGAAGATTCTGCAATGATCTCACACGTATTCTTTGAGCAATCAAAACTCGGAAATCTGGCTATGTATATCTCTTTTGATGGGGAGTTCTGTACAACGTCCTCACTCATGGACACTTCTACTCTTCCATCGAAATGACCACAAGATACTGCTCTTGGCGATAGCTCAGCTTCACTGTCCATTAAAGTTTCTGGAACGTATGAAGATTCTGGTACACATGATATATCAACTGACTGAGACACCTCATTAACGCAAGAGACTTTTGATGTCTCGTACTGAAAACAACTTGTTTCCAATAACTCTGCTCTGGGAGGAACCAAAAGATCAGCTAGTGGGACTGTTTCCTTCACCGGTTCATCTTCTGAATCAGAGGACATCACAATATTTAGCTTCCTCCTTCTGTTTGGCCGAGAGAAAGACATTTCTTGGTAGGAACCATTGCTAAGTTCAAACGGAACACTCAAGACGTCTTCTAATTCATCATAATCCTCAACACAAGTGTTCTGCCTTAACATGGCCGCTTTCTTGGCTTCTATGCTGTTCTTTTCTGTGCCTTGCCTCCAGTATCTATTAAGCATATTTTCGTTCTCAACCTCTTCAACAAATATTTCAACTGTGTTGTAACTTTCTTCCGCCATGGATAATGATTTAGCAATCTCGCTCTCCACAAACTGAGATAGCTGAGAAGTAAAATCCCGTGTAATTATCTTGGGAAGCAGAACGTGACCAGCTTCAAGATCAAAGCGATATGGATGATAACCATTGTTCTTCGACTTTCTAGCTGAGTCTGGGAAATTAAAATGCCAAGAGATCAGATATTGAAATACAATAAATAACACCCAGGTAGGGTTTAACTGATGAACCTATGAAGACAGATTTTTTTTTGTATTTACCTCTTTTGGATTTACTCTGAAACAAAAATTGTAATTGCAAAATAGCTTTTCGTATATCACCACCACAAAATTGTGTTAGCTGCTTTAGTGAACCAGGATTAACCTTAACCTCCTCTGCAGCACACACCTGCGAAACAACATTTTTTAGAAGAATCCCAGTCACAATTGAAGGTTACGCATCAGAATATGTACCGAAGAAATGTGGCTAGACAGCTCTTCTGTTGATGGCAAAGAAAAGCAAACTTCTATCCTCTCCAAGTTGTCTGTATATCATCCAGGAAATACAGATGCCATCAGTAAGTTAGATTCATTTAGATTCACTACAAGTGAAAACAGAAGTAAAAGTTTAATAAACTTGGACGAATACTACCATTGGCAGTCAATACCACAGGCCCTTTTGCTTTCTCAGCAATCTGCTGGATAGCAGAAACAAGACCACGATCTTCACCAAAGGAAATATCTACATCTTCAAAAAGAATTAAAGGCTTCAAGTTAGCTCTCTCATTCTGGATATGCAATACAGGTGCCACTTCAACTACATCCTCTACTCCATTGGTACATGAACTGAAAAGAGGCTCCAAGGACCTGACATAACAAAATTATGCGAATGTAAACACATTGTTCGTGAGTCTGCATATACCGATAGAAATGCAGAAAATAGCAAATCTAAGTATTCATAAACTGTCGCAACTCTTTGTACCTTGACAGGCTATATGACTTGAGAGCCTCCCCAAATTTCTGCCTAACAACTGCTCCACTTCGGCATTCTGATGCATTAGACTGTAGAAAAAAAGTCATTAGAGACAACTCTTTTACACTGGGTACATATTATTTAATATTTCAATGCCGGAAGAGAAAATAAAATTGTTCCTCTTGCATGAGACAACACTTCAGATTCATATAGATGGAAACACGTTCATACCTCGAGGATTTTAAATCCTTGCTCCTTAGCACATGCATGAACAGCTGCAGATTTCCCACTCTGCAACACATGCACAATTATACTAATTTTGTAAGGAAGTGGATAGACATCGAGACTCACCTATATATATATTACAAAGTTAAACTAATTTTTACATATTTAACTAATTATACATGTATTAACTAATATTCTTGCGCAAGTTATATATTTGTTATAAGGAAACTAATTATTAAATGTATTAACTAATATTCTTGCGCAAGTTATTTATTTGTTATAAGGAAACTAATTATTACATGTATCATGTAATAATTCTTGCGCAAGTAATATATTTGTTATAAGGAAACTAATTATTACATGTATTAACTAATATTCTTGCACAAATAATATATTTGTTATAAGGAAACTAATTATTACATGTATTAACTAATATTCTTGCGAAATTAATTAATTTGTTATAAGGCAACTAATTATTACATGTATTAACTAATATTTGTTATAAGGAAACTAATAACAAATTCTCTTTTCCTTAAAATTAATGGGATCGATAAATTTAATGGGTGAGATCGATTTAATTGGTACTTTCCTATAATAGTGTGTTCGATGAATTAAAAAACTGATTAAGAAATTCTAAAAAATCAACCAATCAAATGTCTCAATTTCTTCTGAGAAGCTTTGTATGAGCGACACGTGTCAAATGTATTTCTCTTTTAATATATAGAGATATGTAATTATGAAAGTGGACCTATTATGATTTTTTTATGGTAGATAAAATTGTACTTCTCTTTTAATAGAGAAGATAAAAAAAAATTCAACTATCTAAAAAAGTGATTACGATGTTAATATAGTGATGAGTTGTCGCTCATAGATAGTAAATTTTGAAGAAAACATTAGAGGTTGTTATGAGGACCATATCAACACCCATCTGTTCACCACCTTTCTTAACATTTCGGATTTTCTAAAATCAAAGCAGTCTTGTCTGAACCATTTGTTTGCAGCGGTCGGCTTACAACTACAAGAAGTGGATTTGAGAAGTTACCATGAGGGATAGATAACCTTTTTGACAAATCAGAATGCCTGAAATTGGATGAGATAAAGAATTAAGCTTACACTTTCATGTGGTATCTATATATATACTCATGAGAGCAAAGAAGTCGAGAAGGTGGAATGATACCTCCATTAAAGAAGAGTAAGTGAGGGTAGTGCGTGAAATTGATTGCTCATCATTATTGCAAGGTATAACGATCGATGTGAAGGTGAAGGTTGAGCGAAAGTACATCGGTTATACATCTCCGACGATTAGGGTTTGCACTGTAGGAGAAGAACAAACTGTTAGTGGACTAATGTGCTTTGGGTCAGAGAGAGCAAAAGTTACCCACTACACCATAGTTGGCGAAGACGTAGACACCCGAGGAAGAACGCCGTTAATGCAACTTGAAAAAGTTATGAGACGAAAACCCTAAAAACTAATGAGCATGGTTCAAATATTTGACTTATCAAAAAAAAAAAAAATGGTTCAAATATTTGCAAGGCTCAAACATAAAGAAAAATCGGGTCCATTAATACATACAATGAAAATATAATGAAAAGAGAACTTGTCGAATTTTTTTTAATAAACTAAATTTTTAAATTTTATTAATTGAATTTTGAAAAATATGTTAATGTAATAATTCAATAATTTTTTATTTTATTAATTGTAATTTTGAAAAATATGTTAATGTAGCAATTCAATAATATTTCATATTTCATTCATATATTACTTCTAATTTAATACAATATAGATTATACTTATAAAATCTCTAAAAATAGCGTAGAATTTTCTTATATAATAAAATTTTATTTATTTTTTATTTATAATAATATTATATTACTAGTTACTAAATTAATAAAATACATTATTTTAAAAATCTTAATAAGATCTTGTTAGATTTTATTACAATAGATTTTGTTATAACTGATTTATGATTAATATCTAATAATTATTAAAAATATTAAAAATGTTTTATATTTAATAGACTAATATAATAATCAAATAGATGTGATTGCTAAAATGGATCTAGTATGACTTTTTTATGGTAGATAAAAATTGTACTTCTCTTTTAATAGAGAAGATGTACATGTGACAAAAAATTGCTCCATGCTAAAGTATGAAGTGGTAGCAGGAGATATCAAACCAACAACTTTATTATTATAGATAGATAACATAGATTAAAAAGATGGAAAATTGCACTGAATGACGTCCAAAAAAATTATAATCCACTAGTTGACCAATTGTCCTATTATATCGATATACCTCGTATCTTTTATGTAGTAATGTTGTTTTAACCTTGTAAGCAACCGGCTTGACCTGCAAAACAATAATAATTTACATTAAGGATTATTATTCCTAAAGTAAATAGTAGCTCTTTGATATTCACTCACCTTTTGCAAGTATTTTTTAATTTGGAGAAAGTGAATCTGTTTCTTCTCAAATTTGTGAAACTTAGTGAGACATGAAATTTTAAGAGAAATTGCTAAGGATACCACAAATTAAGTACAAATTTTTTAAAATACCCTTAATCTAAAATATATTAACATTTGGGTTTACACTTTAATGATCATTGTATAGGGTTTAGTGTTAAAGAGACCGGGTTCAGTTTCTAAATCTTTTATAAATATTTAAAAATTAGTTTAGTCTATTTTCATCATAAATTTTAGATTATTTTTGAAAATAGTCATTCATTAATGATAAATTTGAAAAGTGGTATCAAACTTGTGGTGAAATTGAAATTTCCCCAAATTTTAGATATTCATAATTTCCCCAATATATACTATGTTATTTATTTGTTTCATTCTATTTGGGTTTAAGTTTATATTTGGGTTTATGGTTTATATTTTGGGTTTATAGTTTATATTTTAGATTTAGGGTTTACTGATTATGGTTTAAGGTTTAATATTTAGAGGATATGATGAAGTTGAGATAAGATTTGGTATCTAGATTTAAGAGTTGAGATAGAGTTGATATCCTATACTATTTTGGTGATATGGAATAAAATCAGTGAAATGCTCACCAATATATACTATACTATTTATTTTTTCTATTATATTTGGGTTTAGATTTATATTTGAGTTTATAGTTTATATTTGGGTTTAGGGTTTAATGGTTAGGGTTTAGGGTTTAGTATTCAAAGATTAAGTAGGGTTGGGATAAAGTTTATTATCTAGATTTAGGAGTTGAGATAGAATGGATATTCTATACTATTTTGGTGATATAGAATATAAAAAGCGAAATGTTTGTGGTTATTATGTATGTGACGTAGATGTGTTATCTTTCCTCAGCTAAGAACAGTTTGCGATAATTATTCTTCATAACTAATTTCGTCAATGTCATCTCCACATCTCTAAGTCTTTGGCAACTTGTATGAACTAGAGGTAAAACCGGCGCAAATTAAACACAATTGTTAAATAATATATTATGTCAAAATTAAGGCTATGCAGTTAATTTTCTTTCTAAATTTGGTTATTTCACAAATTCTCCCTAAAAAAAAGATTTGTTATAGAGGGGTATTTGAGTATTTTTACATTGTAGGGTTTAAGTATTTTCTACAATACTCACTGCACCTTTTTTCCTCTGGCTTGCTCGCAAAGTTTTCTATCAAACATGGAGATGAGAGCTTTGGTTTCGTGTTCTGCTGGAAATGGAGCTTATGATCCGATAAGACTCTCCAATGTTTCACCATGGATCACATCAGCTCGTGGTGCAAGTGGCAGAATGGACAGAGTTTTTCCAGCCACAGTGAAGCTGGGAAGCAGCTCTATGATCAGAGCCTTTAAAGGAGTTTCGATCTACAAAAACATGACCAGAAGATATGTTCCGTCTCAAAGGAACAAACAGTTTCGTACTCTGGCCTACTTAGGAAGGAAGGACTTGAGCAGCCCTGATCCGACCTCCTTCTGCGATAATGGTGGCTTTCTATCTTGTGTTACTATTTTTGCATTTTGTTTACAGTATTGGAATGTAGAAAGGAACGTTGTTTCTGCCATTTTATTTACTCACATATCTTCTTATATATGGCTCATTCTTACAGATATATCTGAACCTCCAGCGACTGGCTCCATTAATGGGAATGCTGTAAGAGTGTCTCAAGTCGATGAGTTCTGTAAGGCTCTTGGTGGAAAAAGGCCAATCCATAGCATTTTGGTAGCTACCAATGGAATGGCAGCTGTCAAGTTTATTCGCAGTGTGAGAGCATGGTCTTACCAAACATTTGGGTCGGAAAAAACCATATCATTGGTGGCCATGGCGACTCCTGAAGACATGCGGATCAATGCGGAACATATCAGAATCGCTGATCAGTTTATGGAAGTCCCGGGTGGAACGAACAATAACAATTATGCTAATGTTCATCTTATTGTAGAGGTGAGTGCAACTTTTCTGTGAGCTACTTTATGCTTTAGTCTACTGTTTACAATTAAATACTATGTAAATGCAGATGGCTCAAGCAACAGGTGTGGATGCAGTTTGGCCTGGTTGGGGTCATGCATCTGAAAACCCTGAGTTACCTGATGCGTTAAAGGCCAAAGGAGTCATATTTCTTGGTCCTACAGCAGCGTCAATGGTAGCATTAGGCGATAAGATTGGTTCGAGCTTGATTGCACAAGCTGCTGATGTACCTACTCTGCCATGGAGTGGTTCCCATGTAAGTAAAATTACCTCTTGTGAAGCTGAACTTGCTTTAACAGAGACTGATTATATATTTAACTAAAAGTGCTGAGTTCTGATGTTTCCAGGTGAAAATACCTCCTGGTAGCAGCTTGGTAACGATCCCTGAGGAGATCTACAGGCAAGCTTGTGTCTACACTACCGAAGAAGCGGTTGCTAGTTGTCAAGTTGTCGGTTATCCGGCAATGATCAAAGCATCATGGGGTGGTGGTGGTAAAGGCATTAGGAAGGTAACCTAAATTAATTAATGCCTTTTAACAGGGCCAGATCTGAAATTTTGGGGTTAAATTTTTTTTTCCCGTAATTTAGGACATATTTTGGGGTTCAAGGCCAATGTTTCACCAGGCTGTGCTCAGATCCGGCCCTGGCCTTTTTAGTGTGTCACTATGGAAAGTGTACTTACTCTGAATTCATTTCTTAGGTTCATGATGATGATGAGGTTAGGGCTCTATTCAAGCAAGTTCAAGGTGAGGTCCCAGGCTCGCCGATATTCATAATGAAGGTTGCTTCACAGGTATGTCAGCTTTAAAAAAAAAAAAAAAAATACATCACTTGATATCGAAGCACACAGCTGATTTTTTCTCTTTATTAATTTGTAGAGTCGGCATTTAGAGGTGCAGTTGCTCTGTGATCAATATGGAAACGTTTCAGCTTTGCATAGCCGTGATTGTAGCGTCCAGAGAAGACACCAAAAGGTTTGTTATTGGATCTAAATCGTTAAGACCACATATTGGTTAGACGCATATGATTGGCTTGACTTGTTAAGTTATTGGTTTTTGTATCACACAGATCATCGAGGAGGGTCCCATCACTGTGGCTCCCGGAGATACCGTGAAAATGCTGGAGCAGGCAGCTAGAAGGTTGGCTAAGAGTGTTAACTATGTTGGAGCTGCTACTGTTGAGTTTCTATACAGCATGGACTCTGGGGACTACTTCTTCTTAGAGCTTAACCCTAGGTTACAGGTTTGTTTCCCTTCTCATATGTTCCAGTTTTTCTACGTAACGTTTGAAAGTAGAAAATAAACTTGTTTTTGAGGTTAGGTCGAGCACCCTGTAACCGAGCGAATCGCTGACATAAATCTACCAGCTTCCCAAGTTGCTGTCGGTATGGGAATCCCTCTCTGGCAAATCCCTGGTATGCCCCTGCATCCTTATTTTCCAAAAGCCAGCGATTACCTTTCTCGTCCACAAGCGTATGTAAATGGACTTTTAATATCTCAGAGATAAGACGGTTCTATGGTATGGAACATGATTCCTGGAGGACAACATCTTTGGTAGCCTCCTCTTTTGATTTTGATAAAGCTGAATCTGCAAGGCCAAAAGGTCATTGTGTCGCTGTACGCGTGACAAGCGAGGATCCTGATGACGGGTTTAAACCCACCAGCGGTCAAGTGCAGGTAAAAACGGTAGCTGTCGAATCAAATGTTAAAAAGAACTTTGTAACAACTCTTATGAACTTGTGACAGGAGCTTAACTTTAAGAGCAACCCAAATGTGTGGGGGTACTTCTCTGTCAAGGTATACATGTCTATAGATGCTCTTCTGCGCTATGTCTTGGGTTTGATTGGCTGAAGCTGTGGCTTTCAATTTTTTGCTTTAAGATTTAAGCTTTAGATTTTTAAATTTGGCTTTAATTTATTTTGCTGTAAAAAATTACTCTAGAGTGTTTTCTAGAGCTAACATATTTCCTTTTATAATTTTTTGGCTTTGGATTCAGTTTTAAAAATAAAAGCATGATTGCTTTCAAAAGTAGCTGTAGAAATTAAAAAAACTGTTCACAGCTACTACAGCCACTACCAATCACCCCTTTAATCTTACGACTTCAAATTTTCTTTTCCAGTCTGGTGGAGGCATCCACCAGTTCTCAGATTCTCAGTTTGGTAAGTTAAAAATGTATTTTTTTTTGGCTGCTAGGTCAGTTATATTCTTGAGTTTTTTTTTAGAAATTTACTTAAAATATTCAACTCAGGACATGTTTTTGCATTTGGGGAATCAAGAGCCATGGCAATAGCAAATATGGTTCTTGCGCTGAAAGAAATTCAAATTCGTGGAGAAGTTAGGACTAACGTTGACTACACGATTGACCTTCTACATGTACGCTTACCTTCTTCCTAGTTACACTCTGTGTTTGCAATGCACACTCTCTTACAAGGATCATGACGATTGTTGATCAGGCTTCTGATTACGTGGAAAACAAGATTCACACTGGTTGGTTGGACAGTAGAATTGCTATGCGGGTCCGAGCAGAGAGGCCTCCTTGGTACCTTTCTGTTGTCAGCGGGGCTCTCTATGTAAGTTTCTCTTCTTTTTTTCAGAGTTTTCTTGTAAAGTTTGTCTGGTGACAGGATGTTCTATGTTGTCCAGAAAGCATCGGCGACTGGTGCTGCCGTGGTCTCGGATTACATTGCTTATCTTGACAAGGGGCAAATTCCCCCAAAGGTATTAAATTATCAGCTCTCTAGTCATTTATCTTTTATCTTACTCTCTCTTTCAAATTGCAGCATATATCTCTTGTGAGCTCTCAAGTGTCTCTGAATATTGAAGGAAGTAAATATACGGTATAGTACCCAAACTTCTACTTCTCTGCATTTCTCTTCTGCCATATTAATTGTGAAGATAAAAGTTTCTAGATTGATGTGGTCCGGCGTGGACCAGGAAGCTACAAGCTAAGAATGAACAACTCAGAAGTGGCAGCAGAAATACACACTCTACGTGATGGAGGTTTGTTGATGCAGGTACTACTACAAAACAGAATCAAAACATGTGTTACTCACACATATAGTAACTGCCTTTCAGAATCTCACCTCCAGCACGTTGGTTTTCACTGTCATTTGCAGTTGGATGGTAAAAGCCATGTTATATATGCAGAGGAAGAAACCTCAGGAACCCGTCTTTTGATTGACGGAAAAACTTGTTTACTTGAGGTTTCAAATGAATTTTTCTTCTTCTTTCTGTCTTACCTTACCACCTCGTCACATTTATCTGAAGTCACTTTTTTGGCTTTATTCAGAATGAACATGACCCTTCAAAATTAATGGCTGAGACACCGTGCAAGCTAGTTAGGTATCTGGTTTCAGATGATAGCAGCATTGATGCTCATACACCCTATGCAGAGGTTGAGGTCATGAAGATGTGCATGCCGCTTCTTTCACCTGCGTCAGGAGTTATCCATTTTAAGATGTCTGAAGGACAAGTCATGCTGGTAAAAATGCTTTGCTTTAGTTACGTACAAATATATTTTGTTACTTTTTATTTTTAAACTCATCTATTATTTTCTTGCAGGCTGGTGAACTTATAGCCAATCTTGATCTTGCTGATCCTTCGACTGTAAGAAAAGCCGAACCCTTCCATGGAGGTTTCCCAAGATTAGGGCTTCCAACGGAAGTTTCTGCTAAAGTTCATCAGAGATGTGCTGCAACTTTAAATGCTGCTCGCATGATTCTTGCCGGCTATGAGCATCAAGTAGATGAGGTTCAACACCGTTTGATCCAACTTTCTTGAGATTGTTTCTGACGTTGAGATCGTTCATAATGTTTTATCTTGCAGGTTGTTCAAGACTTGGTTTCTTGTCTTGATAGCCCTGAACTCCCATTCCTTCAGTGGCAAGAGTGCTTTGCAGTTCTGGCGACACGGTTACCAAAAGATATCAGAATCATGGTAAACACTTACGTATCATTCATAGATCATAATATATTATCCCATTCTTGCATTATTATTTTTTTAGTTTTTGTAAGACTTTTAATGTTTTTGTTTTGAAATTCTATATCAGCTAGAATCAAAGTATATGGAATATGAGTGTATCTCCAGGAACTCCTTGACCGTAGATTTTCCTGCGAAACTTTTCAAAGGCATTCTAGAGGTGATTGATTGACCTATTATTTTTTTCCATTTGAGATCTATGATCCTGTTGTTACTCTGAACTTTTCGGTCCACTTCTTGAGACAGGCTCATGTAGCATCTTGTGATGAGACAGAGAGAGGTGCCCTTGAAAGGCTCATTGAACCATTGACGAGCCTTGCAAAGTCTTACGAAGGTGGTAGAGCAAGTCATGCCTGTGTTATTGTTCGTTCCCTCTTGGAGGAATATCTCTCAGTAGAAGAATTATTCATTGATAACATGCTGGTAAATATATATACATGGTTCAATTGGTTATATACGGCTTTGTGGTTGGTTGCTAGCTATGTCTGAGGAGTCTTAATTATAATTTTTATCTTTCTTGGACAGGCTGATGTTATAGAACGTATGCGTCAGGAATACAAGAAAGTAGATCGCTCGAAGATTGTGGATATAGTGCTGTCACACCAGGTCCGTTATTACCCTTCTCAAACCAGGTTTCTCTTGTCTTCATCACACGATGTTCATTGAATTGGTATGTTACATCTATTATTCTTTTCAGGGACTAAAAAGCAAAAACAAGCTCGTTCTCCGACTCATGGAGCATTTTGTTTCTGCTAATCCTGTTGTGTACAGAGATAAACTTGTCCGATTCTTGACACTTAACCATACTAACTACTCTGAGGTGAGTTTTAGTTTCCTTGTGTGATGTAATAATAATAATAATATATTGTGTGTACCTTTTAACTGTTGATCAATTTGTGTGTGTAGTTGGTGCTCAAGGCGAGTCAATTACTCGAACAGAGAAAACTAAGTGAACTTCGTTCTAGCATTGCTAAAAGCCTGTCGGAGTTAGAAATGTTAGCAGAGGATGGGGAAAATATGGATACTCCCAAGAGGAACTGTACCATTAATGACCTTGTGAGCGCGCCTTTAGCTGTTGAAGATGCTCTCGTGGGACTATTTGACCACAGCGACTGCACACTTCAAAGACTGGTTGTTGAGACTTATATTCGCAGATTGTACCAGGTTTTTAGCTCATACTTTCGCACCCTTATTATGTTTGGTCACAGAGACTTAACATTAACTTGTATCTTGTCATTAGCCGCCCTACGTCGTTGTTAAAGAAAGCGTGAGGATGCAGTGGCACCAATATGGTCTTATTGCTTCCTGGGAGTTCCTAGACGATCTAATGGAAAGAAAAAACACTGACACTGGCTCAGATGACCAAGAGACATCTGAAAAAGTTTTTGTTGAGAAGCGTAGAAAGAAAAAAAAGGGGTTCATGGTTATAATCAAATCGCTGCAGTTTCTGCCGAACATAATAAGTGCAGCACTGGCAGAAACAAACCACAGCGACTATGAATCTTCTTTATCTGGCAATATAATGCACATTGCTATTGTGGGCATGAGTCTGCTTCAGGACAGGTACTTGACACAGCCTGACTGGTTTTAAAACTAGCTATATTGTCTGTTAACATTGCTGCTTTGTTCGCCTTATTAGTGAGAGTGAGGACCAAGCAGCTCAAGAAAGAGTGGACAAAATTCTCAAAGAGGAAGAAGTGAAGTTCGAGCCTCTCTTCTGCAGGCGTGGGTGTGATAAGCTGTATAGTCCAGCGAGATGAAGCACGAACACCTATTATACATTCGTTCCATTGGTCGATGGAGAAACAGTATTATGAAGAAGAGCCCATGCTGCGCCATCTTGAACCTCCTCTCTCCATATACCTTGAGTTGGTATGATATAACAACGATCGTTAATAAAGTCTTGTTTTATTTCATTGATCGTTTTACTGTTTTGTCTTGACGCGGCAGGACAAGCTGAAAGGATATGAAAATATACAATATACCCCTTCACGAGATCGTCAATGGCATCTGTATACTGTCACAGACAAGGCGGTGCCAGTGAGGAGGATGTTCCTGAGATCTCTTGTTCGACAGGATAACCAAACACTTACATCGAAATGCGTTCTTAGATCTTTGATGGATGCTATGGAGGAACTTGAACTGAATGCACATAAGGAGGATGCTATGAAACCAGACCACACACATATGTTTCTTTGCTTACTTCGTGAACAGGAGATTAATGATCTTGTGCAGAACCCCAGGTTTGCGTCCTTGAAAAAACTTTTATGTTTTGTAACGTATCAGAAGACCTTATGGTCACAACTAACATTAATATTAATCACAGGAGAGTTGAAGTGAATGCGGAGGTTGAAGAAACTAGAATGGAGATGATGTTAGAAGAAACAGTACGAGAGATACACAAGTCAGCTGGAGTGAGAATGCATAGGTTGGGTGTGTGCGAGTGGGAAGTGCGCCTGTGGTTGGCGTCCTCTGGCGCTTGGAGGGCTGTGGTTGCAAACGTGACAGGCCGTACATGCACTGTCCATGTAAAGTTCTGCTTTTACATATATATTTGATTGTATAGAGCAGCAGAATTTGATTTAACCTTGCTGTGATTCGATGTTTCAGATATACCGAGAAGTTGCAGCTATTGGGAGAAACAGTTCAATCTATCAATCAATAACCAAGAAGGGACCTTTGCATGGAACCCCGATCAATGATCAATATCGGCCACTGGGATATCTTGATAGGCAACGATTAGCCGCAAGGAGGAGTAACACTACTTATTGCTATGACTTCCCATTGGTTAGTTAGTTAGTTACTTAATTCAGAAGATTCACACATTATTTGGCGTAACTCTTTTCGCCAACTTACCTTTGTTCTTTCCTTTTTTAGGCATTTGAGACAGCCTTGGAACAGCTGTGGGAATCACAACACCCGGGAGTTAAGAAACCATTTAAGAATACTCTGATCAATGTTAAAGAGCTTGTCTTCTCTTCTTCGGGCAAATCTCTTGTTCCTGTTGAAAGACCACTGGGTCTCAACGACTATGGAATGGTGGCGTGGAGCCTAGAGATGTCGACGCCTGAGTATCCAATGGGACGGAAAATTCTCATAGTCGCCAATGATGTCACTTTCAAAGCTGGGTCTTTTGGTCCTAGAGAGGACGCTTTTTTCCTTGCTGTGACTGAACTCGCTTGTGCCGAGAAGCTTCCCTTGATTTACTTAGCAGCAAACTCTGGTGCACGACTAGGGGTAGCTGAAGAAGTCAAAGCCTGCTTTAAAGTTGGATGGTCAGATGAAGTTTCCCCTGAGAATGGTTTTCAGTATATGTACCTAAGCCCTGAAGATTATGCAAGGATTGGATCATCAGTCATTGCGCACGAGATAAACCTGCCCAGTGGGGAAAAGAGGTGGGTCATTGATACAATCGTTGGTGAAGAAGATGGTATTGGCGTAGAGAACCTAACAGGAAGTGGGGCAATAGCAGGTGCTTACTCAAGGGCTTACAAGGAAACTTTTACTTTAACCTTTGTTAGTGGAAGAACGGTTGGCATTGGTGCTTACCTTGCCCGCCTGGGTATGCGATGCATACAGAGACTAGACCAGCCGATCATCTTGACTGGCTTTTCGACGCTGAACAAGTTA
The DNA here is from genome assembly GCA_905132885.1 of Moricandia moricandioides. Taxonomy (NCBI): domain Eukaryota; kingdom Viridiplantae; phylum Streptophyta; class Magnoliopsida; order Brassicales; family Brassicaceae; genus Moricandia; species Moricandia moricandioides. Next base: position 307,920 of record CAJHQQ010000179.1, read on the forward strand.
CTTGGGCGTGAGGTCTATAGCTCTCACATGCAACTTGGTGGCCCCAAAATCATGGGCACAAATGGTGTTGTTCATCTTACAGTGTCAGATGATCTTGAAGGCGTGTCAGCGATTCTAAACTGGCTCAGCTACGTTCCTGCTTACGTTGGTGGTCCTCTTCCTCTTCTTGCCCCTTTGGATCCACCGGAGAGAAGTGTGGAGTATGTCCCAGAGAACTCTTGCGACCCACGAGGTGCTATAGCTGGAGTCAACGACAATGCAGGTAAATGGCTTGGTGGTATTTTTGATAAAAATAGCTTTATTGAGACTCTTGAAGGCTGGGCAAGGACAGTAGTGACTGGTAGAGCTAAGCTCGGGGGAATACCTGTTGGAGTTGTAGCAGTTGAGACACAGAGTGTAACGCAGATTATTCCAGCAGATCCTGGACAGGTTGACTCGCATGAAAGAGTGGTTCCGCAAGCAGGGCAAGTCTGGTTTCCTGGTTCAGCAGCCAAGACAGCTCAAGCTCTCATGGATTTTAACCGGGAAGGGCTTCCATTGTTTATCCTAGCGAATTGGCGAGGCTTTTCAGGTGGGCAGAGAGATCTTTTCGAAGGAATACTCCAAGCTGGTTCAGCTATAGTTGAAAATTTGAGAACATATGGGCAGCCAGTGTTTGTGTACATCCCTAAGATGGGAGAGTTGCGAGGTGGAGCGTGGGTGGTTTGTTGATAGCCAGATTAATTCAGATTATGTTGAAATGTATGCTGACGAAACTTCTCGTGGAAATGTGCTTGAGCCAGAAGGGATGATAGAGATTAAATTTAGAAAGAGAGAGATGTTGGAGTGCATGGCAAGGTTGGACCATAAGCTAATCAGTCTCAAAGCAAAACTGCAAGATGCCAAACAAAGCGAGGCTTATGCAAACATGGACCTTATCAAGCAACAGATTAAAGCTCGAAAGAAGCAGCTTCTTACCACTTTATATCCAAATCGCCACCAAATTTGCGGATCTTCATGACACTTCCATGAGAATGGCAGCAAAAGGAGTGATCAAAAGTGTTGTGGAATGGAGCGGCTCGCGATCATTCTTCTATAAAAAGCTCATTCGGAGAATCGCGGAGAGCTCTCTGGTGAAAAACGTTAGAGAAGCTTCTGGAGACAAGTTGTCATACAAATCTGCAATGGGTTTGATTAAGGATTGGTTCTTCAAATCCGATATTGCAAAGGGGAAAGAAGAAGAAGCTTGGACAGACGACCAAGTGTTCTTTAAATGGAAGGACAATGTTGGTAACTACGAATCCGAGCTCAGCGAGTTGAGAGCACAAAAAACTGCTGAATCAACTTGCAGAGATTGGGAATTCATCTGATCTGCAAGCTCTGCCCCAGGGACTTGCTAATATTCTACACAAGGTATGAAACCATAGATAAAACCGAGTTTAAATTCTAGAATTGTGTGTGTGTGTTCCGGAGGCCTGAGTGAATATGTGCGATGCAGGTGGGGCCTTTGAAAAGAAAAGAGCTAGTGGATGCGCTAAGAAAGATGTTGAGTTGATATATCAAGGCTTTTAGCTTGTGCCCCCAATAAAGAGTCGTTGGAATTGATTGTGTCCTATGGTGACGAAAGCTAGTTGATTGAAACAAGAATTGTC